>CAWUFW010007358.1:600000-920000 GCA_963921515.1 Calotriton arnoldi
GCTGCCCACTGGCATGTCTGGCTGCTACCCAGGCCCTCAGCGCCTTCTGTAGCTCCTCCTTCCTTGTGAGGCCTTTAATTTGGACTTTCAGGTTTTTACAAATCGCTCGTAGCTCCTTTACGGCGTAGGATTCCAACCTATCCTCCTCAAAGATAACTTCCAGAGATGCAACGGATGATGCAGTTGATTCAGGCATGCCAAAAGTAGTGAGTTGAAAACTGGCAAGATCAAAAATAGGCCAAAAGAAAAAGAACCAGTATGTGGTACGTAATGGTCTGCGATATGGTAGTAGTGCACACCAATCACTGTAAGTCAAGTGCAAACACAAGTCCTATCCTCACCGCTGACAACCAATGTTACAAATGGGATCTCTAGTTGGCAAGGGCTTGCACCTTTGTCCAAGTAGGGACCCTTCTTCCTAGTCAGGGTAAGGGAGTTACACTCCTAAAATAACCCCTGCTCACCCCCTTGGTAGCTTGGCACGAGCAGTCAGGCTTATTCTAGAGGCAGTGTGTAAAGCATTTGCACATAACCAACAGTAATACAGTGTAAGCACTACAAACGGACACCACACCGGTTTAGAAAAATAACCGATATTTTTATATACTCAAGACAAGACCAATTACGACAAAAATCCACAATACTATACTTTAAAAATGAATGCTTGATAAGGTAACTTCTTCTTTGCAGGAGTAACACAAAAGCAAAGTTCGTACGAGTCGGTAGCCCCGTCCGGGCCTACCGTGATGCTGAATTACACAGAGTCCAACAGTTCCAGCCGACCGCGTCGCTACGGGCCAGCAGAGTCGTGAACAGACTCGGTCACAGTACCTTTCTCGTTGTGGCTGGTATGAAGTGTACGAGCCGGTCGGCGTTCGTCGCGGTTGCGGTGCAAGACGGAGCGATGTAAGGTGCGGTGTCCCTCGATGCGGTGCAGGCAGCGGCTCGATGAGCGTCGTGCAGACGGAGTCGGTGAGTCCAAGGCGTGCGGTGCAGGGCAAGACGGTGTACGATGCGGTGCTGACAGGTTGCGATGCAGGCGACCAAGCCGGAATGCAGGAGCTGGCGTCGGACAGCGGTGCGAGTCGGAGCGGTGCGTCGCAAACGTGCGAGCGGTGCCCCAACTGCGATGCGGTCACGACTGTTGAGCCAGTTGCAGTGTCCGCGTCGGTCGGGTCCGGCTGGTTCAGTGAAGCGATGCGATGCGAACTGCGGTGCCCACAGGTCACGGTGCAAGCAGCGGCTCGGTGTTGGTGGCGTCGGACGTCGCCCACGGTGAGACCAGTGTTGCGATGCGAAGCGGGGCGATGCGGTCTGCGGTGCAAACAGGTCACCGGTCAGGGATGGATTCGGTTGACGGAGTCGGTTGCAGTTCCCTTCCTCTGTGGCAACTGAAACAGCGTTCCAGAAGCGGTACCCAGAGGCTTGTGAAGTCTTTGCAGTCCCTGAGACTTCTTAACAGGAGGCCAGCTCGGTTTCAGGCCCTTGGAGATACTCAGCACAAGTTTGTAGAAAGTTCAGTCCTTTCACTGCCCAAGACAGAAGCAGCAACTACAGGCCAACCCAACAAGGCAATAACTCAGCAAAGGGGCAGTACTCCTCCTAGCAGCTCTCCAGCTCTTCGTCTTGACAGGTTCCTTGATTCCAGCGAGATCTAAATTCATGGGGTCAGGGCCCCAATATTTATATCCCAAATTCCTTTGTTCTCTGAAGGCAGAGAGGCCTTCGCCTAGTCCAAACCAGTTCTGGAGCACTTTGTTGACAAGTCTCCGTCCCTTCTTTCAGAGAGTAGGCCAGGGACATCAGACGCACCACAGGAGGTGGAGCCAGCATTGTGGAGGGAAGGCACTGTCCTATTCAGGGCCCAGGTGCAACTCCTCCCACCCATCTACATGTAGATCTTGCTATTCAGCCCTGTGCTGACTCACCCTGTCTCCTGGCATCTCCCAGCCCCTGTCACTCACACTCCAGATAAGGAATACACAACCTCGCAGAGGCAGGCTTGGATGGTTAGACAAGAAAATACCCACTTTCTAAAAGTGGTATTTTCAAACACAGAATGTTAAAACCAACTTCACTAAAAGATGCATTTTATCATTCTGAGTCCAGGCATACTAAACTCGAATTTCTACCATGTTCCCGGGTCAGTTAGGATTATAAGCTGTAATAATCAAAACCGCCCGTTCTGGCCTATGGGGAACAGGTAGCCTTGCAATAGTGAAAAACGAACTAGGCTGTAATTCACTATCAGGACATGCCACACACACACCAGGGCATGTCCTACCTTTCGCATACTACGCACCCTGCCCACAGGGGTACCTTGGGCCTACCTTAGGGGTGACTAACATGTAGAAAAGGGAAGGTTTAGGGACTTGCAAGTGTGCGCACTTGCCAAGTCGACATGGCAGCCCCAGGCTGCGCACAGGCTCTGCAATGGCAGGCCCGAGTTACAGTTTACGGGCTGTTTGCGTGGGTGGCACAATCCAGTGCTGCAGCCCACCAACAGCATTTGGTCTATAGGCCCTGGCACTCGCAGTGCACTTTACAAGGGACTGACACATAAACCAAATAGGCCAATCATGGAAACGCCAATCCATAACACATTTTATACAGGAGCACTTGCACTTTCCCACTGGACAGCAGTGAGGAAAGTGCGCAGAATCATTACACCAGCAAAAACAGAGTCAAAACCGGGAGGTCAGAAAGCAAAAAGTCAGGGGAAACACGCCAAAAGATGCCAAGTCTAACAACACCCATGAATTTGAAACATTGTTGTGGCTGGCCAACTGAATTCACGGCATCCGACTCGTACAAGCTTCGAAAACGCGCCCGTTACCATGTCAGGCCATAGCCAATGCGTGCGCACCGATCGGTCCATTGCTGTACAACGCGTATTTCGAAAAACAACACGCATCCGTTCACATCATATGCAATGTCCAATGCGTGCCCACCGATCGGTCCATTGCTGTACAACGCGTATCCGTTCACATCATATGCAATGTCCAATGCGTGCGCACCGATCGGTCCATTGCTGTACAACGCGTATCCGTTCACATCATATGCAATGTCCAATGCGTGCGCACCGATCGGTCCATTGCTGTACAACGCGTATTTCGAAAAACAACACGCATCCGTTCACATCATATGCAATGTCCAATGCGTGCGCACCGATCGGTCCATTGCTGTACAACGCGTATCCGTTCACATCATATGCAATGTCCAATTACGTGCGCACCGATCGGTCCATTGCTGTACAACGCGTATCCGTTCACATCATATGCAATGTCCAATGCGTGCGCACCGATCAGTCCATTGCTGTACAACGCGTATTTCGAAAACAACACGCATCCGTTCACATCATATGCAATGTCCAATGCGTGCGCACCGATCGGTCCATTGCTGTACAACGCGTATCCGTTCACATCATATGCAATGTCCAATGCGTGCGCACGGATCGGTCCATTGCTGTACGAAGCGTCCCTGTACAAGTCACTCGCATATGTCACCATGGTTGTCACTGGTGAACGTATGCCAGCCACATTACTTGCCAGGGACTCAGGGGCACACCTACAACACCACAGCCTGTCCACACTGTATCCTAAGGCATGTAAGGCTGCATTACCTTTCTGTGTATGGGGGTCAACATGTGGTTTTTTGGGTGGCGCTTGGGGGCAGCCACTACCAGGCTGTGCACGTGTTCATGGGGACAGAATCCTTTGTGTGTTGTGCACATGACCACTGTGGTGTGCAACTGTTCATTTCAGAGCATGTGGCATGGTCACATTTCCAGGTTGTGTATGTGTATGTCATGTCACATACCCCTTGAGTCCCATGTGGGAAGGTATGTACGTCACAGGGTGACCCATTGCCACAATAGTGATGGCCCTCCACAGTCTGTGTGCATGTTGTGTTTCCGATGTCTCTGATTCCATGTGCACAATGGGAGACAGTCTCCACATCCACGTTGTTTGTGCATGGACTTTGATGTTGTGCGTGTGTGTGTCACAGGCGTCCATGTCTGTCCTGCAGAGGCAACAGGGGCCACTACCTGTGGGAGTCATGGTTGTTTTGCTGACGTGTACATGATACGCCATGTCATGCCAGTGTCCATGTGGCAATACAGGGTCCCTGGGAATCTACCTGTCAATGAGCTGTGATGCCTGGGGCACATCTGTCCTCACATGTCACTGTGGTGTGTGTTTGGAATGTGACAGCAGTACATGGGTACTGTGACACAGCCTAATGATATCCCATAGCACAACCTGGAACTTGTTGTCAACACATGTTGAACTGTGATGTTAGATGTTGGCCATGTAGGTGCCATACATGTCCTTACAGAACGGCACACACATCAGGTACTTGTGTCTCGTAATGATGTATCATGTGATATTGAGTATGGTCTATGCCACATATGTGGGGTGACTGACAATCTTTCTTTCTTCACCTATGCACTGCAGGGCACCAGCTGTCCATAGACCATTCCCTGACCTTGCAACGATAGTTGAATGTGACTGCATCCAACGGTACCGCTTCAACAGGCCGCTGATTGAGGAATTGGCGGTGCGGTTGGCCCCACATTTGGAACCTGGCCGGCCATACCCTACAGCGCTGACCCCCAAGGTGAAGGTGATGGCAGCCCTACACTTCTTTGCCACCGGTACCTTTCAACACACTGTGGCGTCTGCTGGTGGGATGTCACAGACCATGTTCAGCCGTGTGCTACGCGATGTTTTGGAGGCAATGTTGAGATACCTGAACCAGTACATCTATTTCCCTAAACGTCAACAACTCACTGACATCAAGAGTGACTTCTATGCCCTGGGGAGGATGCCACATGTCATTGGCTCCATTGATGGGACACATGTGGCTTTGGTACCACCACAGGCACATGAGCAGGCATACAGGAACAGGAAACATTACCATTCGATCAATGCTCTGGTGGTATGTCTTGCAGATATGAGCATCTCACACGTGTGTGCCCATTTCCCCGGTTATGCACACGATGCCTACGTGATGAGGAGTAGTCGCATCCCGAGGATGATGTCAGAGATGCAGAACCAGCGTACCTGGCTTGTCGGTGTGTACTGACTTTGTACCATTGTGTGTGTTCTGCAATGTTGTATTCCGCCCTCTTTTCCAACTCAGCTAATGTGCAATTGTCTGTATGTAGGTGACTCCGGATACCCCAACATGCCGTGGTTGCTGACACCCCTCAGGAACCCTGTGACACCAGCCCAGATGCGCTACAATGAGGCACATGGTCGGACCAGGAGAGTGATCGAGCAGACATTTGGTCTCCTGAAGAGCCGCTTTCGCTGCCTAGACAAGACAGGAGGGGCCCTCCCATATGCCCCAGCAAAGGTGTGCAAGATTGTCATCGTCTGCTGCATGCTACACAACCTGGCAGTGCGGAAGGAGTTGCCTCTCATCCTGGATGACGATGACCAACATCCGCCACCTGTGGAGGATCCTGGCCTGGGCCACGATGCCAGTGATGATGATGATGATGAGGGTGATGTCCGCACACAGCTCATCACCAACTTCTTCAGCTGAATGTGAGTATCCAGAGATGTCATGTCAATGATGTGAGTTTGCATGATATGTGTTGGTGGTGCTCTGGTGCTGTTTGAGTGTGGCCATGTGCTACTTGACTGGATGCGTGCAGCGATGTGTCCTTACAGGTGGTCTGTACTCCCCAACAGTGTTGACATGCTAACTTGGTTTTGTGTAGGTATCTTGTGACATGTATTGGGCATGAGTATTGCAGTTCTGTCCTGTTCTTCAGTGCTTTTGACTGTGTGTCATGTCTGTCCTTCACAGGGTACTTTCAGAGTTGTTTGGTCTACTCGGATCCCCCGACACCATGATTCAGCTTTCAGGGTGGAAGCAGTCGTTTCCCTACAGGTGATGTGCCACACACCCCTGGACTTTATTTCTTCTACACTTGTTGACTGTGTGGCCACTGCCACGTGGGATTACCTTGCATTTGTAGTGGAAACAACATGTTGCAAATGTGTAATAAACCTGTGCTTCACTTTGGGATGTGCGTTGTCTGTGGTCACACATCTGACTGACATTTGCTTACTGCACCTGTGGGCTAGTTAACACAGACTAAATCTAAATCCGTATTTGTAAAGCGCGAACTACTCACCCTTACGGGTCTCAAGGCGCTGGGGGCCGTTGTGGAAATTAAGTGAGCTATTGCCCAGAGTCACAGGGTGCTGAGCTGAGCTGCCGCCGGAGCAAGGGATCGAACCGTGACCCCTGTGCTCCGAAGTCAGCTGCCCTGGCCGCTGCACCACACCTCTCCTGAATAGGTGTGGTGTCTGTGCATTCCACTGTATTTCCTGGCAACATCAGTGTAGGCGATGAGTCAGATGGCCCTGGTGTCTATGTGTTGTGTAGCCCTAGTGGTGTGTCTCCCTCATATGTGTCACGTCGCCATGACTCACATGACGGTGTTGAACTTGCTGTAGCAGTTAGCATGCACAGTGTCATTTAGCAGATCATCATCTCCATGACAGAAACCACGTTGGAATCACAACAGAGGCAAGTATGGTGTATTAGTGAGTTTATTTACATACATGTGTGAGGATAGTGCACAGGATGGTGGGTGCTGTACATTGGGATTGGAATCCAAAGTTCCCAGATGAGTTGGAAGTGTTGGTAGCAGAAATGTCCTGAGTAAAGTCCACAGTCATCTGATACATTGGTCCAACTTAAACTCCCATGTCATGTGGGAGAGGTGGGTTGCAATCAACAGGGTGAACAGTTTGCACACAAAGGAGAATTTCCAGAACAGGTGTTGGGTTCCTGGGGGATGTACATGGCCATCGGCCTCTCAGTTTTCCTTCCTCGGACGACCCCTCTTCTTTCGGGGGGGACCCTCACGTGCAGGCTGCTGCGGTGCAGAGGACTCTCCGCCAGAGTCATCCTCCCTCCCTGTGGCAGTTGCAGTTGTTGCAGCACCAGATGTTGTGGGCACACAGGGAGGTGTGGCCATGTTGGTGCTAATCTGGCGGAGGCATGTCAATATGTCCCTATGCACCGCTGTCAGTTCTTGCAATGTGTCCCACTTGGACTCCATGCCAGACATGTGTGTCTCCACACGGGACATGTGTGTCTCCACATGGGACATGTGTGAGTCCAAGCGGGCATGATGAGCAGCCTGCTGCTGTTGAATGTCCTTGAGGATCCCCACTACCTGGCTGACCTCTCCGGTGCTATTCTGGTACGCATCAGCAATGCGTACCAGTTGTGGGTCATCATGCAGTCCAGACCCCTCTGCAAACAGCGACCTATGCCTACCACCCCTCCCACCACCCCTGGCCACATGTGCGGGACCTGTGGTGGCACGCACAGGTGACCCTAGGCCCCCTTGGGGGTTGGTACTGGGGTTGTTGTCCGTTGCTCCACGGTGGGACGGGGTCCCTGTGCTGTTGTCATTGGTGGTCCTTGGTCTGTCCGTGTCGGCGGGGGTGGTCTGTGTGTTGGCAGTTGTTGGAGGAGTGGGTGCAAGGGGTGCAGATGTTGGTCCTGCTGGTGCTGCATGATGACTCACACCGGAGGGGCCAGGTAGGTCTTCGCCATCCGAGGAGGGCAGAGGCTGTTCCACACCAGTGAGCTCAGTGTCCCCCGGAGCCTGGGACAGGGACTCCTCATCGTCTGCTGCTGTGTCCCCATCATCACCTGTTTTTGGAAGAGACACACAATGTATGTTATGTTTCTACCGGCATCAGTGGTTCAAACACCTGACAGTTGTGACTGTACCTCTGGATGCGGGCCTGTACATTGCATTGTCCTAAGTTGTCACAGTCAGAGGTTGATATTGGTGTAGCACATTGTCCTGCCAACCTGAAGCATTTCAATATGAATGTTGAGGTGTGTGCATGGCCAGCATTGGTGGTATTTGGTGGACATCCGGCCCTCCTTCTTCCCCCAGCCCAGTTATCCCACCATGAAGCATGCCACCCTTGCAGTGTGTGCAGGTTGACTCTCAAGATGTCAGTCAGTGGTGTCCTGCTGTTGGTTGGTGCCCAGTTCTCAGCAGGGCCTTGTGCTCCCCACAACAGAGCACCTCTGTCAGACATCTTAGAAGTGGCTTTTCACTCCCTGTGAGGTGTGCATGCTTCAGTGTGAGCTTGCTGGGCCACGTGGGTGGGGGATGTTGAGCTGTGACTACCACTCCCATCATGCTATTGGCTACACCCCCCTTCCCAGCATGTCCATACTTCCTTCCTTTCGAGTGGACTTCACTGTGTGTGAATGTGACAGCAATGGCAAGATGGCTGATAGTGTGGTCCTGTTGTTTGTTGGTGCACAGTTAGCAGCAGGGCCTTGTGCTCCACACAGCAGTACCCAGTGTCAGCCATCTTGTCAGTTCTTTTCCACTCCCTGTGAAGTGAGCATGGTTCAGAGTGGTGTTGATGGGCCAATTGTGAGGGTGACCAATATCTGTGACTACCACTCCCATCATGCTATTGCCTACACCCCCCTTCCCAGCATGCCCATACTTCCTTCCTTTTGAGTCGACTTCACTGTGTGTGAGTGTGACAGCAATGGCAAGATGGCTGACAGTGTGGTCCTGTTGTTTGTTGGTGCACAGTTCCCAGCAGGGCCTTGTGCTCCCCACAGCTGAGGCCAGTGTCAGACATCTTTGAAGTGGCTTTTCACTCCCTGTGAGGTGTGCATGCTTCAGTGTGAGCTTGATGGGCCATGTGGGTGGGGGATGTTGAGCTGTGACTACCACTCCCATCATGCTATTGCCTACACCCTCCTTCCCAGCATGCCCATACTTCCTTCCTTTTGACTCTGCTTCCCTGTGGGGTAGTGTGCCTGTGCTGTCAGGATGGCTAACAGTGTTGTCCTGGCGTTTGTTTGGCTACAAGTCCCAAAAGTGTCCCTGTGCTTCACACAGCATAACCCAGTGTGGTTGTTCTTTGTGGGATATTTAATTAGAGGGTGAGGCATTGCATTCTCCCAGGTGAGTTGTGTGGAGTTTGTGTTAAGGGGGTGTGTGAGAAAAGCTGCTGGTGACTATGGTCAGAGCTGTCAGTCCTCCTTCCCACCCAGCCAGATATTCCACCATGGAACGTGCTTCCATTGCAGGGAGTGCAAGTTGGCTTTCAGGATGTCAGTCAGTGGTGTCCTGCTGTTGGTTGGTGCACAGTTCCTAGCAAGGCCTTGTGCTCCCCACAGCAGTACCCAGTGTCAGCCATCTTGTCAGTTGTTTTCCACTCCCTGTGATGTGAGCATGGTTCAGAGTGGTGTTGATGGGCCAATTGTGAGGGTGACCAATATCTGTGACTACAACTCCCATCATGCTATTGGCTACACTGACTTCACCAGCATACACAGAATTCCTTCCTTTCAGTGAGCTTCCCTGTGAGGTGGTGTTCTAGTGGTGGCAAAATATCTGACTGTGTTTGTTGGTTAGATTTGTGCCACTGCCTAGCTCTATTTGTTGTTAGGTTTGTACATGTCATGACACAGTTACATATCACTATGAGATGGCATGTATTGTGTTTATCTAACTAACATACAAATCTTGGGATGATTATCTTTTGGTTGCTGTGGATTTGCTAAGGGTGCATGGTTTGACTATCCCCTTGACAGTGATGTGTGTGTATTGTCACACAATATTGTGTATATTTGTTGTGTACTCACCAGGCTCTGGGATGTTTGATAGTCCATATACGCTCACTGGTGGTAGGATGGCCCGCACCTTCTCCTCCCAGGGCCTGAGGTATACTGGTTTGGCAGGCGGGCCACTGCCGGTGCGCTGACTCAAGACGTAATCCTTCTTTAGTAGGTCCTTGACCCTCCTGCGCACATCATACCACCTGTTCTGGATGTCTTCCTTTGTGCGCAAACATGTTGATTGTGCGTTCACCCTGTCGACGATCCTCTCCCACATCTTGGTTTTCTGCGACATGGGGGTCTGTTGGACCAATGTACCAAACAACTGTGGCGCTACCCTGAGGATCTCATCTACCAGGACTTCCAATTCACTGTCTAGGAATTTTGGATTCTTCTTTGGGGGCATGGTGATGGGTGGTGGTGGGGATTGATGTGTGTGTGAGTGTGCAAGTGAGGGTGGGTGAGTGTAGGTTTTGCTGGGTGTATGTGAGGGTGCTATTTGTGAGGTGCTAATGGTGTGTGGCTTGTGTGATGGATGAGTTGTGAGTGTGTCTGTGGTTGCTGTCTGATGGTGTTCTGTGCTGGCAGGTCAGTTGAATTTGCAAAGGATCATGGTAGGGATTTGTGGCCTTTATATGGGTGGAGTTGGGGTGTGTCTTTGTTCCATGCTTTTTCCCCCAGTATTTATTGGCTTTGTCATTGCTTGTTTGGCCCTTTTTTTGTATTTTTTCCTTTGTATTTTTTGGGCATGTAGGAGACGTTCTTCTGACCGAGTAGGACGCTGCAGTTGTCTCGTGCGAGCTTCTCCGAGTCTTTCACGCTGTCTTTCTGCTGGGTTTCATGTGCGGCGTACGCGTCGGTCGTGGAGTATTGGATTGCTTTGGCTGGGTTTTGTATGTGTGTCGGTCATACGGCTTGGGCTCCATGCGACTCGGTCTGGTTTTAAACGCATTGCATCGTACTGCGCGGGTCGGAGTTCGCGGGTATGTTTCTGTTGGGTTCATTCCTGGTGCGTGTCGGTCGGTTCGATTCGCGTAGTTTCCTGGCCGGATAGCTTGTTTCCGTGCGGTTCGGTCGTTCGGCTTGTGTTCCGTACGAGTCGGTCGTGATTGACATGCATTTCATCGTACTACGCAGGTCGGGCAGCGCCGGTACGTGTCGGTCGGACTATATTCCAGTACCGAGTCGGTCTGTATGTTTTCCGGCCCGAATCGGAATCGGCCCCTTAGTCTATAGCCGAACAGGGCTCGACGTCATTGGATATCAGTTGACATCAGGCCCGCTGAATCAGGAGAAGAACATAGCGGGAGCTACGGCGAAATCCGCTGCAGGTAAGCCCTTAATGGAAATGATGGCAATATTGGACAGGGTTTATTGGAAGACATAGGCTTATCAGCGCTCACACTCTGAGAATAGTGAAGAAATGACCATCTACTGGCGTTTCAGGTAAAGAACAGTAATAACAGCAAATCAATCTTCCAGTTTTACTCTAGCTTGTACACAGAATATTTCACTGTCTCTCACAAAAAAATAGATAACTAACTAAATACTGTATGACTACAAAAGCTAACTGACAGGCAGCAAGGTATTTTAGGTTCACAAATAATGTGTTGAGAGACAGAGAAAGCTATTTCTCAGTTGGCAGCTGACAAAGTGGCCAGTCCTGATCTAATCCCCATGGAATTGTAACAGGTGTTTTCTACAATACTGATACCAT
The DNA here is from genome assembly GCA_963921515.1 of Calotriton arnoldi. NCBI lineage: Eukaryota > Metazoa > Chordata > Amphibia > Caudata > Salamandridae > Calotriton > Calotriton arnoldi. Next base: position 611,357 of record CAWUFW010007358.1, read on the forward strand.
TGCTGCTTGATTTGCTTAACTGAGTAGCACTTCAGAATGATTTACCTACATAATGTGTAAAACGTATATTTCAGCCTTTTTTAAAAATAAATGAGGACCCTCTAAAATGTGGCTCATATCAGCCAATTTCACTTATTAATTAATTTGTTTGGTTATACGTGATTTCTGTCTAATCACCTCACGCCTGTCATTACAACCCTGGTTGATCCTATGGAACATAAGTTCATTCCTTCAACAAACACTACTTCCCATGTTAATTTTGCTATGTCAGCCTTTGAGGATGCAGATAGGCTAACTAATCCCTCTATGATGATCTTGTTGGATGCCGACAGATGCATTATATTCCTCGCTGATGCCTCGTATAGTATGTATGAGCAGCCTGTCAGATAATATCTCTATCAATCACGAAACAAGGCAAAGCTGACCATTATCTCCTAGCAGTGTGCCCTCTAGCTAGAAACATATATTTAAGCTTCAAGATTCTCAGCTTCTTTTCCTTCATTACTGTTACATAGGGCAGTGACACAATGCTAACACCATACTACTGGAGCAACCCAATAGACCTTTGACGGGTGTGAGTACAGGTAATATAAACAGTCAAACAAGGCATCATTGGAAAAGAATTACCAAAAGCATTAGGTGAATCACTCTAAATATCACAACACTAAATGAATGAAAAGGACATTTAAAGGGAAGAAATGGCCATGTAAATATAAAAAATAATTATTTAATTTTGGCAATAATAAAGGAGTGAGAAAAAATATTCAGCAATATAATTAACCCTGGGCGTAGTTTGCATAGTAGCACTTCACGTAGCTACGTGAAGTACATTTTGAACTACACGTAGCTATGCAAATTGCATAGTGCGTAGCTGTGTGCTTGACTGCACTGTACAATAATTGCCAAAGGCATCTTGCACAGTGCAAGTTAATATAAAATAAGTATCTCTGTCTTTATATGCTAAAATGCATATAGCATTTCACAAAAGTGAAATCAATAAATTAACAAGCAGTGAGAGAGGTGATGATTTTGGTATCCTCCCTAACCTAGGGAGAGAACCAAGCAGATGCCTTGAAAACAAAAAGCACATCTTTTGAACGATTCAGTGGTGGTCCCATTCTCTTAGGACCACCCCAAGCACAGTTATTGGCAAAAATACTATCCCAACCAAAGGCCCTGCAAAGCATTATGGGACGAGATTAGCAGTGGGCAGTGAATATTATAGTATCCAATATCAAAATAATTCTACAAAGAGCTGCAGTTCCACTAGTCGTTACTAGATGTCCCTCACGAGTCAAATGCAAAAGCTTCATGAAAGGGTTTCAATGCTTTTGCATTTGACTCGTGAGGGACATCTAGTAACGACTAGTGGAACTGCAGCTTGATGTATTAATAATTTCAATGCTTTTGCATTTGACTCGTGAGGGACATCTAGTAACGACTAGTTGAACTGCAGCTCTTTGTAGAATTATTTTGATATTGGACACTATAATATTCACTGCCCACTGCTAATCTCGTCCCATAATGCTTTGCAGGGCCTTTGGTTGGGATTGTATTTTTGCCCATAACTGTGCTTGGGGTGGTCCTAGGAGGAAGGGACCACCACTGAATCGTTCACATGATATGCTTTTTGTGTTCAAGGCATCTGCTTGATCCTCCCCTAGGTTGGGGAACCCAAAATCATCACTCTCTCATTGCTTGATATTTTATTGTCAAAGTTCACTTTTGTGAATTTGTTATATGCTTTTAGCATAGAAAATTGCTTTAACAAAGCATTTGTATGTGTTTAATATACTGCTGCTACGTCGATTAACAGAGTTTTTTACTCTGCTACATTCAATTTGCGTAGTAACACAAACTTTGCATGCTCCGTGAGCGTAGCAAAGTATTATGCCCAGGGTTAAATATAATAGGCAATTGCATAAGTGTTGAGTGTGAAAAACGTGAGCATGCTGTGCTGGTGAGTGAGGTAAATAGCCTGAAAAACATGATCACCCTGAACTGTACTGCAAGAGACAGCAAAACGTAATCAGAAAAGTAGATAAACTTACTTATGTCCACATAATTCTTTAGGTTGTACTCTGCAACAAAAGACAAATTTCAAAAGTAGTCTTTGTTACCGTGATGTTTTGGACGGTGTTTCGACTCTCAGAGGAATTAACAGGTCATCATCAGGACCAATGATAATTGAGCTGAGTTAACATGGGAGTCCTATGTCTCTGTTATTAGAACTGCACTAGAGATAATGAATACAGGACATGAGGATCAAATACCCATCAAATCTGAGTTGAGGAGAAAAAATAAGTGTTCAGAGGTGTACTTGAGGGTAACATGGTAAAATTGGCTTACACCCAATTGGCACATTTAATTTACTTGTAAGTCACTTGTAAACTGGTACTACATGTACCCAAGGCCTGCAAATTAAATACTACTAGTGGGCTGGCAGCATGTATTGTGCCACCCATTTAAGGACTCCTTAAAAAAAATGTCTCAGGTCTGCCATTGCAGCCTGTGTGCATTTCGACCTGGAAAAGTAAAGCTCTTGCCAGGCCTAAACCTTGCTTTTTAATTCATATACGTCACCCCTACGGTAGGTCCTAAACAGCTCGTAGGGCAGGGTGCAGTGTATTTAAAAGGTTGGACATGTACTTTTAAGCTTAACATTTCCTGGTAGTGAAAACCTTTTACATTGGTTTTTCACTACTATAAGACCTACCTCTTCCATAGTGTTAAACCTGGCACCATTGGCATGGGTTTCCCCTGTATTTTTGCCTTTGCCTCCTGTTATTTTGCTTTGTGTTGGACTTCGTTTTTGCTGGTCTAGTTGCTTTGGGCACTTTGCCACTGCTGTTCAGTGCCAAAGTGCCAAAGTGCAAGTGCTCCCTGTAAATTGTTGTTATGTATTAGAGATTCCATGATTGGCATATTTGATTTACTAGTCAGTCCCTAGTACAGTGCACTGTGTGTGCCCAGGGCCTGAAAATCAAATACTGCTAGTGGGCCTGCAGCACTGATTTTGCCACCCACATCAGCAGCCTGTAAATGCAACTCAGATCTGCCACTGCAGTATCTGTGCGCAGTTTGGTACTGCCATATCGACTTGGCAAGTGCACCCATTTGCCAGGCCCTAACCTTCCCTTTTCTTACATGTTAGTCACCCCTAAGGTAGGCCGAAGGCACCCCTGTGGGCAAGTTGCAGTGTATGTGAAAGGTAGGACATGCCCTGGTGTGTGTGGCATGTCCTGATAGTGAACTACTGCCAAATTCGATTTTTACTATTGTAAGACTATCTGTCCCCATAGGATAGAATGGGGAGTTTGCTTATAACATCTTATAAGCACAACTGCCCAGGAGAACACAATAGGAAAATTAAGTTTAGTATGCCTGAACTCAGAATGTTAAGATGCATCTTTTAGTGAAGGTGATTTTTACATTCTGTGTTTGAAAATACCACTTTTAGAAAGTAGGGGGTAGAGTTACAATGCCTGGCGTATCCCTGCAAATCAGCAGAGATGCACCAGGAAAGATGCGTCACGCAAGTTTACCCTTGTGCCACCACAGGTGCACCGCATTTACTATGCAGCGCACTGTGGCGCAAAGATAAACAGATGCGTGTCGCATCTCCCGTCGGAAGGGTGGCGCATTGCTGGAGTCGTGTCACAAGTGCGACGCAACTCCAGCAATGCTCGTGGGCCGCCCATCTCTAACGTGGTGCGCCATTCCTTATGCCTGCTTGAAGCAGGCGTAAGGATTTGTTGCAGCGGCGTCGGAAAAGTGACTCAGTGAAATCTTATAGATTTCACTGCGTCACTTTTACAAGGCTTTCCTGCGACGGACAGCCCACCCTGCGACGGAACGCCCACATGAGACCTGATGCAGGTTTCATGTGGTACAGGGCTTTACAACGTGACTCATCTCCCTAGATGCATCACGTTGTAAATAAGGCGCAACGTAGCGCATGGTTTACGCCGCCACTGCGTCACAAAAGTGACGCAACAGCGGCGCAAAAGTGGCGCAAGGGGCTTGTAAATCTGCCCCTAGCTATTTTCTTGCTTAGCCATCCAGTGTGCCTCTGCTAGGATGTGTATTGACTGTCTGGCTTTGGAGTGGCAGGGGCTGGGGATGTGTATTCTGTTCAGACACTTGGGGGCATTAGGTGTGTCATGCCTTTCCAGGGGGAGTCAGGGATGGGCTGAATAGACCTGGGCTGCATTTAGAGTAGGGGGAGGAGATTCCTTTCACACCTGAATGGGCCTGGTCTGCAAGGACAATGCTGTCTCCACCTCCTGCCAGGAAGCTGCACCAGAGAGGACAGAACTGGTTTTGACTGGGCAAAGAACTTCTCTGCCACAGAGAACAAAGGATTTTACTGTATAAAAAGAGGGGCCCGACCCCAGACTTTTAGATCACTTTTGGACTTCGAGAGGAACCTCTGCCAAGGAGAAGAGCTGGAGAAACTGGAGGAGGAGTACTGCCCCTTTGCTGTGTGCTGTCTGGGGTTGTCCTGCAGTGGCTGTTTCTGCCAAGGAGAGGAACTGTTTGTGTATCCTGCTTTAGAAAGTATCTTCAAGGTTTTGAAGTGGAGCTTGCCCCCTGTTCAAGAGGTCTCAGGAACAGCAAAGACCTCACCATCCTTCTGGGCACCGTCTCTGGAACCGCTGGTTTCAGTTGTGGCAGAAGACAAGGGCAACCGACTCTGTCATTGAGTCCATCGCAGGATTCCGTGTCCTGAAGGCCCCGCAGAGAGCACTGCCTCGCTTCGCAACACAACCCTGGTCTCACCGACTCTGTCAACGAGCCGCTGCTTGCACCGTGTCCTGTGGGCACCGTACTCTGCACCGCTTCGCAACAGGCTGCACAGACATCACTGACTCTGTCGCTGCCCGACTCACACATCAACCGGCTCCCTGCACCGAGCCGTGAGGACACCACACGCTGCAACACTTCCATCTCACCTAGCAATCGCGACGGTTGCCCCTGACAGGCTCGTACCTTTGTGCCGGCCGCAACGAGTAAAGGTACTGTTTTGGAGTCTGTCTTCACTATAGCTGACCCCGCACCAACGCGGACAGCTGGATTTGATAGACTCTGTTGTTTCCAGCATCGAGGTAGCCCCAAACGGAGCACCGACTCGGAAGAACTGTGTTTTTCAGCTAGTTCTGCAATTTAAAGGTTATCTTGCAAAGTAACTATTTTTACAGTATTGTATTGTGGATTTTTGTCGTATTTGGTCTTGTTTTGGTTTAGATAATGATTACTAATTTTTCTAAACTGGTGTGGTGTCCATTTGTAGTGTTTTCACTGTATTACTGTATGTGTGCACAAATGCTTTACACACTGCCTCTGAGATAAGCCTATCTGCTCGTGCCAAGCCACCAAGGGGTTGAGTAGTGGTTATTTAAGAAGTGTACCCCTCTTACCCTGATGGGGAAGAAGAGTCCCTACTTGGATAAAGGTACCTACATTTGCCAACTAGAGATCCTCCTTTCTAACACATAGGATAACATTGAGTTACCTTATTACATTTAATAAAATATAACTTTTTGGGGGGAACAAGTAGGAATGCCATGTTTGGGGTCTAATGAATTTTAATTTAAAACCCTCTTTAATGATAACGTCAAGTTTTAAACCACAATGCTGAAAATGCCACTTTTAGAAAGCTGGCATTTTCTTGCCCTGACCATTTGGTGCCTGCCGTATGTATCCTAGGTCACATGACTAGGTGTAGTTAGCAGTTGGCCTTTGTGCATCTCTCTCAGACAGTGATACAAAGGAAAGCTAGGTGTTGTCAGGATGGGAGGGGCAGAGCTGTCACCTATCACACTTGCACTTTAAAGGGGCTACTTCAGAACACTCACAAAAGACTTCACATTAGTCTAGCCCAGACCCCTCAGAGCCATGGCAGGGGAAGAATGGAAATTCCAGAACAAGATGTGGGGGGAAGTCAAGACACAACAGGCTCCTGTCCTGACTGGCAGCTTCATTGGAACCGACGCAACTCAAAGCATCCCAACTGTTAGACTTGTCAGATTGGGGTGGGTTTCACCCCAGCTTTTTGCCCTCCTTCTCCCCTTTTTCTGACTTTATTTTTGCTGGTATTAAGACTCTGGGCGTTTTACCACTGATAACCTATGCTAAAGTGCTTGTGCTCTTTCCTCTAAACATTGTAATAATGGCTTATCACAATTAGCATATTTATCTTACTTATATGTCCCTTCTAAAGTGCACAATATGAGCCCAGGGCCTGTAAATGAAATGCTACTAGCAATTCCACTGAGCAAAATGGAGGCACCTGCGATCCAGGAACTAAAGTACCTAAAACTAAGGACATCTGCTGAATTCTAACAGGATTGAGTAGAATTTTTGAACGTGCACAATGTATCCAAGGATGTAATTGACCGTCCTTTGAAAATACAAGAAATGCAAGCATATTACCAGCCCTAGTCCTGATGAGAACCCCCAGCCGTCAGTGGTTCGAAACGCATCGTGGATTTCATTTATTTTTGATCAGTGTGGACAGTGAAAAAGAGAGTGTAAAATCATTAATCCATCCATATTACAGGATCTTGGAACCCCAATGAAAGTACCAAGAGGGTCATGATATTTTAGAGTAATAATGGTATAACCCTCTGGCCAAAAAGTATTGGACTGGTTAAAACAATTGACTTTAATGTGTGTTTCTACATAAACCAGCACTTTTCACCACTTTTTTTGTTTAATTTAAAGCACCCTTAGTTCTGTTAGGAATGAATGTACAATAATTATTGCACTGTGTTTTTTACACCATTGTTATTATCAAGCTTAGAAATGTACTGTCATCGTGTTTTGTCTTTTGTGTAGTACATTTGATTGATGTTAAAGATGAGCAGTTTGTCGTTTTTATGACATGTTAAAAATACAATACTTATGTCTACTGAATTGTTAAATGAATACACAGGCTGAGTTTATTGAGTAACTTGTCCTTGAGTAAATTGACTTGAATCTATGCAGCCACTTTTCTTTTTGTATTTTGTACTAGTGTGCCTGCAGCACTGATTGTGCCACCCACTTCAGTAGCCCTTTAAATATGTCTCAGGCCTGCCATTGCAGAGCCTGTGTGTGCAGTTTTAAACTGCCTTTTCAACCTTGCAAAATAAACCTTTTGCCAGGCCCAAACCTTCCATTTTAGTACACAAATGTCACCCATAGGGTAGGCCCTGGACAACCCAGAGGGCAGGGTGCAATGTATTTAGAAAGTAGGACATGTACTTTTAAGTTTTAGATGTCCTGGTAGTGAAAAACTTTTAAATTCGTTTTTCACTACTGCGAGGCCTATCTCTCCAGAAGGATAACATTGGAGTTACCTTATTACATTTTATAAGTGTCGTCAGGATCCTCGATGTCGACACAACAGGACCTCACACCGCAGCCTTGCCACATCTCAAAACCGACGCATTGCCTTGGCTGCATGACACATCTTCGATGTGGATCCTTGCAACGCTCCGCAACCAGGATTTGAGGTACTTCAACGGGCCTAACTGGGTCCCTGTAGCTGGCCCATGCTCCATCATGGTCAGCCTAAACTTGTGACTTTGACCTGGTCTGGCGTGACCAGATACCCCAATAGCACTTTGTGCTTTTTGGCGCAATTTTCACTAAACACTTTAAAATTCAATATCTCCAGTTCTACTAATTGGATTTTGGTAATTTTAGTCGTATTTTATTCATTACAACTTACTCTATTTTTCTAACTCTGTTGTGGGCTCCTTTTTGTGGTGTGTTTTCACTGTGCCGCTGTTTGAAAGGTTGCACAAATACTTTATACAGTGCCTCTAAGTTAAGCCTGACTGCTCTGTGTCAAGCTACCAAAGGGGTGAGCACAGGTTAATTTGTGTTTTGCTTGTGCCTTACCCTGACAAGGATTATAGTTGCTGCTTGACTAGAGCTTATACACCAGTCAAGCATAAACCCCCAATGTGCCAGCTCCAGCTCAGTGGCTTCATATGAACTGATGCAACATGACGTATCTCTTCACAAGTCTCTGCAACACAGCCCCAGTGGCTTCATCATTCCTACGCAGTGCAACACATCTCGATGCCCACATCACAGCTTCTGATCCATGGCTTTGACACCACCGACCCAGAGTGATGCATCTTAACTCAGTACCACACATCTCAGCTCCTGTTAGATGGCTCCTTGTCACACTATGGAGAAGGCCGACACAGACTTCGCATCTTGATTCCAAGGACACAATGCACTATCTCAGCTGACCAGACTTTGTCCTGCACCCGGCCTGGACTCCATCGCAGCTGGTCTAAACCTGCGATTTGATCTAGGTACAGAGTAACCAGATGGCCCTTATTACTTCTAAGGGCTATTTCCTCTTAAATCTTTAAAATTGCATATCTCCAGTTCTACTGATTGGATTTTTGTTGTTTTGGTCTCAATTTTTAAAAATTAAAACATTTTTGTTTTTTTAATTAGTTTGGGATTTTTTTGTGTTGTGTGTGCAGTGTACTACTGTTTGTGTGCTGTATAAATACTTTAACCATTGCCTCTAAGTTAAGCTTGACTGCTTTTGTGTCAAGCTACCAGAGAGTTAAGCATAGGTTAATTTAATGACTTTGTGTGGTTCAACCTGGCAAGGACTGTGGTTTTTGCTTGGGTAGGGTTTCACCCCCCTCAACCAGTAACCCAGTTTGTCACAATCACCTAATACAGTTTTTATTCCTTTTCGGATAATGCTTTGTTGTACATTGTTGATGTGACTAGATTAGCGAGTTCTGGGACTGTAATCCTGCACCCCATTGAGATTAAATGCTCTATTACATTAACTAAGGCTCAGTGGGACTGTGATAGTCTCTGGTTGCAATATTTACTTGTCAGTCACCCCAGGCTCCTTTACAGGTCTAACCTACTGACAAATTTAGAGGTCTAGTGAAAAGCTTTGTCATCCAATATCACATACCACATAATATACAAGACAAAACATACATATAAATACAGATGCATATACAGAAAAGGGTTTTTGGCCAGCTCCTTCCAGCCATTGGCTACTGTTGATCAATTGGCTTTAGGCACAGGCTAACAGAGCTGAACTTCAGCATTGCTATACGCCCGCTGCATTTTGCAGATGTGGATATTCTAAAAATAATGTCTTTCCTCATTCACATACACTGGCTGCAATTCCCACTTCCAGTGCTCCCCACCGGTTCTTCAACATTCATAAATATGTTATTTTATGCGGATTTGTAGAGCACACAATCACCTGGGAGGGCATCCTGGGGCTGGGCAGGTGAGAGTTTAGTCAAATCTAGGGTTTAACTTATGTAGAATTGCCATTGGCTAATTTAAAATGGTTTCAGGACTGTAAAGATGCATTTTCATACCTTTGCAAGATGGCTGCTTTTTGCATATAAGCGCATACATGCCTCGTGACACACAGGTGGCTATTTTAGCTTTTTTTACACTGACGTTCCAAGATGGCCAACAGCCATTTTTGAGTGGTAAAGTAAAAATAAAAGATGATGAACATCACAACACCAATGCAAAAAAAAATAAGGCTTCCCGAAAAGTGGGCACATGCATTTTAAAGATGAAATCTATTGTCTTTGCCAATACTTGTTGTTCTGATGTGATCAATAACCACGTGCAACTGCAACTCGCACTGACATAGTCAAGTTCGCTACCGAAACCTGTCTTTATCAGTGCAAAAAATTATTCTTGTAAATATTTAAAGAACAATTGGTTGTCAAGGATCCTGGGTTTACTTCAATCAATTTTGATGACCTGTGTCTGAGAAAATAGACTTTTCATGGGGTGAAATAATAAGCAAGTGATTAACCATGCGATTTTCAGGTTATTAAACAAGAGAGACCATACGATTTAGCTCTCACGTGAGCTGTTTTTAATTTCAAGACTTCAAAGAAGACCCCTGCTTGTCAAGGATTAATTCAATTAAATCAGGAAGCTGGGGTATTGGCAGAAAGCATGTTCTAAACACAGGTTCCCAGTGTGTCTGAACGACTGAAAAAACTTGGCAGACGCTGCATGGAAAATGAACGGCTACTTTGAGCCTGACAATGCCCTTATTGTAATACCGCTCCAGATCACACCTAGCGCTTTATTATTTTACGAAATGTTTCTTTTAGGAGCATGACTGGACCGGATTTGATGTATCTTTGACAAAAATGATCAGTAAAGGGAGTTAAATGCCTATCACATTACTATGATACTAGCGCAACATTGTGTACAAACTGAATCTGCACTGTAATACTTTATTTCAAAATGCCTATTTCTAATCCAGTGACAAACAGCAAGCATCGCTGCATCCAGAGGATGTGGCCTAACGGCCAGAGCTGCTGTCTTTAGAGCTGGGGAACAAGGTTTGAGCCTCGGCGTCCGCTCAACATCCTGTGATTCTGGGCAAATCACCCTGTGCCGACCAAAAATGAGTGTGTCTTTGTGTAACGTAACGGGTGCTCGTGTAAAGGGCTCCAATGCCTTCGGGTTCGCGAGAAAAAAATAGTGGACTGGTGATCCTGCACCCTGATATGTAGGTGCAGGAACAACATACTCTATTATAACAGCCAAAAAATACTCAAATAGAAATGCCTTGAGAATGGGCTGGATTGCAGTTCTTCACCAGGCCACCTCGATCCCCTTTTAAGGTATGAGGGACCATGACTCCCCCACCAAGCCAGATCCTCTCTCCTAGCCTCTTCCCCACGGTGCCCCCACTCACATTTCGAATTGCAGATGGTAAGTTCGGGTCCACGCAGTTATTCCCCATTCCATGGGATTTTGCTCATAATAGGATCATATATGTGCATAGATACCAGCCATAATTGGAAATTTCAGGCATCCTGTATTTCCAGGCATATGTCCACCTGACTCCTATTCATGCCCTTACTGTGTTATTTTAAGTCGGTTGCTTTGCGGCTCTTAAGACTGCCTTAAACCTACTTCTAAGTGGTGGGGTGGGGAGGTATTATTGCGGAGGCATGAGGTAATAAAACAATCAGAACAGGTTTACAGTGTCTGAGCACTATCATGGGCCGGATCTGCTCAGGGACACACCCCATTTACTTTCATTATGTAACTTAGTCAGAAAGTCCAGCAGCAGCCATGTTTGCAGTGTGAGTGGGAAATGAAAGGGCAGGGGTATATACGATCTAGTAATGAGAGAAGGAATCTATATCCATGCCTTTAGACTCAAAGGCAGCAGATGGAAATATAAAGTTCTGAAGAATGAAGTGTCACTCTACTCTCCTCCTTCATGAGCTACTTGAATGATTTGTTGACAGTCGCTGCCTTCATTAATCGCGGGTGGGGGGGCCGAGGGTCGCGCGGAGGGGGGTCGGGGGGCTGGTAAATGTGGTAATACATTTTAAAAACGTGCCTGTCCGCTGGCTGGCCGGGTCCCGCCGTTTTCTTGGCTCCCTCCCCTCCCCTAAGCCAATCACAATGCTGCAATGGCAGCATTGTGATTGGTCGGGACGGCGCCCAGACAGGTGCCTATGGGGAGGCCATTTTCTCCATGTAGGCTACATTACAGCCTGCATTGAGAAAGGGCAGAGTGTGCAAGACTAGTTTGGGCGGCCCCAGAGGGCCGACCAAACCAGTCATGCTCACTCAGGAGTGGGCACACCACTCCTCCCCTGTCCAGCCCTGCAGGTAGAGCAGCACAAACCACCCGCCCGCAACCAAACCCTTCTGCTTTCTCGCAGGGCGAGAAGCAGAAACATAAAATGGTAGTTTCTGCTTCTCGCACTGCGAGAAAGCAATGGGGCGACGCTCCTCCGCCCTAGTGGAGGAGCTGCCCCTGTTTGTTGACCTCCTATAAAGGGGCCTCCTCACCAATGTTGAAGTATAGGTCTAGGCATAGGCATATGGAGATAGTTTCCAGGCATTTGAGTATTGTGTTGATTGTACCAATTGCTGCAGTGGATGAGCTGAAGTTGAAATCAACTGGGCCTGTGGTATGAAGGAGCCTCAGTAGATGTGCTACCTAGGTTCACAATAGCTGACACATCTTCCTAAACAGGCCTTGCAGAAAAACCAAAATTCAAATCACATACTGTAAAAATGTATCATATGTAGCAAATAACCCTGTAAACTTAGGCAGTTTGCGTTATTGGTAAGGTACTAAAAGATAATTTGCATGCCCACAAAGGGCAATAGCCCCATATGTGCCTATTAGAAGAACAAATGCTTTTTCACAATAGCCATGTATTTCTACAACTCAAAAAGCCTACAGCATTTGGGAATCGTTTTTCATGTGTAAAACTATAAACCTGGCATTTACATTCACATAGACATAAGCATGAAGTCTCTGCCTATGAAGACCTACCAGTACGTAGGCAGTACTAAACATTTTAATAACATTAAATTAAGGCCTCCTCCTGGAATATGTAACCTTTCTGTTGAACAGCGAATGGACCTAAAATTATTGTTCTCGGGTGCTCGAGAAGCCCATAAAACCTTGGCCTGACTTAACTTTTAGTAACAGAGACTGTAGCCCTAAAGCTTACTGTTTGTGTGGTTTTTAAGCAACCCACGCCATGCCTTATGTTTTGAGGCATCCCTTGCCCCTTATTAAGCAAAGCAGCAAACATATCTGTACATATTATTTTAACAGCTGTCTTCGCATGGGTGGTCTGAGCCCTGCTCTCTTTGGCGCCTGTTTCTCTTTGTAAATGTTTCTGACACTCACTACCTTTTAAGGTGAGCCACTCAACGAGCAGCCACCCCTGAGTAATGTATTATAGACTGCAGCACTCTCTCCTTGAGACAGACTATGTTCTGTGTCAGGCAATGGAGCTGGCTTTCCTTGCTCTTCCATCTGGCTGTTTTAGTTGTCTTAGGTATGGGGGATGAGGAGAGACACACAGGGCCCTAGAGGGTACCCCTCCACAAAGGGCCATGCTGCTGAGGCCCAGATATTGCCCTGTGAAAGAGTGCAATATTGTGCTGTTGGCCCTCACCTCTAAAATGGGAACTTTTCTAAAAAGACTGGATTCAAGCTTTCTTGAGAGGCAATAAATAAATAGGATAACACAATTAAAAATTGGGATTACTTGGTTCCCATTGGGCTATTTTTTAGCAGAGCTTGTGTTATAATGCTCCATGTGGATAGCACCAGTCACATGTACCAGTTGCTAGTATCTATCCTGGTCTCAGATTTTCATACGGACTTATTTTCAGCCATCATGCAGACTCTGGCGTGACTGCTTCACACTTTACAGTAATGCCTTAGCTGTAGGGTGCTGGGCTTACCACCATGTCTAGCCTAGTGCTCTCCTGACTAAGGTCTTTAATCAGCAGCACCATAAAGTTCTTTTACAACAGACCGCTCTCCCTAATCACCCAGGTGATGCTCCTCTTGCTGGGTGACTGTGTACAAAAGCAAGAGCCATAGTTCCCACTTATCTGGCACCACAGCAGGACCAGGCTAAAAAAAGTCCACAAGCCCCCCCTTATAAACTTTAGGTTTCATAGTAAAACCATTTTACACTGACACTTGAGGAGAGTCAGGACGCTGGTGTTACTAGCTCCACAAATCTGGAGTGAGTTCACCTCGTCAATCCCGACACGGGGTCAGTATCTAGACTGATCTTCCGTGTTTTTTATGCAGACTTTTTCTCATCTTTCCTATTTGGGATTAGGAAAGGATCCTGTCCGGAGTTTCTTGTTCGCCGAGAGCTGTAGCAGCAGCAGTGGTGAGCGGGAGCAGCGGGAGCGCCAAAACGCCGAAGAACGCTGCCGAGAACGCTGACGGCTATTGGCCCAGTCCACTGCCCTCTTGCCCCTGCTCTACCTGCTTTTAAACGGCCTCTGGATTCCGCTGAGGCTTTGGTTGTGGCTTCCTGCCTGCCTACTGGCTCCTCAGCCCATCGGCTTGGCTCGGCTCGAGTTTTGAGCAGCTGTTGGGAGGCTGGGGAGCGGGCTGAACGAAGAGGGCCCGCCACGGCATTGGAGCAGGAGGATAGCGGCAAGGATCTCGTACCAACTTCCTGTTTCTCCTGGAGAACCCTGTTTGTAGCAGCGCAGCGTTTGAGGAAATCACCAAGAGACTCGTGAGGAGCAACCTGACATGCTTGCCTGAGTCTCGTCCCTTCTGCGCTGTGGTCCCGATTCATCCCCCAGTAACAAGGCTTTGATATCGAGTCTTGTGAAAGCGCGCTCACGCGCTACCGAGAGAGGCTGCCTGCCTCGTGTGGACTCTTGTGGACTCGTTAAGCACAGCGGATTTCACACGCCAAGACCGGATTCCCCTTTTCCAGCGGGGTGGACGCACGGATGTGCGAGAAAAGTCTGTGTCGCTACATTGTATCATTTCTACGGCTTTCGGATCAGCTGCTTCTTTTTTTTTTTTTTTTTTAAACGCTGAACTTAGTAGCTGCCTGTCTCTCAGGTTTACGTAGAGTATCTCGGCTGTGACTGTTTGTTTATCTTGATCGCCTCGAATTGATGTCTCGGTGAGCAGAGGCTGCCAATTTTTGTTTAGTTTATAATTGACGACTAAGTAGCAGGACGTTCAGTTCACGGAATCTCTGCTTGATTTTGGTTAGCCTCATTCACCTGGCCTCCTAAAATTACGGAAATCCAGGCAAACTTGAAACCCAGAGCGTGATGACTTCTAGGAAGTTGCGCTCAGGGCGTGTGCTCTCCTCCTCGCCAAGTCACAAACTGAAAAGATCGTTTAGTGGCACTAGGCAATTACAGCATCTCTGCTATAAATCCCACCCTGTTATAACTGGCTTTTTCCGTAAATTGCCCCGGATTCACCCTGAGGTGGCAGCTGTAGTCCAAGAAGGCCAGACTTTTAATTTTCATCCTGTAAAGCCTTCAATTTCTTCAACCTCCTCTTCATTGCCTCTCGTGGACTCGCTGATACTCCAAGGGAGCCATGCAGGGTGTCAGGTGCGGTCTAACGAAGGGCCTCGATCTCTGGATCAGATTACCGAAAGAGTGGAGGATGGTTCCAGCGAGCAACCGTTTGTCGTACCCCGGTGCTCCTCTGGACTCTAACCTTCTTGCTAGTCAACAGAGTCAGTCAGCCATTTCATTAAACAGGACAAAGCAGTCACGGAATGATAGCATGATCGAGATTAACCCGGTTGTTTCTCTAGCCCAAGCGGACCTCCATAAGGGATCATGCAGGGTCAGTGAATCGGACGCTCGGCTTGGTGCTCCTATGGCGGAGATGGTGGAGATGGCAAATCTATGTGAAGAGTTGCCGCAAGGGGAAGATTTTACACTCCCGGACATTGACATTGAAGCTCAAAAAAGGGGCTGGGGTGAGCATTTTGACTGTAGGTATAAGGACAATCAGTTAATGAAGGGTCACAGGGGAGAAAACACTCCAATTGTAAGCTCTTCTCCTAGGCGTCTCTCTTTGCCTCTCCTATACTGTAGTACAAGTCACTTGATTGGTACCTCTATGGAGTCTACACATGATGTATTCTTGCCTGATTCTCAACAGCAGTGGGGAAATGAGAGAGAGGGTGTGCCCTCAGAATATCTTGTTTGTATCAAAAAAAATTTAAACTCCATATTGTCCTTATTAGAAAAGTCGGTACTGAGTTCTGATCACATACTGGAAATGATTTCCGTAATGTTATTTGAAGTGCATAAGATAAATAAGTCGATCTCCACTAAACCCCTCACCATGATTCCCACTCAGATGGGAGAATGGCCGAGTGATAGGCCTGTACGACTTCCCCCATCGGTTGAGGTGAGAGACGCCTCTGTACAGGCAGGAACCCCCCTTTTCCTAGTGCCCCCTATGGCTCCTGTATGTAATCTCGAAAAGGAAGAGTTATGTTTAAATATATTATTCGAGGAGGCCGAATTGAGTCCCCCCTCAGAGAAGCCCAACTTGAAAATCTTCCCTCTGTTTATGAAGGGTAGAAGGGGGGGCGCGGGAGAAATCGGGAAAATCAGGGGCCATGCTAGGCAAACTAAGCAGGTAGGGAGGGTGGAGAGGGAGGGGGAGGTGTAAATCTCTCCAACCACCTCCCGGGTGTACTCCCCTACTCTGTTAGGGAAGAGGGGACAGAAAGTAGGTAAGAGGGATAGCCTAGTAATAAAACACAAGGGGGAAAATATGAAAAAGAAACATAAAAAAATGAGGCGACTCTCTAGACGGAAAGCGTCTAAATTGCACTTTTCTTGAATTCTGGAAAACCAGAGTGATACCCACTTAATAAAGGAGAAGGGAGTCCCTGAAATATCACTAGCAGATGGTAATTTGAGAGAACCCATCAGAGCCTCCACGACATTCACTGGGAGTCTGGGAGACTCTGGATTGGGAGTACCTCTTCCAACTCAGTTGTCACAGTCCCTCCAAGTAATCTATCCTTCCTACAATGAGTTTGTGGTTCCACCGGGAGGAAATACAAATGGGTTATGGGGTCCCCCACTGCAGACAGGGACTGGGGTCATAGATTCTATTGATCCCAGGTTGGGAGGAAACACAGAGGGAGGGCTCCAAGCTCTAGTTAGCCCACAGTCGGGGCTGAATAGAACCCATATAGGGACATCATTCCCATCTGATAGAAATACTGAGGCCCCAATTCTTAATATGGCATCATATTCGAAAATCCAACACCACGGTGGGACACAAGTTGCCAGATTCACGGATAGGGTTCCTTTATGGATTCCCTGGAGAGATGCCCCAAAGGACACCAGTGGGGCACAGACCGGCTTATCTCCCATGGTGGATTTTACCTGGCTATTTGATAATGAATCTACACCAGTAAACAGAGGTTATATTCTCAGTTTATTTTCGGAACTAAACGCATTAAAGTTGATAGCAAGCAAGGATATTTTAAATGTGATGATTAATGTACATGATACTGTCCCATATTCTAGGGTCACTTTTTGTTCTCTGATAGTGGCCAATTTGGTCTTGAAAAATTGTGAACATTTTTTAAAACGAGGGCTCGACATAACATCTGTTAATGAATATGAGGAATACCAAAATGTGGGCCCAAAACCCATTATTTGAACGTTTCTAGGACTATTAAATCAGTGGTGCTGAACGCATTGGGCCCTGATACTGAGTATCCTGTGGGCAATTCTAAAGATATAGTGGTTTCCGTGGACAGGAGGGGCGCTCAATAAATGTCGTGCCCAATGTGCTAGTTGTCCCTCAGGCCTTAGACATAGAAGATGAATCTGCCCAATGGAGTTGGGTTGCAAGAGCCCTGAATAATACTCAGTCAGTAGCAGAAAGGAGGGATTCGTCGAGGTAGTCTAGGTGGGCTACTCTTGTCTTGGAATATGGCCGGTTTGGGTTCCAATGAAACAAAATTGAATTCTTTGAAAATTCTGAACCCTTTAATTATATGCCTACAGGAAACGTGGTCTTGCAAAGATTTTGAATTTGATGGATATTTTGTTTACTCTTGCCATGCTAGGCGTTCGGATAGGGGTCATGCCAGTGGGGGGTCTCGATTTTACTTAAAAATTCTATTAATTGGAACCAGAAGGTTTTTCTCCACCCTCAAACCTATGTATATGTGTGAAGTTGGCATGTCTGGGAGAATCAGGCAGGTCCACCTTTTTCCTCGTGGCGAACATGTACATCCCCCTGGGAAAAATTCCGATCACTTTTTGCGTGTATTTTTTCTTTTATTCATGATATAGTTATCAAGGAAGAATGCCCCCTAGTGATTTTAGTGGGGGATTTAAATGCCAAAGTCTCGAACTCTGCATCGGGGATTTATGCAAATACAGACAAAGAGGAAATTTGGCACATCCCTGAGATTTCATTACCAAACAAAGTAAAAACAGATAAGCGGGGTTTGTTCTGCTTGATTGTATTAGAAGCTTAGATCTTGTTATTTTAAATGGGAGAGTGCCTGCCGACAAAACTGCACATTTTACCTTTCACTCACAACACATTCAGAGCCTTTTAGACTATGCGATTGTGTCCTACCAAATGTTTGGGGCTTGTGATAACTTTTTGTCTGCCCGTCGATAAGGAGTGATCATAGTATTGTAGGCATGACAGTGGCTTTTGATTTACCTACACTGGATATGGGGAATACTGGTCAGGGCAGGGCCTCTTTTAATAAAGCAAACGGCCGGTCTTTCTGGACGCAAAAAAACATCCTTGAAGTAGGCTCAATTATGAAGATGGCCCAAGTAGAACAGAAGGTTTTAACTCACTCTAACATTATACCCTTCTTTGAGGCCCAAATGGAGAAGATTTGTAAATTAAGGGGCATATTATCAAGCCCATTTTCGCCGCTTTATCGGCCGTTTTCGGCTGAAAAGCAGCGAATTGTACTCCGCACAATTATCAAGGACACGCTAACGCGTGTTTCCTTGAGTAAGCAGCCCAATGAACTCCACTTTGCATGTCAGCGAAGAATATCGCTAATGACATGCAAAGTGGGCGTTCCCTTCCATTCCTCCTGGAAATCCGCGCTGACACGGCAGCGCACTATTACCAAGCCTCGAGCAAACCAGCGATGCGATAGAATTAACCGCGCTAACCGCGGTTATCGCGGGTTTGCAACGCCTGGTTTGAATCCGACTTAGCCATACTTGATATGGCAGGTGGATCGTACGGCTGAGACCCTGGGGCATATTATCAAGGAAACACGATAAATATCGCATTTCCCGCTTTGCGCGATTCTGTTTCACGCCGCTATCGCAGGATTTAATCGCCGTGGAGATATGCGTTGATAATAACGCGATATCTCGGCGATTAAATCCTGCGATATGCGGCGTTAAACAGAATCGCGCAAAGCGGGAAATGCGATATTTATCGTGTTTCCTTGATAATATGCCCCAAAGTTCTATATCTTCAGTACCTCGCCTGTGTAAACAGGAAACGTCTCATATGATTTCCTTAAAACAAGCAATTAATCATCTTGTCCGAAAACAGCATATACTTTTTCTCACTGACCGGCAGCAGGAAATCAATCGCCTTAAGCGACTGAAAAGACGTATTATGCTTTGTGAAAAAAGAAGGGAGCTTGATGACAAGTGGATTGGGCTGAGGGAAGCCGCAAGGACCAAAGACACAAGAAAGTATTGGCGCTTGATCGCGGAATACTGCGATTCAAGGCAGAGGGCTCTACCCATACCAATTCCAGAAAAGGACTGGGTGGAGTATATCTCCCTCTTATATGGAAATAACAGCCCAGTTTCATCTGAGATGATAGATTGGGTTAAACCCGCGTATATTGAATTTACTGAATTTGGCCCCCCGTCAGGAAAGGATGTGGTAGGTTATATAAAGAATGCAAGAACATCCGGCGCACAAGGGCCGGATGGAATCCCGATTACACTAATTAAAAAGGAACCAGAAGTGTGGGGTGATTTTTAGAGCCACTTTTTAAACATTGCTTTTTTATGAATACAATCCCCCTCTTGGAAGGGGAGCATTATAGTCCCCTGTATAAAAAGGACCGAAACGGTACCGACTAGTTTTAGACAGATTGCCCTTTTGGATGCCTCAGGCAAATTATTTGCAAAAAGCATATTAAGCCATCTTCAACAATGGGTTTATGATCAGAATATCCTTCCCCGGAACAAGCTGGTTTTAGAAAGAACCATGGCACCTTGGATAATATAGCGGTTGTTCAGACAATTATAGAGAAATATGTTTTTGTCCGAGGAATGCCATTATATACAGCTTTTATTGATTTTTCCACGGCGTTTGACAAAGTGGACCGCCAAACGCTGTGGAGAAAACTTGTTCTTCTTGGCATACCATAACATCTTTTGGGTCTGATTATGGAATTGCATACAGACACGTGGTGCCGGGTTCTGATGGGAGGTTCGCAGGGGCTATCATGTAAAATTAGAACGCACAATGGGCTCAAACAGGGTTGCCTATTGGCACCACTTTTATTTTCCCTGTATATTGTTGATCTCCCCGGTACTCTGAACACGGTAAGGGGGATGCCCCAAAAGTTGGTACAATGTCGGTTGGTTCTCTTTTATATGCAGACGATGTTGCAATATTTGATCTAACGCCTATCGGCCTGCAACGCCGGCTAGATGCCTTAAGTAAATATGCAGAGGATCACTTCTTGAAGATCAATATCACAAAAAGCAAGATTTTGGTATTTCGTAAGAAGGAGCTTAGAATGAGGAGTAGTTTAAGATTAAGCCTGGGCGTAGTAGCACTTCACGTAACTACGTGAAGTACATTTCGAACTACACGTAGCTATGCAAATTGCATAGTGCGTAGCTGTGTGCTTGACTGCACTGTACAATAATTGTCAAAGGCATCTTGTACAGTGCAAGTTAAGATAAAATAAATAACTCTGTCTTTATATACTAAAAATGCATATAGTCATTTCACAAAAGTGAAAACGATAAATTAACAAGTAGTGAGAGAGGTTATGATTTTGGGATCCTCCCTAACCTAGGGAAAGAACCAAGCAGATGCCTTGAAAACAAAAAGCACATCTTTTGAACGATTCAGTGGTGGTCCCATCCTCTTAGGACCACCCCAAGCACAGTTATTGGCAAAAATACAATCCCAACCAAAGGCCCTGCAAAGCATTATGGGACGAGATTAGCAGTGGGCAGTGAATATTATAGTATCCAATATCAAAATAATTCTACAAAGAGCTGCAGTTCCACTAGTCGTTACTAGATGTCCCTCACAAGTCAAATGCAAAAGCTTCATGAAAGGGTTTCAATGCTTTTGCATTTGACTCGTGAGGGACATCTAGTAACGACTAGTGGAACTGCAGCTTGATGTATTAATAATTTCAATGCTTTTGCATTTGACTCGTGAGGGACATCTAGTAACGACTAGTTGAACTGCAGCTCTTTGAAGAATTATTTTGATATTGGACACTATAATATTCACTGCCCACTGCTAATCTCGTCCCATAATGCTTTGCAGGGCCTTTGGTTGGGATTGTATTTTTGCCCATAACTGTGCTTGGGGTGGTCCTAGGAGGAAGGGACCACCACTGAATCGTTCACATGATATGCTTTTTGTGTTCAAGGCATCTGCTTGGTCCTCCCCCTAGGTTAGGGGGGACCCCAAAATCCTCACCTCTCTCATTGCTTAATATTTTATTGTCAAAGTTCACTTTTGTGAATTGGTTATATGCATTTTAGCATAGCAAATTGCTTTATCAAAGCATTTGTAGGTGTTTATTATACTACTGCTACGCTATGTCAATTAGCACAGTTTTTCACTCTGCTATGTGCAATTTGCGTAGTGCGTAGAAGCACAAACTTTGCATGCTCTGTGAACGTAGCGAAGTATTATGCCCAGGGTTATTTAAGATGGATGCTTGGTTATGAAAAATTGAAACTGGTTGACTCGTACTTATATTTGGGGAAGGTTTTTTCCAAAACTGGCCGAGATTCGGATCATATTAAACATTGTGTTAGTAAAGCTGTCTCCCAGGCAAGTGCACTAAACAGATTTTATAAAACTTGCGGGAGACGTCACTTTGGCCATGTTTTATCTGTTTTTAAGGTCAAAATTCTTCCCTCGTTAATATATGCTTTCGAGGTGTTGGACATGAATTATTGGCTTTCTTTCGACAAGGCGGAAGGGCGAATCCTGCGGCAAATTTGTAATTTAAACACCCTGGCAGCCCCACACGTACTGCTCCTCGAATTTGGATTAGTTTCATCCTTTACCTTATCTTTGGCTGCAGTTCTTAGGTGGGGTAACTCCCTCCTTTTGGGGGAGGAGGGCACACTTAGGGCTGCCCTGAGAATAGAAATTTTTGACATGCAAAAAGAACAATCAACGTTTTTTAGGTCCTTTGTACGTGCAAATGATACATTTGGCCTTAGTTTGAATTCTGCTTCTCCTATGTCCAAATCTGTATTGAAACAACTCCTAAAGAAGTTCAGATCTCCTATTAGTTTGGCGAGAGACGTGACCTTTAGCCAGTCCAGGTCCAGTAACAAGGCGGTCATAGGTAGTGCTTTGGGGAATAAACCACAGCCTTATCTAACTTGGAACATCCCCCACGGGATCAGAAGGCTGATACTCCTACTTAGATTTAACTTGCTGCCGCTAAGAGATGTTACTGGTATCTGGGATAAAATACCTAGAGAGAAGAGAATTTGTGAATTATGTCAGTTGCAAATCCAAGATCTTAATCATGTGCTTTTTGTATGCCCAAGGCTGAAAAGTGCTAGGCGGTTGTTTTTAAAGCCAGTTTTTATTAAATACAATATCTACTCAGCCCAGGAGGCACGATCTTTGGTCCTGTCACCTCCGAATGAAATGGTTTGTTTTAAGATATATAAATTTTTAAAAATATTTTTGCCTATTTATTAGGAATTTCTTTCATTATCCATTGTATTTATAGCACTATTTGCACATTTTTTGATAAATGAAATCTGCTGGTTGGTTATTTGTCTGTATCATGTATTTTAGTACTATTTGTACTCCCTTCAGTATGTTTGATTTAAGAACTTCCATAGTAATGTATAAGGAAGAATTTTGTATTGTACATAAAGTTTGTCTTTTTTTTTTTAATCTGATTATGTGTTTTGTGGACCTCTGTAGGAGTTCCATAACAAAATAAAATTAAAATTGAATTGATTAGGAAAGTAGGAAGAGCTTTCTGTGACTGGTGAAGCAACCACCCAATTTAGTGTGATCTCTCAACTCCTAAATGACACTCTTGGAAGGAATTTGAAGTATATAAAAAAATAATGAAAAACTGGCATGGTGTGTAAAATAACAATGGACTGGAATGTGGCGCCTAGTAATTCACACTGGCTGAGATTAATTCAAGAATATCATTCATCATTTTTGTATACACTTCAGTGTGATGCCCTAGTGGGATGCGTATGCCTAGACCTGGGTACCATACACACTATGCCATTGGATCGAAGCTAAACCCATCTGATGAGCACTAATAAGGCTGAAACCAGTCTTGGATTGTTTGCATTCCAGTACATGGAGGACCTGACCTGGCAGTTCAGGCTGGACTGTTCCCATTGGAGGAAGGTCAAGGCTGATTGCAATTGGCTGGGTCCAAACTAGGGTGGCATGGTGTACAAAATAATGATGGAGTAGGATGCAGCCACAATTAATTATGAGTGGCTCAGATTAATTCAAACATTCTATCCATGACTGTTAGAAATTGAGTTTCTGGATGGCAGAGGTATGCACCCTTTCCAAGCAGGAACCACAATCCTAGTCAGGGTAAGTCCTATACACACCCTAAACTAACTCGTGCTCACCCTCTAGCAGCTTGGCACAGAGCAGTCAGGATTAACTTAAGAGGCAATGTGTAAAACATTTGTACAACACTTCAATCAGTAACACAGTGAAAACACAACAAAAGACTCCACATCAGTTTTGGAAAATATTTTATGATTGTATGATTAAAACAAGTCAAAAAAGACAAAAATCCAATAAGTAGAATTTGAGATATGAATTTCTAAATATCAAAAGTGAAAAGTAGCGGTTAGAAGCAATAAGTGCCTATGGAGTCATCTGGTCATGCTGAATGGGGGCAAAGTCAAGAGTTCAGGCCAACCGTGATCTACTGTACGCCGGATACAGGAGCCATGCATGGCCCACTTAACAAAAGTTTCCTGATTTTGGTCGCAACAGCAAGATGCGGGGTGCAGCTGAATGATGCGTTGTTGTCGATCCCGCAGTCGAGGTGATGCATTAATTTTCTACACGCAGTGATAGCGATGTGCCGGTTCCAAAGATAAAGCGCAGGTTTGGAGATGCGTTGGTTCCGAAGCTGATATGCTGGGTTTCTCCATGCAGTCGAGGGATGTGTCGATCATCTCTCATTGAAGCTGCGGCGATACAGTGGTTCCGATGCGTCAGTTCCAATGGCTATGCACTGGTTTCAAGTGTGATGTGCCGGTTCTGTTCCTGCAACAGCAGCGTTTTGTCGATTCTGCTCACGCAGCAGAGGATGCATCAGTTCCACTGAAGCAAGCACCTGGATCCACTTCCAATGGACCAGGCACAGGAGCAGGAGATAAGACTTTGATATCCCTGATTCTTAAAACAGGAGGCAAGCCAGCATGCCCTTAGAGATCACTCTGGGTTAAAGTTAAAGAGTCCTGTTCTTCCTCAGCAGGGCAGAGGCTAGCAGGCAGCAGGGCAGCACAGCAAAAAATAATTTATTTCAGAGCAACAGTCCATCAGAGTGGCAGTCCTTGTAGCAAAGTGAAGATAGCGCTGTCCTCCGTAGAGGGGCGTCCCCCATTCGCACTCATGTAATTAACTTTCTTGACCAGTTGTATTTCTTGTGTTCAAATAAAGTTTTATTCAATTTTAGCTTTTTGCTTGTTTTCCTTTATTTCAAACAAATCAAATTCATGTTTTCATGCTCAATACATGTTAGAAATGCTCCATGAATCGTCCTTAATTTTGCGAAAAATCAAATGTATTTCAAATAGCCCAATGCATTTCGGGCCTTAGCCCTTCCTCAGGGGCAATATTTCTGAAAATATCAAAATAATATATACATCAGTCAAGGCACACAATTGAATCCAAAAAAAATGCAACTACGAAGTGCCAGAAAATAATGGTGAATGGTAAATCATGCTCATCGTGAATGATGATACAAAAATGCCCTTAAAAACATTTGAGTAAACATTTTAAATGTGTGCAAAATAAAAGTGGCAAGCAGTAATAAAGAGGTGTCCACCAATATAAAAAACACGGTATCCGGATGAACTAATAAGTGAAACAACCAAAAATGGAGTGCGACAAATAATTTTGCCCAAAAGTGCATAAGAGATCTACTATCAACGGATGTATGAAGTTAAGCGTATCACTAATAACTCACATATGTGACTGTCTTAAAAAGCAAGATGCAGTGGAAAAAGAAGTGAAAAATCAAGAAAAGCTCGATAATCGGTTCTGGGGAAGAGCGAGTGCTTACCGAATGTGTACGAAGAGAATCTTCGAAACAATGTACTGCGGTGGAGGCTTCCGGTGTATACGGAAGTCAAAGAGTGTGGCGCTATATAATGATGTCAGAAGTCACCTGACCTTTATAAAAATAAAAAGTATTTATGAAGTTATACCATGACGTTAAGTCAATAAATTAAGCGGAAAATAAAGAAATGTCAAAAAGTGAGAGAAAGTAAGGTATAAACCAAATGTGGAAAGACTGAAAAAAAGATCGTGAATCACGTTGTGCATTAGAAAAAGGTCATGTGCCCAAACAAGAGTCACATGTTAGTAGAAATGGAAGAATCCGTAGTTCCATATGTGTGAGTCAAGAATACTCAAAACATAATATGTATATAAAAAGTAGCAACACAGTTGTCCTTCCTCCTGGCAGAGTTTCTTCACAGGTCCAGTAGTTTCGGAGCTTGTAGGGTCAGAGTTCTATTACTTATACCCAATTGCGCCTTTGAAGTGGGGGTTGACTTCAAAGAGATGTCTTTGAAGTGCACAGAGTCCCCATCCTTCCTGTCCTGGCTCCAGACACACTACAGGGGACAGGACACAGCCTATTCACGTGCAAGTGAGTCAGTGCCTAGCCCCCCCATCGAGCCAGTTAATGGCCCAAGGCCCATCAAGTCACACCTAAGCTCCCATTATGTGTGACTGTCCAGAGGGAATGCACAAAGCCCAGTTGTCACCCACCCCAGACGTGTATTCAGAGACAGGCAGCAGGCACCAAATGGCTAAAGTAAGAAAATGCAAAGTCTCTAAAAGTGGCATTTTTAGAATTACAATTTAAAATCCGACTTCACCATAAGTTGCGACTTTAAATTGTGATACCAGAGGCACCAAACCTGGGAGTAAAATCTCTTTCCAATTGAAAATTGCACTTATAAAATGTAATAAGATAATCCCAATGTTATCCTATAAGAGAGATAGGCCTTGCAGTAGTAAAAATGAATTTAAGATGTTTTCACTACTAAGACATGTAAAACTTAAAAGTAAACGTCCTACTTTTTAAATGCACTGCACCCTGCCCTTGCGCTGTCCAGGGCATACCTTAGGGGTGACTTATATGTTTTAAAAAGGAAGGTGTGGGCCTGGCAAGAGAGCTAACTTGCAGATTGACATGGCAGTTTAAACTGCACACACAGACACTGCAGTGGCAGACCTGAGATATGGTTAAGGGGCCACTTAAGTGGGTTACACAATCCGTGCTGCAGGCCCACTAGTAGCATTCAATTTACAGGCCCTGGGCACATGTTGTGCACTTTACTAGGGACTTATAAGTAAAGTAAATATGCCAATTTGGTATGAGCCAATGTTACCATATTTAGAGGAGAGAGGACATGCACTTTAGCACTGGTAAGCAGTGGTGAAGTGCTCAGAGTCCTGAAACCAACAAAAATGAGGTCAGAAAAAGAGGAGAAGGAAGGCAAAAAGTTTGGGGTGACCCTTCAAAGAGGGCCATTTTCCAAAAAGCACTTTTTTGCATACTCTTGGAATCATGCCACTGCCTATAATGCTTTCTGCATTTATTTCTAGATGGCTACTGCTTATTAATTTACCTGTAAGTCACTAGCAAATAATATTATATGTATCCAGGGCCTGTCGGTTAAATGCTACCAATGGGCCTGCATCATTCATTGTGCCACCCACTAAAAGTAGCACCTAAAAGCATGCCTCAGGCTTGCCACTGTGGCCTGTAGTAGAGTTTTAATCTGTCAATTCTACCTGGCAAAATTAACCCTTCAACAGGCCTAAACCTTTCTTTTTAATCCTTATTTCACTCTAAGGTAGGCCCTAACAGCTCCTAGGGCAGGGGGGATGGTATTTAAAACATAGGACATGGATACTTACGTTTTACATGTGGTGGCGGCAGTGAAAAATTCCTAAAGTTGTTTTTTACTGATTTAAGGCCTTTCACTCCCATTGAGTAACACTGGGTTACCTTATTACATTTAATAAGTGCTAACTTTGAATTGGGAGCAAAAAGAGATCTGCTGTTTGGACTCAAATACATTTTATTTTAAAGTCCTCTTTAACTGTAAAGTCAAATATTAAGTTACACTTATGAAAATGCCACTTTTAGAAAGTTGGAATTTCTTGCCCCATCATTTAGGCCTTCTGCCAGTGTCCTGGGTCACATAACTGTGAATGGCTCAGCTGTTGGTGTTTGTGTATTCCTCCCAGACAGTGACACAATGTGAACTGGGTGTGGACAGGGTGGGCCACCTTGCCAGAATGTCTGGGCGGAGCTGTGCCCTACTTACACTTCAAAGGGCTTTGCCTCCGACACACTCAAAGGAGCCTGGCACCAGCCTTTTGTCACCCCAGACAGTTTGGAGCCTTGACAGGGGAAGGGAAGAACTTTCCAGAACCAGATGTAGGGGCAGGATAGGGTGTCCCCCCCCCCCCCACACACACAAATTTGTATTTTTATTTTTTTATTTGAGAGTTTTATATAGCGCTGGCTAGACCCAGAGGTATCAGAGCGCTTTACATGAGAAGATAATATAACGCAAACATGGCATACAAATAGATAAAAAAGATAAAGAAAACAACGTGTGAAATATACAAAAACAAAATAATTATACAGGTGCAAGAGCTAATACATTTCAAGTAACTAGGTATATGATGTTCGGGGGTGGACAGAAAAATAGTGGACAAAAAGTAACATGGTGATTTGAGATCGGGTGCAGGTCACAGGTTAGGACCCCCAATGATAATTGAGCCAAACATGGCGTATAAGTAGATAAAAGATAATGACAACATGTGAAATATACAAGTCAAATAGATAAACAAATCAAACAGTTAGATAAAACGAATCAAATAGAATAAACAGGAGCAGGAGCTATACATATCAAATAGATAAACAGGAGCAGGAGCTATATATATCAATTAATTAGGCCGATGATGTTCATGAAATGGACAAATATTGCTGGACTAATATAACATGGTGAGATTGGAGATCGAGTGCATGTCATAGGTTAGGATCCCCAATAATAATTGAGGAGGTGGATTTTGAGGTCTTTTTGAAGCTGAAATAGGAGGGGTTGCAGCGCAGGTTTTTGGGAGGGCATTCCAGATGATAGGGGCATTCCCAGAGAAGGAGCGTGATTGTGTGGCTTTCTTTTTATGCAGTGGTGGTATAAGGAGGAGTGAGTTGGTGCTTCTCAGGGGTCGTGTGGTGCCCGCAATGAGGAGTTTTTAGAGAGGTACTGTGGAGTGTTTTGGTGGAGGACTTTATGAGTGATGCAGGCAGTTTTGTAGGCAGATCTGCCTTCAATAGGGAGCCATTTAAGAGATTTGAGAGCCGGGGATATGTGATCGAAGCGTTTGCAGTCTGTAATGAGCCTGGCGGCAAGGTTGAGCACAGCTTTGATTGGAGCAAGGTGGATCTTGGGGATTCCGTTGAGGATAGCGTTACCATAATCAATACGTGAAAGAACAAGTGACTGAACTACGAGTTTAAAATCATCAGTGGGTATAAAGGGTTTGATTTTCTTGAGGTGACGGAGAGTGAGGAGGGCTCCTTTAGCTGAGTTTTTGATGTGGACGTTAAGGGTTAGGGTGTTGTCGATAGAAATACCAAGAGATTTGATGGAGTTGGACAAGGTGAGAGAGCAATTGAGTGCATTAAGGTCAGAGATCCAAGATTGAACGGGGAGCGGGTTGTTTTTAGGGGAGAAGAGAATGATTTCAGTTTTATTAGGGTTAAGTTTGAGATGATTGGAGTGGAACTAGGTTTGGATTTTGGTGAGGGTGTTGTTCAGGTGTAAGATGTCGGTATGAGTTTTAATCTTGTAATAGATTTGGGTGTCATCGGCGTAGAGGTGGTAGTTGATGCCTGCTTGTTTAAGAATGAGGGTGAGGGGTTCCATAAAGAGGTTAAAGAGGGAGGGAGAGAGAATAGACCCTTGGGGGACTCCAAGGGAGACGGGAGAGGGGTTAGAGAGACAGTTTTGAATTTTGATTTGCTGAGTTCGGTGTTGTAGGTAGGAGACGAACCATTTGTAGGCAGTATCATTGAGGCCGAAACGGGTCCTAAGCACATTGAGTAGGGCTGAATGGTTGACTGTATCGAACGCTGCGGAGAGATCAAGGAGGATAAGAAGGCATATCTCGCCATTATCAAGTGAGTGGTGGATGTCATCGACGACATTGAGCATTGCCGTTTCGGTGCTACAGCCTTTCCTGAAGCCTGATTGAAAGGGATCAAGTAGGTTGAAGTTTTCGATGTGTTTGTCTAGTTGTAGTAGGACACATTTTTCAAGGACCTTTGAGAGAAGTGGGAGGTTAGTGATGGGGCGGAGATTGTTTAGGTCATTGGGGTCAGCATTGGGGTTTTTGATTATGGGAGAGATTTGTCCAAGTTGAAGGGAGGTGGGGACACAGCCAGTGGAGAGAGAGGTGTTGATGATTGTGGTCCAGTATGGGGTAATGATGTGCTTAAGGGCAGGGACAAGGTTAGAGGGTAAGGGGTCTTTTGTGTGGGAGGACGGTTTAAGATTACCAATTATTTTAAGGACTTCTAGCTCAGTCACGGGGAGGAAGTTGAGCAGGGAGGCATTGTTCTTTAATTGTGTGTTAGGGGAGTTGGTTTCCTGAGAGGTAGCAGGGTCAGCTGGTCGAGGGGATGTGGGGTAGGCATTAGAGGTGAGGATGGGTTTGCATTGGGAGTTGGAGGGGAACTGTGTGGAGCGGAAGGATTGATCAATTTTGGCTATTTTTTCTGAGAAGAAGTGGGAAATTTCTTCACATCTGGCTGAGGAGGCGGTCAGATTAGGAGGTGTGGGGGAAGTTTGGTTACGAATGATTTTGAAGAGTTCCCTAGGTCTGTTTTTGGCACGATCAAGTTGAGTGCGGAAGAAGGAGGCCTTTTCCTTGAAGATGTGTTTTTTGTATGTGGATCTAGCATGTCTGAGTAGTGCAAGATGGGCTGGAGAGGGATGGAGTCTCCACGTTCTTTCCGACTGTCTAAGTGACCGTCTTTCGTTATTAAGCTCGGTATTAAACCAAGAGTTGGAGGGGGTGGTTCTTTGGTTTTTGAGTTTGGGCGGGGCTAGTTGGTCAAGAATTCCAGTGACAGTATTGTTAAAGTGTTCGGTGAGCTCATTGGCATTTTGTGAGGGGGGAATGAGCAGAAGTTGAGCTTGGAGTTTAGACTCAAGAACACCCGGGGGGATATGTTTTAGATTTCTGGTCAGTTTCTTAGGTCTGTTAATTTTGGAGGTGGGGAGATTTGCATTGGTAGCAATGGTGAACAGTATAAGGTGATGGTCGGACCAGTCAATGGGGACGATATTGGTCACGGAGACCAGATTTTCTTTGGAAAGAATGACGTCAAGGATGGCTCCTTTGGTGTGTGTCGGGGACAGACATAGTTGTTTGAGTTCATTGATCTCAAGTAGATTGGTGAGGAGGGGGATAGTGGGATCATCGGTATCGTTCCAATGGAGGTTGAGATCCCCAAGAAAGAGATTTTTTGAGTTGGATAATGAGGATTGTGTCAGGAGCTCAGATAAGTCCTCGATGAAGGGCTGGGAGGGGCCTGGAGGGCGATAGATGTTGTGTAGACGAATTGGGTGGGAGTTTTGGGTTGTCAGTTCAGCTTCCAGGTATTCGCAGGAGGAGTAGCCAGAATTATTGACAAGGGATAGCTGAAGTTCATTTTTAAAGATAATGGCTAGACCACCCCCAACTCTGTCAGGTCTATCTTTTCTCAGAATAGAGTATCCCGGGGGGAGAGTAGGTCAAGTATGCTCGTTGAGTGGTCTTTGAGCCAGGTTTCTGTGAGGAATGCAATGTCAATGGATTCACTCAGGCAGGAGCCTGGTATAAATATTGGACCCCGAGAACCATTCTTCAGATCCCTTCTGGACCTGTAGAAGACTCAGAAGAAGGACTAAACTGTTGCCCTGCTTTTGGAAGGGCTGCCCTGCTGCTGGAAGGACTGCCCTGCTGCCTAAGGAAAGAAGACTGCTCCTTGAATCCAGACCACCAGACTGACTCCAAGGGCTTGCTGGCTGGCATCCTGTGTGAGCTACAGGGACAGAACAAACTCCAGAGACCCTTCAACTTTCCTGCATGCTGCTGTTGGTCCCTGCTGGAGTGAGCTCTAGCCTCAATGCTGCCCCTCAGTTCCTGAACCCTTCGTGTGGTGCTAAAGTGGCCTCCTTTTACCAAGAACTTGTCAGCAAAAACTGCTCTGAGAACTGACCTAAGACTGGGACCTACCTGCAAGCCGATCCCACAAAGGAGCATCGCCAGTGGGATTGACTATGCTGCAGCTCCTGCTACATTCTTTCTTGCAGCAGCAATCCTCCTCAGTGAGACCTCCTGATTACAGTATCTGACACACTGGAGCCCTCTACAACTGTGGCTTTGTCCCGCTGTGTGAATCTGAACTCCAGAAAAACTTCTAATTCTAAAGGTAGAAATTCTTAACATGATCGACGACAACAAGCACCCCATCGATGACAATGACTTCCTTGGCCTGAAAATCAAGCTTCACCCGCTGGGAGCCATTCCCGCTCTTGCCGAAGGCTTCACCAAACCTTATCCAGCGCCTCCCCATCGTCGATGACTCGTGCTCGGATACAGCCTGGTGCCTTGCCCTGCTGAAACTGTAGCTTTTCGAGAACTTTTTCCTAAGTTTCTTCAAAGTCCAAAGGTAGCCTGACACCGGGCCCAATCATTGTATCTGGCCCACGCTCCATCACGGTCGGCCTTAACTTTTGACTTTGATCCGATCTTGTGCGACTTAATACCCACGGATGGCGCTTTGATTTTTTAGTTGCTAATTTTCACTTAAAACTTTAAGAAAATCATATCTCTGATTCTCCTGATTGGATTTAATTTGTTTTGTTGTCATTTTATGTTTTAAAATTTATTTTATTTTTCTAAATTGATTTGAGCTTTTTCTTGTGTTGTGCTTTCACTTAATTACCTTTGATGAGCTGCATGAATGCTTTATATTTCGCTTCTAATTTAAGCCTTGACTGCTTTTGTGCCAAGCTACCCAAGTGTTAGGCACACGTTAATTTAGTGACTGTTTGTGGTTTACTCTGACAGAGATTGTGTTTATTATTTGAGACTAATAACCCAATTTCTTACAGGAATGTTGTTGTTCCGTTTAGCTTCTAAATGAATTAGAACAATTTAGACTGGCCTCCATCAATTGTCTGTGCAAAGATGCCAGGGTGGGTCAGGAAAGGTCTTCTTCACTCAGCTTACATATATGCCCATGTATAAATGTGTCATATGCAGCCTGTTCAGAGACCCTTATCCTGCTATCCACAGCAGATGACTATATACTAAATGTTGGGCACTGAAAGCTTCAGTTCAAATCCATTTTAACAGACCATTAAAGAAGGTAAGACTCCATTAGGGGCCCAATGTCACAACAGAGGTCCAAAACAGAGGATATCCATGGGTAGAACCCACTCTGCTACAGGAAGGGAGAATAATATCATATAGTTCACATCAATGACTCCATCACGAGCGCACCATAATCCCAGTTTGGTCAGTAACTTAAATCATCAGCTGAAGTTCAGCAATAAGACAAGAGTGTTTTACCAGTAGAAAGCAGGCTAAATGTCCAGTTGAGAATCTGACCAAAATGGTGAATAAGATGTAGAGATTGGGTCAGGAACACCAGTTTCTCCATGTTATGCTCCACTTCATATGTAGAATCGGGAATGAACTGATACAGGTACAAGAATGCCATATGTTATCAGTAACGCCGCTCCCAGCATTATCAGGGGTGTACTGGGCAGCTCATGACGAGGCAATTAGTTTCAATTTAAATTTTCAAGCACAAGAAAGGGAATATACATGAGATATAGCATCACAAGGTTATTTGAGACATGGCCTCTATCAGAGGGGTGAAAGAAAGGCAGATGCATTGATTGGGGAGGTCAAACATGGCAATGGGCCATAGAAAAATATAATGGTGGTGAGTTGTGCCACTACTCGCCAGCTTCAGTTGAATGCTAGGTTATCACCTTGAAAGTTAGCATATAACAGTGAATGGAATCGGGAAGCCCAGTTTAAGAACAATCGTAGCAAACATGGGGGCAGATTTACAAGCCCCTTGCGCCACTTTTGCGTCACTTTTAACATGGAAAAGTGACGCAAAAGTGGCGCAAGAGGCTTGTAAATAAGCCCCATGGTGTTCATCATAATAAAATTACTCCAGTATGTCATGCGATTTGTCATTTTCTTGCTTTTTCGGTCCTCAATGCAAAGATGTATTCATTTTTTTCTATATTTTTTGTCTTTAGCTATATATTTTAAAGTGTGTGTTTTTGTACAGTATGATGATGATTTGATAAAAGTTTATATTGCATCAATGGTTCATGTCTTATTTATTCCTGAAATATGATATAGAAAGAAACACAATGGGGCATATTATCAAGGGCCTATCGCCGCTTTAGCGGCACTTTTTTGCCGCTAAAGCGGCGATAATTTTATCTCACTATTAGCAAGCTGCAGCAAACGGGCCTTAGCGCGATTTTTTTGGCGATAGGGGCCCGTTTTTACATTTCAAAGCATGTTAGCGATATTTATCGCTAATTACATGCAAAGTAGGCGTCCCGTGCAAAAAGGCACGCAAACACCACTACTCCATATTATCAAGGGGCTCCTTGAAATTCTGAAGAGCCAAAAAACTGGCTCTTACTGGAGTTAGAGCCAGTTACTAAAGACCAGAAAATAGCAGGTCTTAAAAATGGTGATAAAACTTGGGCCCATATCTCTGCAGGTTTTGGCGCTGGCCAGCGCTGCAAGCAATGTTGGAGCGCTGCCCTGCGACAAAACTACAGTGCAGGAATGCGCACAATCAACAAGATAGTGCGCATACCTGTGCCCAAGTCATGAAAAGTGTTGCTGCGCTGCGACAAGACAGCGTTGCAACACTTCTCACTACACCCTTCTTGAGACAGCATGGATGTGCTGTAATCACTGGACAGCGCTCCATGACGCAAGTAATGACAGATACGTCAGGAATCCTGACGTATCTGCCTGCGCTAAAGTCACGCATTGCTGCAGTCGTGTCACAACCATGACGCAACTCCAGCAATGCATGGGGCCAGCCTATCCCTGTGGCACTGCCTCACCCTCACGCCTGCCATTAGGCAGGCGGAAGGTACTGACGCAGTGCTGTTCATGAGGGGTGCCCGAATGTCGGCGCTGTTGGAGATCCATCGGTGGTGGTTGCACGCTGCGGTGTCATCGTTTGGAAGCATTGGTGGAGTGTTGGCACGGAGGGAGTTGACAAGATGTTCTTCGCTGGCCTTGATCCAGCTGCGAGGGGGTGCGATGATGGCGGTGGCGTCTGGTCGGCAAGGTGAAGATGTGATGTTACCAATGATGGTCGGTCCAGGAGAGTCCGGTGTTGTGGCTGTAGTTGAAGTACCCGCTTGCGGAGGTGACGTGCTCGACCGTGTGTCCTGCTATGTGGCCTGTTGAGGTGACTTGCTGCTTGCGTCTGATGTCGGTGACCCTCCCCAGGAGGGGGTGGTGCTCTGGTCACTGGGATTGTCCAGGTGGACCTTGAGTTCACCGAGTTGGATGTCGTCGGTGGATGGGAGACCCTGGGGTGCAATGAGGTCTACAATGGCATTGGAGAATGGGGGGCAATGGCCGGGGGGCCTGCACATGAGGGTGCTGCAGAGGATGTTCTTGGGCTTGTTCTGGATCTGGGAGTTGATGTGGTCCATGGTCACTCTTGGCACATTAGAGTGCGTTGTCAGTCGGAGTGTGCCTCTGTAGGTGACGGCAATGCCTCCTCCTTGACGGTCGGGGTGCTCCTTGTGGGTGATACTGCAGCCGTCAGTGATGGCGAAGGCGATGTCCGGCATGGAGCAGAGGTTGGTCCTGGCAGGCGAGGTGGCGTCCAGGGTTGATGGCGAGGAGGGTGCTGGCGTCGTACCGGTGGAGTGTCCAAGAGGAATGCTCCTTGGCGCTGAGCGCGGTCCAGGGGCAGACGGACGCAAACGGCGTAGCTATGGGTTGCCTTTGGCACGGGAGACGACCATTACAATGCAGGCAGTACATCATTAACAACGCAACTCCGACAACGCGGGTGCCTTAACATCGCATTTTATCACAACGCATTGTGAGGTCAGTAATGGGGAAATTTAAAGTTTCTCAGGTGTGTATGGGTTTTGGGGTAAAATTGTAAATGTACGTTTTTTTGCGGTACAATATGAAAAATGGGGTGTTTTTTGGGGTAAAATATGAAAAATGGGGTGTTTTTTGGGGTAAAATATGAAGAATGGGTTATGAAAAATGTGGTGAATATTGGGGTAAAATATGGAAAATGGGGTGTTTGGTCGGGTCTAATATGAAAAATGGGGTATTTGTTGGGGTAAAATATGAAAAATGGGGTGTTTTTTGGGATAAAATATGAAAAATGTGGTGAATATTGAGGTAAAATATGAAAAATGGGGTGTTTTTTGGGGTAAAATATGAAAACTGGGGTGAATATTGGGGTAAAATATGGAAATTGGGGTGCTTGTTGGGGTAAAATATGAAAAAGGGGGTGTTTGTTGGGGTAAAATATGAAAAATGGGGTGTTTTGTGGTGTAAAATATGAAAAATGGGGTGAATATTGGGGTAAAATATGAAAAATGAGGTGTTTGTTGGGGTAAAATATGAAAAATGGGGTGTGCATCTGTCTCAAATGTGATTTTTGTGTGTGTTTTGGGGGCTCAAAAAGGAATTCCAGGGTTCACGGTTGGGTATGTGGTGCAAAGGTTAGTTTTGGGTTTCACTCACTGAAGTGGGAACAGTGATCTTTATGTCTGCGCTATGCAACATCCACTCTACTGTTGCAATGTGCCTAGTATTAGTACGCATTGGAATGGAATGCGAGGTGATGGCATGCGTCGCAACTGCGTTTGTGCCTTTGGCACAAGAGTGGTATGCCCGCTGTGCAAGGGTGCACAGCGGCCACCATTGAGAAGTGCGGGGGGCTGGACAGCTGTGAGGTGGTAAACGCCGGAAATAACACTGGATTGTGCGTGGATGCGGGGATGTGTGTGTGAGTGTGTGTTGTTAAGAATTTATTGAGGGAAGTCTTACCTCGAAGCTGTGTCCTGTGTCTTTGTAGCTCCTGCTCTCCTGCGTCTGCTTCCAGGAAAAGGAAGTAGGCAGCCAGGCTCCCTCCCCTGAGTCAATCACAATGCTGTGATGCAGCGGTGGGATTGGTAATCGGCAATGGGACAAGTCATGCAGCCAGGGGCCCGAGGGGTGGCCATGTTCTCCAAGCAGGCTGTAATGCAGCCTGCATTGCGAACAGGGAAGTGAGTATGACTGCTTTGGGCAGCCTGAGTGGGCCGACCAAACAGTCATTGCGCACTTGAGTGGTCATGCCAATCCGCCCATGCCCTGCTCTGTGTTTGGAGCAGTCCTACCCACCCTCCCACCCCTGAGGATACATAGCATGATTACATCAGTTAGTTAGCCCTTGTTTTTAACTTTTGATCTGTTTTTTTGGCTTCTCGGAGCCTGCACTTCCCGCTTCCCGCCGCTGCTGCCCCTGTGACCCTGCATCCCTGTCCTCGCCCAATCCCGCATCCCAGATGATCGTTCCTCCCCCCTCCCCTACTTAATGGCGGCCGCTGTGCGGTCGCGCAGCAGATGCGTGCCGCAGGTGCGCCGAAGGCGCGCCCTAGGCAAGCCCGTCTGAGTCCGTCCGTGTCCCGACCGCGACCAGCGCCGGGAACCCTGGATCTCGAGCCAGCCACTGCTACAGCTCAGCCACCATCCACGCACTCAACCACAGAAAAATCAGAGACTGATGACAGGCCTCGCCAAACACGACCCACGGCAGGTTCACCTGCCTCCACTGCCGCCAGACCTTAACCACCTCCCTGGCCTCCAACACAGCCGACACCAGCGTCGCAGCCAGTGAACTCCACACTTGGATCTCCAACTGCGCATAAAAGCTCGCCCCGCTACGCAAGCCCGACAAACAGCGTCCCTGGAAAGCCGCCTGGTTCACCACTGATCTCCAAGAAGCAAGACGCACCTGCAGATGCCTGGAGAAGAACTGGAGAAACACCAAGACACCCGAAATCTACAACACCTACAAGGACGCCATGACGGACTACCACAACCAAATCCTTCACAACTCCACCAACTCCAGGCAACTCTTCAAGGTCATTCATGAATTCACCAACCCACGCAGCGAAGGCACAGACATCACCCCGTCCCAAAACCTCTGCAATAAGCGTGGAACCTACTTCCACCTCAAGATCAAAAATACTCCACAACAACTTTGCTGACCATCCACCAGATTCCACAGCCGGCCCCCCGCTCCCCCAACACACCAGCCAGCCCACCATCTCCACCTGGACGCCGGTCACAGCTGAATACACCGCCTCGACCATGAAAGGCATCCACTCAGGGGCCCCAACCGACCCCTGCCCTCCTCACATCTACCACAGCACAGAGATCGCCCTACTCGCCACCACAGACGACATCCGCACCCTCCTGGACCAAGGCCACTCCTCAGCCCTCATCCTACTCAAACTTTCAGCGGCCTTCGACACCGTCTCCCACCACACACTAGTCGCCAGACTACACGACACCGGCATACAAGGAACAGCCCTAGACTGGATCCAATGATTCCTCACCGGAAGAGGCCAAAGACTGCCACCCTTCCTCTCCGATCCCACGTAAATCACCTGTTGAGTCCCAGGGGGGTCTTCTCTGAGCCCGACCCTCTTCAACAACTACATGGCACCCTCGAAGCTATCGCCAGACAACACGGCCTCAACATCGTATCCTAATGACACCCAGCTCATCCTCTCCCTCACCAAAGACCCCACCACCGCCAGACTCAACTTCCATGAAGGAATGCAGGACGTCGCAGTCTGGATGAGCAACAGCTGCCTGAAGCTCCACGCCGAGAAAACAGAAGCCCTCGTCCTTGGAACCACACCTTCAGCATGGGACGACACCTGTTGTCCGCCACCCTCGGAAGAGCACCTACCCCTTGGACCACGCCAGAAACCTCGGCATCGTACTCGAGCCATCCCTCACCATGAACCGACGTGTCTACGCCGTCACCTGCAGCTGCATCAACACCCTCCGCATCCTCCGCAAGACCTTCAAATGGATCCCCCCGGAGTCAAGGAAGACAGTCACCCATGCACTCATCACCAGCAGACTGGACTATGGAGACGCACTCTAAGCCGGCATTTACAAGTCCCTACTCCGCAAACTCCAGTCATTACAGTACACCGCCGCCAGACTCGTCCTCGGCATCCCCGGCACGAACACATCAGCCAACACCTACATAGACTCCACTGGCTCCCTGTGGAGAAAAGAGTCACCTTCAAAATCCTCACTCACGCATACAAATGGCTACACATCAACGTAAACAAATACCTCAATGACAGAATCAACTTCCACGTACCCAAATGAGACATCCGATCTTCCAACCTCGCGCTGGCAGAAACCCCGCGCATCCACAGAGCCTGAGCAGGTGGAAGATCCTTCTCCCACATTGCATCAAAGACCTGGAATGAGCTACCGGCAACCATCAGAGGTGCCCCCTCCCTGAACACCTTCAGGAAGACCCTCAAGACCTGTCTCTTTGGCTGACAGATCTGCGCCCCCCACCCCACAGTGCCTTGAGACCCTCACGGGTGAGTAACGTGTTTACAATTCCCCTGGTTGATTGATTGATTGAGTTATCATCATGTGATGATTGTTCCTCATCCACACTGCTTGAGGTGGTGAGGCAACGCTCTTCCGCCATAGCGGTAAGGCCGCCACTGGGGGTGCATCATCTACGTGTGATGGGCATGAGCGACTCACCCCCCGGCCCTCCTGCGCTACGCGTCCCACTTTCTCCTTACCTGGACATTGACCCCGTGGCACAATCCACTGCACTCTCTCCAAATCTGTGACTCAGCCAGCAGGAGCCTGAGCCAGGTGTGCTTTCACTGGGCTGGGTACAGCATTCACCGCGTAGTCCACTGGTGGACCTCCCGATGCAGTTGATGCAGCAGGGCTCCCTTAGGCGTGTAGTTGCAGCGCACAGACCACACAAGTTGGGCGTAGCACAGGGGTCTCACCCTCCACAGCATCCGGCCATCCCAACATCATCCGTCCTGTGATGCATGGAGACGGCACCCACCGTTGGTAATCCCCTCTGTGCACCCTGGTGTAGTGGTGTATTGTAGTATGCCATGAGGACCTCACTACGTTGGTGCGCAGGAGCGCCTCTACCATTAACTGCACCAAGGTGCGCAAGGCGGACTTCACAAACAGGTCAGCAACGTGTCTCCATGTGACCTGCCAGACTTCACCACCAGGAATGGGCGATGATCGTACATCAATGTCTCCTGCCACGGCTCATCGACTCCACAGCTCCTCCGCATCCCATTCCAGGCGCAAGTCCAGCGAGGCATCCAGGCTCCAGGCGCAAGTCCAGCGGGGCATACAGGCTCCAGGTGCAAGTCCAGCGGGACATCCAGGCTCCAGGCGCAAGTCCAGCGGGGGCTCCAGGCACAAGTCCTTCGGGGCATCCGGGCTCCAGGCGCAAGTCCAGCGGGGCATCCAGGCTCCAGGCGCAAGTCCAGCGAGGCATCCGGGCTCCAGGTGCAAGTCCAGCAGGGCATCCGGGCTCCAGGCACAAGTCCAGCGGGGCATCCAGGCTCCAGGCGCAAGTTCAGCGGGGCATCCAGGCTCCAGGCGCAAGTCCAGCGGGGCATCCGGGCTCCAGGTGCAAATCCAGGGGGACATCCAGGCTCCAGGCGCAAGTCCATCGGGGCATCCAGGCTCCAGGCGCAATTCCAGCGAGGCATCCAGGCTCCAGGCGCAAGTCCAGCGGTTCATCTAGGCTCCAGGCGCAAGTCCAGCGAGCCATCCGGGCTCCAGGCGCAAGTCCAGCCGGGCATCCAGGCTCCAGGCACAAGTCCAGCGGGGATTCCAGGCTCCAGGCGCAAGTCCAGCGGGGCATCCAGACTCCAGGCGCAGGTCCAGCGGGGCATCCGGGCTCTCATCCTGGTCATCCTGGATGTTGGGTGGCTTGAGGGGGTTGTTGTTGTGTGCTGCACTTGGCCCTGGGTGCTCAAATCTGCATTTATATATTTTTTTTACATCTTTTCAATGGGAGGTGGACTGATAGGTTAATTTTGCAAAGTCCACACTTGCGGGTTAGCGTGCGTTTTATGATCGCTAAAATGTTGTCGCTGGATTTCGCCCGCTATCGCCGCTTTAGATATTGCCATTGCGCAGGAGTTAGGGTGAGTTTTGGCTGAAGCTATCGCCTGTTAGCGACGTGTTGCTAATACGTCGCTAACAGGGCGAAAAATAATGGCGATAGACGGCGATAAAAAAACTAGCGCTAACCTAGGTTAGCGCTAGTCAACGCCATTCCTTGCTAATATGCCCCAATATGTATAGACAACTGTTCACGAGAATTAACATGTTTCTTGCTACACCTTACATCACAAGTCACGAGGCACGCTTTTCTTACAAAAATGTTGTGAATCAGTATATAAGATCGATATTGGTGTTTCTGGGGTGAGACAAGTGTCTTCAATTTGAGGGAGCACCAAAGTCACAAACAGTCGGCTTGAAGTTCATGCACTGGCATTGGGCTGGTACTATCTGTCTCCTTCTCAGGAGCATTACAGCATAACAACTACAGAGATTGAGAAAACAGTGGCTAACTGTGGATAACATGTAAGCATGCTAAAGACCATCTAGGAAACTCAGGGCCATATTATCAAGAACGGGCGATAACATATCGCCGCTTTAGCGGCAGGAAACTGCCGCTAAAGCGGCGATAAGGGGCTTGATAATATGGCCTATAGAATTCAATAGAAGCCCAGGTTTGATGTCCTTCACACCAGAACCTGGGCTTCTATTGGAATTCTATAGGGCATATTATCAAGCCCCTTATTGCCGATTTAGCGGCAGTTTTCTGCCACTAAAGCGGCAATATGTTATCGCCCGTTCTTGATAATATGGCCCTCAGTGTTACAGCATTTTGATGGTAATGTAGACATTGGCTAGAGATTATGAAGGGAGGGATTCCAACGAAGATTTATTCCAAATTTGGCTGGATTTAATGATTACCATCTAGTGTATTGTCAATTGTCAATCTTTTTTTCATGCATTTAATTTAATAGTTTCATTATTATTTTTACATATACAAACGCGCATTTACACATCTGCATTAAAACTGGGCTTTAATATTTAATAATGCCTTTTAAATCTTATATTGCCAATTTCTTGAGTGCATATACAAATGTATTCTTGGCAGTCTATCAGGATTGATCATTACCAGATATACTTTATGTCCAAGTAAATAGTGAGAAGTAAGTGGGTCACAATCTTTCTTCTCATTTCAGCTCGATAAATTGTTCTAAACTTGCACTTTTCAGAGGGCATCTGGAAGTCTAACTGGACCATATTCAAAGATGGACCTGCAAAACATATTGTGTATTCAGTCCGATGTTTGGTTACATATGATTATATGTGCCAATGCCCCTTGATAAATGACCAATCTATGCAATAGCTATGAGCCTACGTCAATGTAGCATGGTGCAAAACCAACATTCCAAAAATAATCAAAAAGGCAAAAAAGCTAGCAACCGATGGCTATATAAGGACCAATATCAGCAACTGAACTCTTTTCTCATTTTTAACCGATATGTTTCATTCTGAAATCAATAGCACTTCAAAAGTTGAGTCTTCCAAATCTACAGTATCAATGATGGACTAGATAATTGAAGGCAATGACGTGTGACATGTCATGCTTGTATCAGAAGAAGCTGAAGATGTAGATGAAACCACGTGCAGCAGTACAACTACTGTAGACAATTGAGATGCCACTATACAACTGAAGAATAAAGTTGTAGATGGATTAGG
The DNA here is from genome assembly GCA_963921515.1 of Calotriton arnoldi. Lineage (NCBI taxonomy): Eukaryota > Metazoa > Chordata > Amphibia > Caudata > Salamandridae > Calotriton > Calotriton arnoldi. The sequence goes on from CAWUFW010007358.1 coordinate 653,127, forward strand.
AGAATAGAGTATCAGATGCAGCCTCGTTGTTGAAGTTGGTGCAACTGCTGCAATGGAATCCACACGTGAAGTAACACTTGACACATCCAAGAATGCTGTAAGTGGTTGGTCAACAAATGTTGGTTGTGGCACGTGCCAGCACCAGTGGTGAGTCAAATAAAGCAGCATTAAGAATAGGCAATTGCATAGCGTTGACAGCTGCTTCATGTAACATTGCTTGTTAAATCAAACAACAGCGATCTACTGAGAACACAGCTGGCTGTTCTAAAGGAATATTCAAGATGACAGAGATATAAGGAGGTTAAAGACTGTGAAAGCACAGAGTCCGATGCTAACTCAGGATGGAAAGAAAATCTGCTCTCAAATAGAAGGTGGAAGCCTGCTGATAGTGATGCTCACTTGGATATGGTGTGTTGGTTTTCAAATTTGTCAACCTAAAAGGAGAGTGACTGCGATGCCAGCTACAATGATAACAGACTTTGCAATTCCACAAAAAAAGGTTGGAAACAATGTAACCAGAAGGAACAGTTCCAAAAATAACCATAAATCCAGTCCACAGTTCAGAGACAATTGTTTTGAAAATGTGTGAAACAGCAGCTGTGTTAGAAGCAAGAAATACAGCCCCAAGTAAATCATCAAAGTTTGTTGGGAATTAAGTATGCCGAAACTTCTGTATTTCCCATGCTGTGTATTCTGTCTGAAAGCCAAACATTTCTGCTGCGGAGTTCAAAGGAATATCTTTGTTGCAGAACTGAAAGAAGCTTGATTAGTTTATCAAAGCGTATAATTGGTAAATTGATCTTCAGCCATATAGTAATATCAGAAGCTTTTCTTACAGGAGAATACTATGCAACCCCAGGACATTTTACTGTTCTCTGAACAATTATGAGATAAGCATGTCCTGGGTGAGATCACGGCACGCAGTACCTTTTTATAACATAGCTACTATTGTTTGGAAGAGCCTGGTAAAAAGGAATGAAGGCTGCAGATCCATCAGGGTTTTCTCAACCTTTCAATGTTCAATGTTTTGCCACCATATTATCAGCGGCGGCTTCTCCACTAAGGCGGAGGAGCATCGCCCCCCTGCTCTCTGAGCAGTGCAAAAGGAAAAATAAAATGATAATAGCACAATGTTATTATTATTTTATTTTTAGTACAAAGCCAGGTTAGGGTGGGTTTGGGCTTGGCTGTTGTCAGAGGGAGGAGGAGTGGTTTGTGCAGCATAAGTGCGCATGACGGTTTGGACGGCCGTCTTGGGCCAGCCAAACAGACATGCGAACTTAGCATTTCTCCACCAGGCTGTGTTGCACAGCAGGGTGGAGAACAGTCCAAGGCTCCCAGGCACTGTCTAAGCGGCAAACCAGGCTGCTCAGACCAATCACGGCGCTGCTGTATTTGCAGTCAAGCAGCTGCACAATTCCCTTTAGCGTAAATGTCTTCACTTTTATGGGCCATCATAGATTGTATGAGAGCCAAGGGTAGCACGTCCTGTAGTGCACTCACCTGCCCTCTAAGCTGTTTTAATTTGATTGATTTTCCTTTTGAATTCCTGAATCTGTTTAGGTGCCAGTGCGAGAGATCTATATTCTCCACAGACTGTTGAACCCAACAAAATAAGTTTGGGATAACTTCTAATTATTAGAAGTGACCCTACTAGCTCTTATGAAGTGCTAGTAGGAGGGCATATATCTCAGCTATTTGTGCAATTGAGTAACCTAAAGTTTTAGTTTGAGCATGTACCACCTAGAAGTTGCCATCTTCAAAGGCTCCCTGCACTGTAACAAATGTCTTGGAATATCTTTATTTAGTGCCAGCTGCTGGCCTTGTGGATCTGTCAGTACAGAACGTGCTCTTATACTTATTTATGGGTAATATGTGTAGATATTGCAGGAAAGCCTGTAGAAATTGTAGAAAATCCTGAGTTCTGATAGCGGGATCAAACTTGTCTTGCACACTCGTCTTCCCAATGATACTCAGTTTGTCCTCTTCTTTCATCTTTTTATGCAAATGTACTTTTCCCAAGATCCAACAAGAACAGAAATAATGGCCATGAGTATACTGATACCGATCTGGCATTTCCATTTTTTTCATGGTTCCTGGATTTTTAACTGCCCCTTCCGGACTCCTACTGTGGAGGAGAACCAGTCTCTGTTTTCTATTTACCTTTCTGCTTTTTCTTTGTTTTCTGAAGCTTTCTCCTTGACGATATTGTCTGAATCAGTCTTAGATTTCAGTCTAGTCTTTGAAGGGCAAGTACCTAAGGTATCTTAACCTATGGATGTGTATACGTCAGAAATAGTTTTAGGTAGTCCACATTCATACTCTTTTATGGTAACAGAAGCCTAATGCTGGTGCCTGGCACCAAAGCTGCCTCCCCTTCAATGTTACTAAGAACTACTGAAGAGACTGTTTCAAAGCTACCCATCAACTTAAATCCCAACCAACCGCTAGATCTCTCCTTCTCAGGGAGGGAAGGAGCCTGACAACCCAACAGGAGGTGAGATTGTGGTGCCTGAGACAGACGCTCTTTCCGAGTGTAATGTACTGCTGTGACATAGAACTGAGCCAGAGCGGTTGGCGCCACAAAAAAGACAAACTGTACCTTGAGCCTACCGAGTAACTATTTTGAAACTATTTTGAAAATGTATTCTGTGACTGTGTCGTGCTGAAGGATGAAGATTGTCTCAAGGCGGCCCCTTGAGCCCTCGTCCCACAACCACAACTCACCACAGTCATGACCTGATCACCTGGGTACCCTCAGCTGGCGTGGCTGCCTCCTGGAAGAGGGATGGAGCTAGGCTGTGCCATGGGTCCCCGCCATGGGTCCCTGTCGGCCACCCCTGAAGAACGGACAGAACTCTGCCAGGCTGAGATAAGAGCAATTGGGACCACTAGAGTAAGTGAGCATATTAGCTCAGAGGGATAAAACTGCACTTTTGTTTGGTACCTGCCCAAGACAGAAAGCGAACACAGGAGAAGAGGAGAGATAGGGAAGGTGAGGGGTGGGGGGAGAATACCTACCTGTGAGCACAATTGCCCTATGGCAGTGAAGGTGTTGCTAAATGGAAATTTGTGATACCGAATTCGTCGACCGTGCAACATCTGTATCACATATTACACCTGCTGTATCACCTACCAGAGATGCAAATGCATGAGGGTTCTTACTGTAATTTCAAATTGTGCAGGGAGTGCTCACCCCAGCGCTATCGCTATTATTTGTAGTTTGGCTAATTAATGCTGCTGCGTTCATGGTACTCTCATGGTTGGTGTTGAGTGGAATTTAAATGAGCTCCAACTTGACGCCTAAGCAACTTTAGGTAAATAGTTAAACTCACTAATACTGGCAACAGTTCAAATTAAAAAAAACTTTTTCATCATCATAAAGAGGTAGAAAATATCAACAAAACCTTTCAAATAATCAACATTTGATGTTAATTAATGATGATGCCACACAAGGAGAAACGAAGCGGAAATCTTTGTTAAAAGTTCTCGGGTTGTGTACTATTCCCCATTACCGATGTGTATTCAGGTCCTCAAGTGATGCAGCACACATATCATGCTAGAAGACATATGCATGACCGAGTAATCTTATAAAATCATCCGGGCGATTCACATTCAATAACTCATTTCTGTCGTTAGTCTGAGGAGTACATTGTGAAATGTGTTTCATAGCCAGAGAGAAAGGCATTGAATGTAGGTACCCTGTTAATCTGTTGAAAAAGGAAGCAGAGGGCCGGGTGTTGTCGGCTAGTAACACTGCGGATGATTCAGATGTTGATGGCATCACTGCAGACTGAATCCCACCCAGTACGTGTTTATATGGCCTTGTCTGTCTCAGAGATCCAGCATTGTAAAACGCCGCACACAAAGGCACCGTTTTCATTGGCTTAAAACAAAAGCCATCCGCCAGTAATAACGTTGGGGCATATTATCAACGGCCAGCGATAATTATCGCTGGCCGTGATTAGCGACGTATTCCCTAACGCAGGCTATCTCTGGAATTTATCGCCCTGGTAGCGCGTTATTAACAACGCGCTTCTCCAGGGCGATAAAAATTCCAGAGATAGCAAAGTTATCGCCGTTTTGCAGGGAACATCGCTGGTTTTCCAGCGATGTTCCTGCAAACGGCGATAACCTTGCTGATACGACCCTGTGGTCGTATCAGCAGAATCCACCCCTATGTTAGGGATGGCTAAGTCAGGATTTTAGCAGACGTTAGATTTTGGCGAAACGGCCGTTTTCGCCGAAATCTAACCTCTGCTAATATCATGTGGGCTGCCTTGTAAATATCGCGATGTGAACATCAGCGATATTTGCAACGTAGTCCATCCGGGGTACGCCCACTTTGCATCTCATTAGAGATGCAAAGATGGGCGTTGGGAGAAGAGGGCGATAATGCAAGGATTCACGCGATAGCGTGACCTTGCTGATTAGGCGATAAAATTATCGCCGCTTTTCGTCCAAAACGGACGCAAAAGCGGCGATAATTGTTTATCGCCTCGTTGCTAATATGCCCCGTTGTCATTTATTATTTGCTCTTTTACCGCTTCCTTCCTAACAAGCTACTACCAAGGAAAATCGGAAGGGCTGGTTTTCTGCTGAAAAGGAAACTATGCAGACGCACACCTATGTAAACAGATCTAATGTGATGGAGGACACAGTGATTGAAGTTACGAAGAACTTGGGGGCATATTATCAACGGCCAGCGATAATTATCGCTGGCCGTTCACAGCGTGAGAATAGTTATCGCCGGCTACCGCAGATAATTATCGCCATGCTAGCGCTGTATTAACAACGCATAGCGCAATGGCGATAATTATTCCTGCGATAGCTTGTTTTCCATGGAACATCGCTGGTTTTCCAGCGATGTTCCATGGAAAGCGGCGATAACCTTGCTGATACTGACCCTGTGGTCGTATCAGCAGAATCCATCTCCCATGTAAAGTATGCTTAAGTCAGGAATTTAACAGACGTTAAATTCCTGAGTTAAAGCTGAGGTAGCGCGATTTCTTTTATCGCTGCACCTCCTTGTTAATATCGCGAAGCTGCCTCGCGATATTAACTTGTGTTGTTTTCACAGCCACGCCTTCTTTGCATCTCATTAGCGATGCAAGGCGAGGCTGTGAAAAAACGGGCTCTACATCAAGGAAACACGCGCTAGCGTGTCCTTGATGATATTGCGATATAATTATCGCCGCTTTTCGCCCGAAAACGGATGCTAAAGCGGCGATAATTATATCGCCAGCCCTTGATAATATGCCCCTCGATTTTATCTCGCCTTTCTTCCTGTTGTGAATAGGTCTCATGGAGAGTTTATGGCACTACTGAAGATGATGCACATCTAGTTAAGCAAACAAGTTAACCCTCGAATCACAAGGAAGCAGGTCCATAGCTATGTGCCAGGCATTACGGTATGATACAAGACGCTGCAGCATGATACCCATGACCTCCATAGCCCACACACCTTACACCCCACTCAGCCATGCACTTTCATACAGTATCTGTTCCATCTCTTCTCCTTTTCCTGTATGTTTCATGCCAAATGCATTTTTCTGTGCCTTTTATGTTTGTGCTATGTTTTTTGATCCCGGTGATCGTAGCACCAGAGCGGCACCTCACAGGGAAGAGTAAAAAACAAGGCACAGGGAGAGGAGGCACTGAAAAAGGCAGATTGCACAGAGATCTGAAACACATTTTCTGTGTGTACTTGTCAATTTCTTTGTTTGCATATTTTGCTGTTGGGAAGGAAAGCCTCTCGCATGGTACTAAACGTGGACCCTGCCCTGCCTACCCTAAGTGCAGAATTAGAGAAACACAAGGATGACACAGCAGTAAAGGACCATCTAACTAAAATGGAGAAACATTTACATGAATACAAAGAGGAAATACTGGAGAGAAAAGCACGCAAGTTCACAAGGGACGGGCTTGACTAACCAATACGACTGCATTTATACTTTTCGCGAAGAAATTTGACCATCTAAGGATGAAAGAGAAAATGGATAACCCTATCAATAAAAGACCAAGGGAAAGTGAGGTGAGTTTGGATGTGGGCTCCAGCGCAGATAAGGCACCTATGAAGCCAGTGTATTTTCACAAAAAGTTATGTTTACTTCGCATGACCACGCAACAGGGAGGAGGAGGTGCAACACAAAGAAACTGAGGAAAAGATGGTTCAGGACAAGGAGGGGCAAAAGGAAGAGGAAGCGGGAAAGGCAGGGGTAGGAAATAAGCACACAACTAAAGAATTCCAACAGTGGATCTGAAGATCATGAACATACAAAACCGTTGGTCAGAAACCTCTCAGAAACACAACTAACACTCAACCAAGAAAGAATCCTGAATTTAGGACTTATACTCGGCCCCATGACTACTCCTGACTTCACAGGTGTCAGAATCAAGACATATAAGTATATCAAACAACTGAAACTGCACAAACACTTCCTATTGAGACCAAAGAGGGTCACGACTACCGGAAATATGGGACATAGAACTTTTGGATTTAAGATAAATGATGACCCTTAATTGCTGGAAATCTGCGACTTGACTGACAACATTATGCCACCCCCCAATGAATGAATGAATGAGGTAGCACTTATAAAGCGCCTGGTTACCCAAGGGCATCCCAGTGCTAAGACGTACACAAATACTCAATTCAAAACCCGTCAGGGAAAGAGAAAGGTTTTTAGCTGCTTACGGAAGTTCATGTAGTTTGGTTGTGAACGAGTGTGGAGGGGAATAAGATTCCAGGTTTTAGCGACATTGTAAGAAAAAAGGCGACCTCCACTTCTCATTCGTTTGATTTTTGGAACTGTCAACAGATGTTTATTTTCTGATCTTAAGGCTCTTTTGGGAAGGTAGGGATGGATCATTGCACAAATCATCGGTGATCCTTTTCCGGAGAGTGCTTTATGTGCAATACACATAGCTTTGAACTGAATCCTCTCCTGAATTGGAAGCCAATGCAGAGAGGTAAGAGCAGGTTTGGCTGAAAGCCATTTTGGGACATTTAGAAGCAGCCGAGCTGCACAATTTTGAACTGTCTGTAATATTTTAGTTGTAGAAAGGGCTGCTCCTAAGTATAAAGAATTGGCATAATCAAGCCGTGACAGAATCAGTGCTTGTTCTAGCAGCCTTCTAGCCATGAAAGGTAATACTGGGAGGATTTTCCTAATCATCCTCACAAGGCCGTAACAGGTGGCTGCCACTTTCCGAGCCTGTTCCTTAAAATCCAGATTGGAATCCAGTACAACTCCTAGGCTTTTTATATGCTTTTTCGGGACCGGAGGAGGACCCAGACAGTCAGGCCAAAAGGAGTCTATATTAAGCGGAACGGCGTTGCCAAGGAGCATGACCTCAGTTTTCGCCCCATTAAGCTTAAAAAATGAGGTGTCCATCCATCTGGCCACTTTTTCCAGGCAAGAAGTTAGGCCTGATCTAGAATTGTCTTTTTTATTCAAGGAGACGACCAACTGAGTGTCGTCGGCATAAGTGACAATCTGCACCCCAGATGGGGTGACTATGTGCGCCAAGGAGCCCATGTAGACATTAAATAAAGTGGGACTCAACGCTGACCCCTGAGGGACTCCGCATATAAGGGGCACTTGTTTAGACAGGGTTTCATCCTCAAAAACTGAGAAGACTCTGTTTTCTAAAAAAGAGTGTAACCATTTAAGTGCCATTCCTGTCACTCCTACATCTTTAAGTCTACTAATCAACAGCGGGTGATTGACTGTATCGAAGGCTGCGCTCAGGTCTAATAAAATAATTGCCGCGCAGCCTCCGTCATCAATGATTTTTCTGGTTTCCTCCACTACCGACAGGAGGGCGGTCTCTGTACCCTGCTGTGATCTAAAACCTGTCTGTGAGGGATGAAGCAAGTTGTTTTTTTCCAGAAATCCCGAAAGGGATGAGTTCACATGCTTCTCAGCGATTTTACTTATGCCCGGCAACAAAGATATGGGTCGATAATTTGCCCAGTCTTCCGGGTCCAGATTAGGTTTTTTTAGCAGTGCCTTGACCATCGCCTGTTTCCACAGCGGAGGCACAATTCCAGTAAGAAGGAGGCATTGATCAGATCTAAAATGGTTGGGGAGATGGTCTTCCTAATCTTATTTAAAATGGTGGGCGGAGCTGGATCTATTGGAGAACCAGATTTAAGATGATTCAAGATCTTGTTTAAGGAAGTTTGGTCCAATGGGGGGAATTCCTCCAGCAGGTCCTGTTCCTTTATTGAATCAGTTAAGGGTATCATCCATTGGTCACTTTCCAGAGGGAATGACGTATAGATGGTTTGTATCTTAGCAGAAAAGAATTCTGCTAGCTGGTTGCATCGGAGTTGAGGATTATCTGCAGTCTGTGAGGGGGCCGAAGGGGTCAGAAGTGATTTTGCAATTTGGAAAATTTCACGTGGGGAGTTTGCAGCCGATGAAATTCTGTCTTGATAATAACTGCTTTGTGCAGATTTTATTTCTAACTTATAGTGTTTTATGGCCTCTCTATATTTGACTTTATTATCGGGTGAAAAGTCCTTTCTCCACTTTCTTTCCAATATTTTGCACTTTTGTTTAAGTTTCCGGAGACCAGGGGAATACCAGGGATTTCTGTTGATTCCTGTTTTTATGTATATCTCTTTTTGGGAAGGATAGTATTAAGCGAGGACTCTAGCCAACCATTAAATATATCATTAGCAATGATGGGATTAGGGTGGGGTTTAGGTCTTGTAATCTCCAAATTGGTCTCCCATGATTCCCACGGAAGTTTTGACCAGGTGCGTATAAGCTTTTTAGTTTCCCTCACAGATGGACTCATTTGCCGCGTTTCCCAGGTAAATGGGAGCAGGAAGTGATCAGACCATGGCAGTGGAATAGGTTGCGAGGTAACCAGAGTTTGAATATTTGAGAAAATAGGGTCCAATAAATGGCTTTTGAAGTGTGTTGGGCCTACGACCTTTTGCTTAAGCTGAAAGGCCGCTAACCCTTCAACAAGGTCTGATATTTGGGGGAGTTGTGCATTATCAAAATGCATGTTAAAATCTCCCAATAAGGTAAAATTGGGCAGGAAGCTTGCAAGGTTAGCTACAATCTCTGGCATGATCTGGCAAAATTGGCCATCAGGGCCTGGGGGACGATATATCAGAATGCCTGACATGGTAAAAACATGAGATACCCGGATGGAAAACAGGATGCTTTCACAATCAGGTATAGGATTGGAAGTGATGCAGCATTTAAAATCATCCTTGTAGATAATAGCAATGCCCCCTCCCCGACCAGCAACTCGGTCTAGCCTCTGTATTACATAATTAGATGGAAGGGCTCATACAATGGCATAATCCGACCCTTTGTTCAACCAGGTTTCCATGAGAAAAAGAATATCTGGTTTTTTATCTTCTAACAGGATATGAATTTCTAGAGCATGTTTAGGGAGGGAGCGACAATTAAGTAAAAACATTTTAAGCTCCATTTTGTCCTGTGGGCTATCAGACCTACACACAGGGTGGCTAATTTTATAACCACAACTAAGGCATTGTGGGACATTATGTTCAGGAGGAATAGAGTGCCTACACTCACTTTTAGGCTGCTCCCTGTAAAGTCTGAGCTGCTCCGGACTATAGCGGAGCCTTCCCTTGTTGGAACCCACAGGGTTCCTGGCCCCTGGTTCCGTTCGGGCGCGGACGGGCGCAGACGGGCTTGCCTTAGGCGCGCCTTTGGCGCGCCAGCGGCGCGTTCGCTTCATCGGCTCCTAATGAGGCCGACTATGCGTGCTGACGTCAGGGCGCTCTAGCACACCTGTGCTAAAGTGCTAGAGTGCTAACCTCAGTAGAGCATTACCTCCCCCCTGGAGCCTTAACACAGCTCCGTGATTCTACCCAACACAGTTCAATAAAAACAATAACAATTTTTAAAACAGTGATTAAAAATCGGAAGCAGTTCCTAATCGGCGCTCGCAACTACCCAAGCGCTTGCCCTGTCGGATCTCGGTAAATGCGCTCATGCGCGTTCGCGTCATCGGCTCCTAATGAGGCCGACTATGCGTGCTGACGTCAGGGCGCTCTAGCGCACCTGTGCTAAAGTGCTAGAGTGCTAACCTCAGTAGAGCGTTACCTCCCCCTGGAGCCTTAACACAGCTCCGTGATTCTACCCAACACAGTTCAATAAAAACAACAATTTTTAAAACAGTGATTAAAAATCGGAAGCAGTTCCTAATCGGCGCTCGCAACTACCCAAGCGCTTGCCCTGTCGGATCTCGGTAAATGCGCTCCTGCGCGTTCGCTTCATCGGCTCCTAATGAGGCCGACTATGCGTGCTGACGTCAGGGCGCTCTAGTGCACCTGTGCTAAAGTGCTAGAGTGCTAACCTCAGTAGAGCGTTACCTCCCCCTGGAGCCTTAACACAGCTCCGTGATTCTACCCAACACAGTTCAATAAAAACAATAAAAAAATTTAAAACAGTGATTAAAAATCGGAAGCAGTTCCTAATCGGCGCTCGCAACTACCCAAGCGCTTGCCCTGTCGGATCTCGGTAAATGCGCTCCATTGGAATGGAATGGAATGGAAGGGAAGCCTCTAATATAGAGGAAACTACGAATAATGGAACATCAACACAGGAGGAAATGGGAGGCACACCATCCCCATTTGGGTAAATAGAAGCACCCACTTAACTGACACCGCAAATTTGAATCCAATGGGATTCATCACAGATGCAACCGTACCAAGTGGATACAAAGCTAGATCTAAGTTCTGCCCCCAACTGCCACTGGGCAACAAGATCGATCAATTTCATGAATTGTTCGTGGATGATGTAAACAAATTGAGAAAGAAGTGGTGAATAATGGGAACTTCACAGCAAAGGACTGGAATGACATAACTATGTTAAGAAACAACATCTCCTTGGTTATCAAACCATCGGTCAAGGGGGGAAATATGGTGGTGATGTATTGAGTGCCTATTTAATGGAGGCAAAGTGCCCATTGAGCAACGCATCTCACTATCAATGCCTACCCCTCAATCCAATGAAAACTATGGAAAAGAAATTCTACCAGAAATTAGCAGCTTGGCATGAAAAAGACTTGCTAGACTGGGATGAGTACCAGCATCTGCGAACTGAATCGCCACCATTTATTTCCTCCAGAAAGTCCACAAGGATTTAAAGATGCCACTGGGTAGACCCAATGTCAGCTCCTTTGGAAACTTTTTGGAAAATAGCTCACTGAACCTTGATTTGCTTCTTCAACCCTATGTAACTGGCCTACTGTCAAACCTAAGGGACTCTACCAACGTTTTGGAAAAACTAGATGGGATCTTGTGGAAACCAGAGTACGTCATGGTGACACTTGATGTGGTATCCCTTTATATCCCTTAATGCCTCGATCAATCATTAGGATGGCATTCATGCAGTTGAGTATTTCCTGGGGGACAGATGCATTGAACATCTCGAACTCACGCAGATGGTAGTGGATATGCTGAGATACTGACTCACACATAATGTGTTCACATTCAACAACCAATGCTACCTGCAACAACAGGCCACGGCCATGGGCACCTCCTTTACCCCTGCCTATGCGAACCTGTTCGTAGGGTAGTGGGAGAAGGAGGTAGCCTGGTCTGAGAGTATTGGTACATACCACATACATGGAGAATATCATACTTTGGTCTCCCTTTATAGATGACCTATTCATCTTATGGGAAGGAGAAAGATCGCATCTGGAGGCATTTGTTCAAAGGCTTAATTGTAAAAATGTGAATACCCCACTGGCTACAACAATCAGTAGAAAGCATGTAGAACTGAATGTCAAGGACAACAGATTAATAATAACAATACACAGGAAGGCCACAGCCACCAATTCAATCCTACATGAAATTAGTGGCCACCCTGCAGTCTTAAAATGGAGCATACCATATTGCCAAATGTTGAGAGTTATAAGGATCTGCTCCACGAATGATGAATTTGAAACTGAGATAACTAAAATGATCGAGAAATTCATTCATCAAGGGTTCCCACTCAGTGTATTAAAAGATGCTAAGGAGAAGGCCAGCAAAAAGACCAGCGAACAAATGCTGTACCAAACGGAAGTGGAATCGACTAGAAAGAGGTAGGAAAGAAAGAGGCTATTTCTAGAATTCAATCCAGGCCAACGAAGTGTTAGAAGAATTCTACAAAAAAACTGGCACATATTGCAAAAAGATGAACACCTGAAGAGGGTTGTTGACAATGTTCCCAAAATAACATCCCAAAAAACGAAATCATGAGGGGACATCCTCACACGAAGTTACTTGGATTGAACTACAAATTGTACCGGACATTTGAGGGTTGCACTATCCCCATACGGGACAGAATAACATGTGATACTGACCTCGTGATATATGCACTATAATTTGAGTGTAACAAACTGAACATTGGCAGTACCATCAACAGATTGAGAGTTAGATATTGCAGCACATGCAGGCAATAAAAAAGGGGGACAAGAGTTACCTGATGGCTGGCCATTTTGAGAAATATATCCGCTTCTTGGTTGGATTCAAATTTTATTTACGAAAACATGTGAAGAGACATGTATGAGGAGGTGACAAGGAAAAGGAGTTAAGGATGAAGGAACCCAAGCTGATTGTGATGCTGGGTACGGAGGTCCCACGGGGCCATAACACGGATGTAGAACTACATGTTCACTAATAAACATTGGCTCCTGTTGATAAGCACAAAACCCCAGCCATGACTTCCTGTTACCGTTTGTCGCCCCCCCCCATCATTTAATAGAGGAATACAGTTATGAGAATGCCCCATCTCAACAGGGAGTTGTTGACAATCAAGCCTTGTTTTTATGTTACACATGTGTCTATAGTAACTTTGCCTCTGGGTCAACCATATATGAGGTTGGATACCCTAATGAACTGTGAAGCCAATGCACCGCACTTTAACACTCATCTGTACCAGGCCACTGTATTGCACTTTAACTAGTCTAAATAGCCAACTAAATATTGTTTTACATAAGTTATTACTAAGGGTATAATCCAAAAGCTATATTGCACCTTAGCATTTGTCACTTTACCCAGCCGAATGAATCAGTAGACAGTAACATTTACATGTAGTCTAAACAATCCAAATACGAATGTGCGCTATTACATATATCATTACCTAGGGCACAATCCAGTAGCTGGATTGCACCTTAGCACTTGTCACTTTATTAAGTTCGACAGAGCAAATGAACAACACATAATGATGCAGCCCCACTTTAGCACATATCATCTTATCATGCTTAAATCAATAAGGAGACGGGGCGCCCTCAGGATAGAGGAACAACATGGATGGACATTAAAAACACTATGATGCATTTGCACTTTAGCACATACCACTTTCATATGCTCCAAATAGGTAACCATGGCTTAATTGTAATTTAGCACATCTCACTTTCATATGCCCTGATAAATACGCGTGAGAAATCACCCCCCATTAGACCCTAAGTAATGTCAGTGATACACGAACATGGGTTAATTGCAATTTTAGGCACAATATAGAGGACCTTAAAATAGGAGAGGTGCATGAAATTGGGGAAAATTATATTACCAACGTGATTAGTTAATGTACATAATAGGGCAATGAAATGGAGATTGGACAATAAAAGAAAGCATTGTGCACCATGCTGTCTATACAGGCCCAGTAGAAGGCAATACGTCGATATCTTTTGTATTTTCTTGCACTTACTTATGGAGTTTTTGCTCTATTTTTGCAACGAATAAATTCATATGCATCAAGAAGACGTCAGTGGAACATCTTTGAATGCTTGGTGCTGCCGTATCGAATGGTTGCAGAGCAACACTTGAAAGCATATATATATGATCGTGAGCAAGGTATTTGTAATACCGAAACACGTAGATCTTTTGTTTCACCTGTATCTTGTTTTGCAAATATGAACATCTAATGGAGGAGATAGAAAAATAAAAATCGCAAAACCTGCATGAGTGCGGACCGTTTTTCTTCTGGAAAGAGGATTTGGTAGATATATATATATATATATATATATATACCCCAAAAGGCCCCAGAGCTTCAAGGAAGCCACTCCTGCAGAGGAAAGTTCAAACGAGCTTTTATTAATGGAACCAGCTTCAGCATTTCCAATCAATCACAGTCCCTGACGGGTTTCGGTGCACTGCACCTTAATCATAGGGCGGGGGAAGAGGCAGGCCTTTCCTCTGCAGGAGTGGCGTCCTTGAAGCTCTGGGGCTTTTTGGAGGGATATATATATTTATATGTATGTATGTATGTATGTGTATATATAGATATATTCACTGAAAAAACCATAGGTTTGAGGCACGTTATAGTTAGAAATTAGCATTTAAACAACCTTAGAAATTCCCTGAAAAAACCATAGGTTTCAGGGGCGTTATAGTTGGTTGGACATTTCACTCGTACAAAACCCGTGAAATTCCCCCGTTATAGTTAGTTCAGCTAACTATAACTCGCGCCCCTGCAATGCACTGCTGATGATGTCACATATTACATCACTCATGACATGGTCAGTGACATCACTGATGACATCACTGATGACATCACTGATGACATCATCCAGTGACTGTGTGTTTCTGTAAAGTTTAAATATGTTTAATATATATAGTGAAAGGCGTATTGATGAATGAGTGGGTGTATAAGTGTCTGAATGGTTGATTTAGTAGGTGCGTGACTGACTATAAGTGAGTGATTAAACATATCTTTCTGAATGCATGGGTTAGTGAGTAAACTGTGTGAATGTCTGTATCCGTGTGTCTGTTGGTGTGTAAGCGACTGCATGGGTTTGCAAATAGCTACATGAGTGTCTATATGGCTTATTGATTTGTTGTCTGAGTATCTGTGTGGGTGCCTGAGTGTTTGTGTGGGTGGGGTGTGTGTGACTCTGAGCATAGATGTGTGAGTGGGTGATTCACTGGGTGCATGGTTTTAAGAGTGCATCTGTGATGGACTGTATGGGTGGGTGAGTGTGTGTATGGGTGTGTTAGTGAGTGAATGTATATCTCAGTGGTACATGTGTGAGTAACTACATATGTGAAAAGTAGTATATATGTGTGTTGGAGTACATAATTGGCTACAAATGAGTATGTTATTGTGAGAGTGGCTGTAAGGATGAGTGTGTGCTTGTATCATTGATTGCATAAGAGCGTAAGAATGTGCTAGTATTTGTATGAGTAATAGAGCTGGTGTATGTATAACTGTATATCTGAGTAAATGGCAGTGTGATTAATTATTTCCATTACTGACTAGGTGTGTGAGTACCTCTATGGATGAGTGGCGGTGTGTGAGTGTCTATATAGGTGTATGAGTGCATATGATAGTCCTGTACTGAGTGACCATAAGTATGAGTGAGTGGATGTGTGTGTAGACCTAAGAATGAGTGAGTGGGTATGTAGTTATTGGTGTTGGAGTGTCTATGGTTTTGAGAATGGTAGTCTGTAATTTAGAGTGGGTGTATCAAAAGTTATATTAGTGTGTGAGAAGCATGACATTTTCACATGGATGATGTCATCAGTGATGTCATCAGTGATGTCATTTGAGATGTCATCAGTGATGTCATCAGTGATGTCACTGACCATGTCATGAGTGATGTAATATGTGACATCATCAGCAGTGCATTGCAGGGGCGCGAGTTATAGTTAGATGAACTAACTATAGCGGGGAATTTCTACGGGTTTTGTACGAGTGAAATGTCCAACCAACTATAACACCCCTGAAACCTATGGTTTTTTCAGTGAATTTCTAAGGTTTTTTAAATACTAGTCTCTAAGTATGCCTACAGAGGTAGGACATGTGAAGAAAGAAGAAAAAACGCAGAGAAAAAAGCAAAAGAAATGCAGAAAGAAGCAACAGAATTCCACAAAGACAAAGAAAAGTGCAGGAAGAAGCAAGACATGTGCAGAAAGAACCAACAGAGGAGCAGAAAGAGGCCTTGTTCCAAAATTATCCTGTGCCTACAACTTTTTCAGATGGGTACTGGTGGTAACTGACTCTGACTAACCAGGCCTAGAGCCAGTGCTATGCTAAAAGACACTTAGAATACAGTGAAAACACCTACATACACTAGGGAACACTATGCGTTGGGGTACCCCTGTGATTAGCATGACCTCCTCTGTAAGGCCCTAGTACATAATAGGGCAGGGGGATTAAAACTACCTCTTAAAACGCGCCACGGGGCGCGTTTGCACAGTGGTGAAGGGAGGAGGGGGCCTGAGGTGACGTGTGCAAACATGCCCTGTGGCCGTTTTAAGTTGGGAGATTAAGTCCCCTTGAATCCTGAGGGTCCCTGGGGTCCAACTAGCCCACTAGGTACCTCCAGTAGGCGCCACAGAGCTGCGTTGCAGAGAGGTGTAAAAAGGGGCATGGTCTGGACCACCTCTCTGCAACGCAGGTCTGTGGCGCTTACTGGAGGTACCTGGTGGCCTAGTTGGCCCCCAAGGGCCCTCACGATTGAAGGGGACTTAATTCCCCAACTTAAAACGCACCACAGGGCGTGTTTGCACACATGTCACCTCTGGCCCTGCCCCCTCCCTTCACCACTGTGCAAATGCGTCCTGTGGCGCGTTTTAAGTTGGGGAGTTAATTCCCTTGAATACTGAGGGTACCTGGGGGCCAACTAGCTCACCAGGTACCTCCAGTATGCGCCAGGAGCTGCGTTGCAGAGAGGTGTTCAGAGGCCACGCCCTTTTACACCACTCTGCAACGCAGCTCTGTGGCGCTTACTGGAGGTACCTGGTGGGCTAGTTGGCCCCAGGGACCCTCCGGATTGAAGAGGAATTAATTCCCCAACTTAAAACGCTCCACAGGGTGTGTTTGCACACATGTCACCTCAGGCCCCGCCCCCTCCCTTCACCACTGTGCAAACACGCCCCGTGGCGCGTTTTAAGTTGGGGGATTAAGTCTCCTTGAATCCTGAGGGTCCTGGGGTCCAGCTAGCCCACCAGGTACCTCCAGTAAGCGCCACAGAGCTGCGTTGCAGAGAGGTGTAAAGGGGCATGGCCTCTGAACACCTCTCTGCAACGCAGCCCTGTGGGGCTTACTGGAGGTACCTGGTGGGCTAGTTGGCCCCCAGGGACCCCCAGTATTGACGAGGAATTGATTTCCCAACTTAAAACGCGCCACAGGGCGCGTTTGCAGAGTGTTGCTTGGAGGGGGCGGGGCCTATGCAAGATCGCGTTTATTTAAAAAAAAAAAAAAAGAATTTTGTTGGGGTGGCTATGTGGCCCCCCTTCTTTTTACTTTTTTGGGGCCCTGGGGACCCCATCCCCCAGGGCTTGACCCCCAATTTAAAAAAAAAAGAAAATTTATTAACGGGAAGGGGGTCGCGTGGGCCCCCCTCCCGTGGCCAATTCCGGGCCCCGGGGACCCCATCCCCCAGGGCATGGCCATATTTTTTTTTATCACTATGGAGGGGGGCTGCGTGGCCCCCCTCCTGGGCCACTTCTAGCCCGGGGACCCCATCCCCCGGGGCTGGCCCTCTCCATTTGGGGAACGTGGAGGGGTCCCCAATGCCCCCACGGTCCCGCCGGCTCCCCGCGTCCTGCAGGAGCCGGCATTGCTTTTCCACATGGGGAGCTGCTGACATGCAGCTCCCCGTGTGGAAAGCAATCTGCTTGCTTCATTGAAGCGAGAGCAGGTTTCCTGCTCTCGCTTCAATGAAGCAAAGCAAGTTTGCAATGACAGGGCGGGAGCCGCGAGGCACACCGGGACACTGCAGGAGCCGGCCCTGGGGGGTGGCGGTCCGCAGGGCCATCACGGGCTCCAGTAGGGGGGCCGCGCGGCCCCCCTCCCACCTGTTGCACAGCCCCGGGGAGGTGGTGGCTCGAGCCCCCCCACACAGGTTTTTTTTTTTTATTTAAATGAAGCCCCGGGGGATGGCGGTCCCCGGGGCTGCAGGGGGGGCAGTGTGCCCCCCGCTATTATAATTAATGGAAGCCCCGGGGGCTGGCGGTCCCCGGGGCTTGGGGGGGCCTTAGAGGCCCCCCAAACTTTAAAAAAACAAGCCCCGGGGGGTTGCGGTCCCCGGGGCTGCGGGGGGGCTGCGTGCCCCCCCACAACTCATTATTCAAGCCCCGGGGAGATGGCGGTCCCTGGGGCAGTGTGGGGGGATTAGGCCCCCCACACTTTTTTTCACTGCCCCCGGGACTTGGCCCACCCGGGGCTAGATTAGTAACTGAA
This sequence comes from Calotriton arnoldi, assembly GCA_963921515.1. Taxonomy (NCBI): domain Eukaryota; kingdom Metazoa; phylum Chordata; class Amphibia; order Caudata; family Salamandridae; genus Calotriton; species Calotriton arnoldi. The sequence goes on from CAWUFW010007358.1 coordinate 671,300, forward strand.
GCGCGGGAGCCCGCGCTTCGTCTTTTTGTTTTGCGGCGGGATCCGCGGATCCGGTGCGCATTTTGCCATTTTTTTAAAAAAATGCTTTTGGGCCCTGGGGGTCCTTGTGGGACCCCTGAGCAGGCCTAGGGGTCAGGGTGTTTCTACCCTGCCCCCTTTCCTTTTTTTCGTGACTGTTTTTCTCTTTTCTTGTGCCTCGGTTCTACCGAGGCACTAAGATGGCTGCCAACACTTCCTGGTTTGGAGTGTTGACAGCCAATTAGCATGCAGCTCGTGGCTCGGGAGGGTGCGCGGATCCACCGCGGCCAAAGATATCGAAACTTTTATTTTTTGATTTTCTCAGCAACTACTGAACGGATTTACACCATTTTTAAAAAGGTCGCTTTCTGAGCCAAGCAGTACCTTTTTGCCAAATTTGGGGTTAATCCGTTCAGTAGTTTTGTCTGTAGCCTTGCATAAAGTTTCCTATGGGAAATTGATTTTTTGACTTCTTTTTTGAATTTCTCTGGAATTACTGAACGGATTTACACCATTTTAAAAAAGGCACTTTCTGAACCAAGCACTACCTCTTTGCCAAATTTGGTGTAATTCCGTTCAGCAGTTCGGGCTGTAGCCGTGACTAAAGTTTCCTATGGAAAATTAACATGGGGAAAACGCGTTTTGGGACCCCCCTTTTTCTCGGCCCCCGCTTGCCGTACCACCCCGAGACTTTCAAGATAGGAGCAGACTGGAGCGGGCCATACAAGTTTGGAAAATTTCGCGAAGATTCGTCAACCGGCGCCAACGTTATTGGGAAAAGAATGTTGCGAATTTCCTATGGATAATAGGTCCTAACTATAACTATCTACTGGCGACCGCCATGATAGATAATATATATATATATATATATATATATATATATATATATATATATATATATTTCTCCAAAAGTGGCTCAAGGTTTGCTGAGATTTACGGCGCTTCTTATTTCGGTGCGTAACCATTGGCTGAGCCACGCCAAATTTATTCCATCCACATCCCTCTGCTCGAGGAAAAAACGGGCTCGCACTCCCAGGTTTAGTAGTTCACGTTCTTTTAATTTTCAATTCATCAGATATCAAGGCTACACCGACGCGTTTCGTTCTCCACTGAGAACTTGATCACGGTACAAATGGCGCTAGAAAACCTGACCAATAAAAACATTTTCTACAAATCATGTGACTTTTTTTCTTTTTCTCTTGGTTTCCTATCGTCTAGCATTTTGGGAGTTGTAGTTCAACATAAAACCCCTACTCTTTCTTTTATAAGTAAAACCAACTTTTTTTTATATATATATAATTTTTTTACATTTTTATGTGCACCAAAAAGACAAAACAGTGAATAACTTAAAGTGAAAAACAAAACTGTTTGATAGAAGTAACGCTAATGATACATAATTATCCATTTCATTACTTTGGGACATAGAGACACATTAATATGTAGAGAAAAGATGCTCAATTTCAGTTTCACGCCATTATGACACCATTCCATTTAATGGATTTTAATCCATTAGCATTCTACATCCTCAATTTTCATGAGCTCATTATTAATTACAGTTGTCTATCCTCCCATTTCTCGCCCTCTAGTGGGCTTTTATTAATGCAATTCTTATGATACCATGTCCATATTTTCAGGACCGGATGTAACTATTCTTTCTTCTATCCTATAAAAACATTCATCTGACAGTGAGGGACGTGCAATTGTGTTATATATGTGAAGAAGTTTTTTAGGGGGAAATTTTTAATAACCTAAAAGGAAAGTTAAAATAGTAAGAGAGGTATCTCATTCTTTTCCTTTATATCTTTCTCTTTTTTTGGCAGAACATACTGTTCCAGTTCTTTTGTGTCCAGTTAAAGATGTACATATAACTCTTCACTTTGATTGAGTCCCAATGGTGTGTATGTTCGGAAATTTAAAATCTGTCGTGATTCCCTTTCACGTAACTTCTTTCTCGATTCCCACCTCGGATATTCAGTGGTATTGTTTCCAGTGCATAGAATTTAAGCAGCTTCCAATTTCCATTATGGTGGGTCTCCATATGTTTGGCTACTGCATTTCCTCGATCTTTATTGGCTGTAGCTCTGACATGTTCAAGAATTCGTTTTTTCAGTTCACATATTGTGCTCCCAATATACTTCAAATTACAGGGGCATTCTATGATGTAGACTACATATTGGCTTTTGCACGTTATAAGTTCCTTTATTTGCCATTTTTTGTTGTTTGCCATCCTGATTTCTGTTGTATTTTTGGCAATTTGACACACCTTACAACCATAACACTTCACAAAACCTTTTGTCTTCAGCCACTGTTTTCCTGTGTTGCTCTTCTTCTGAAAGTGACTGTGGATTAGTTTATCCTTCAGGTTTCTCGCCCTCCGATATGTTATGTTGGGCTTTGATCCCAATATTTGACATATGGTGGGGTCCAGTTGTAATATCCTCCAATTTTTCTTTAGTATTTCAGTAATTTTCCTCGAATCACTTGAATAGTCCATGATCAGTCTTATGGGTTCCTCTTTGGGTTCTGTGGTTGGTTTGGTTTGTAGGGCCTCATCCCTTGTTTTTGCATTTGCTCTTTGCCAACATCTTCTTACATTTCCTTCCCTGTATCCTCTTTGTTTGAATCTTGCTGAGGTTATTCGGCTGTGTTTATTCCATTCAGTCTCCTCTGAACATATCCTTCGAATTCGTAGGAATTCTCCATATGGAATGTTTTGAATTGTGGACGATTTATGAAAGCTTTCTGCATGTAATATTGCATTTGTGGAAGTTTGTTTACGGTGCAGTGTTGTCTGAATTTGGTTGTTTGTTATATATATCTCTGTATCCAGGAAGACAACTCTCTCTTTGCTGATTGTGTATGTGAATTTAAGTTGTGCCTTGGTTGAATTTAGAATCTCAAAGTATTCTTTAAATTCTTTCTCCGACCCATCCCAGATAATCAACAGGTCGTCGATATATCTCAACCATAAAATCGTCTTGTTCACATATGCATCGTTATTTGGGTGCCAAGCTATCTGTTGCTCCCACCACCCCATTACAATGCAAGCATAACTTGGGCTGAAGGAAAATCCCATCGCACAACCTTTCACTTGTTTATATATTTCGTCACCAAACAGAAACACATTTTGAGTTAGACAAATGTCAATCATATCTAAGAGCATTTGATTGTGTAGGTTGTATTGTATGTTTCTTTCTTTAAAAAAAAAGGCACATGCTTGCACTCCTATGTCATTGTCAATGTTAGTATATAATGATATTACATCCATAGTTATTAATGTGTAAGATTCTTGCCAAGGTATATCGTGAAGATGTCGTAACATGTCACTTGTGTCTTTTATGTAGGAGTTGAGATTCAGTACGAAGGGCATCAAGAAAAAATCAATATAATTTGCTATGGGTTCAAGTAGAGATCCTTTAGCAGATACAATTGGACGACCTGGCGGTTTCACAGGATCTTTGTGCAGTTTCGGAAGAAAATATATAGTCGCTGTTACAGGGAAATCCGTTGTTAGGTATTTTCGTTCTTCATCGTCAATTAGTTCCTGCATTGACCATTCCATCAATTTTCGATCCAAGATATTCTTAAACGTTATTGTAGGGTTACTTTCCAGTTTCTGATAATAATCTCGATTTTTCAATTGTAGATAAGCCTCTTTCTCATAATCTTTTTGTTCCAAATAACAACATTTCCACCCTTATCGGCTATTTTTATTACAATTTCTTGATCTTGTATTAGATTGTTAAGAGCTAACCTTTCTTCTTTAGTTAGATTATCTTGGTATTTGTTTTTTTTATTTTGTAGAGGTCTTGGACTACAGCTTCCTGGAAAATATCAATCTTGTTTCCTGGTGGCAGTTGGGGGTAGAAACGTGATTTTGGCTTTTTCCCACTCATACCAGCTCCCATTTGGGGGCATGCTGATTCAAGTGTGATTTCATCCCGTTCTTCAACTGCATCTAGATTTAGTAGAGTCAAGAGAGGAATTGCATCCGAGTTTGTCAAATTTATAGTAGGTGTTTTCATCTTTTTTTTTTTTGTATAATTTGTCATTTCCTCGTTTTCTTTGAAGATCTTAGCAAGTTTTATTTTTCTCACATACTTATAAATGTCAATTCGTGTTTGAGCCATGTCCATTTGTTGTGTTGGGCAGTAGTTTATTCCATGTTTTAATAGCGATGTTTCAAATTTAGATATTTCTCGATCCGAGAGATTTACAACCGTTAACTCATTCATTTGAGTTATGAGCTCTTCTTCTGGCGCATGCTCCGAGTCATGGTTCCAATCTTTTCTATTGTGCCACTTGCACCTCTTTCCTCTTCTCGTTGTTTTCTGGACTCCCATTTTCGTCCCCTTCCTTTTCCTCTGTAGTTTTGGAATGAACTCTGGTTTTGTTCCCATTGTCTTTGTTGAAGTACCAGTCTCATATCTCCTAAAAAACTTAATTTGGATTTTTCTCCACTCGTTTCCGGTTCTCCTTCACTTAGATCCGTTGATGTTAAAGATGAAATGCTACTAGACCCTTGAGGTGTATCCTCTATTCTTCCTTGTCGTTTGTATATATCGAATTTTCTTGAGTATGTGAATATTTTGCCATCAGCATAATCATCTTTGTCACGCTGGAATTTGATCTGTTTTCTGGATTTTACTAGTTCTTCATGTTTTTCGATGTTACGTTCTACATCCTCCTTCAGTTTCTTCATTTCGGGATTTAGGTCCAAACTTTCCAGTTCTTTTTCCAAATCCTGTAATTCACTTTTTATTTTATTTAAAGCTATTTCAATATGCTTTACTAGAATTGCCATCAATCCAATCGATGAATTCAGGATATGTTCTCCCCATTCTTGGAGTAGGTCATTGGTTGACTCTTGGTGACTGGGCATTAGAGTTATTCTTAAGCCCCTTGGGACTCTCTGTACTTCTAAATATTTTCTCAAGGTGATCAATTCCCACCATTTATTTATTTCTTTCCTGCTTAATTTTTCCCATAATTTTAATTTACTTCGTGTATCCGTTTTTTTCGAGACTGTTTTATTTTCAGTTTTGTTTTGTATAGTTGTTTCTTGATCAAAGAAAGAGTCTAGATGCCTCTCTTACTATTTTAACTTTCCTTTTTAGGTTATTAAAAATTTCCCCCTAAATAACTTCTTCACATATATAACACAATTGCACGTCCCTCACTGTCAGATGAATGTTTTTATAGGATAGAAGAAAGAATAGTTACATCCGGTCCTGAAAATATGGACATGGTATCATAAGAATTGCATTAATAAAAGCCCACTAGAGGGCGAGAAATGGGAGGATAGACAACTGTAATTAATAATGAGCTCATGAAAATTGAGGATGTAGAATGCTAATGGATTAAAATCCATTAAATGGAATGGTGTCATAATGGCATGAAACTGAAATTGAGCATCTTTTCTCTACATATTAATGTGTCTCTATGTCCCAAAGTAATGAAATGGATAATTGTGTATCATTAGCGTTACTTCTATCAAACAGTTTTGTTTTTCACTTTAAGTTATTCACTGTTTTGTCTTTTTGGTGCACATAAAAATGTAAAAAATTATATATAAAAAAGTTGGTTTTACTTATAAAAGAAAGAGTAGGGGTTTTATGTTGAACTACAACTCCCAAAATGCTAGACGATAGGAAACCAAGAGAAAAAGAAAAAAAGTCACATGATTTGTAGAAAATGTTTTTATTGGTCAGGTTTTCTAGCGCCATTTGTACCGTGATCAAGTTCTCAGTGGAGAACGAAACGCGTCGGTGTAGCCTTGATATCTGATGAATTGAAAATTAAAAGAACGTGAACTACTAAACCTGGGAGTGCGAGCCCGTTTTTTCCTCGAGCAGAGGGATGGGGATGGAATAAATTTGGCGTGGCTCAGCCAAGGGTTACGCACCGAAATAAGAAGCGCCGTAAATCTCAGCAAACCTTGAGCCACTTTTGGAAAAATATATATATATATATATATATATATATATATATATATATATATATATATATATATATATTATCTACTGGCGGTCGCCAGTAGATAGTTATAGTTAGAACCTATTATCCATAGGAAATCCGCGACATTCTATTTGCAATAACGTTGGCGCCGGTTGACGAATCTTCGCGAAAGCTTCCAACTTGTTGGGGCGCTCCGGTCTGCTCCTACCCTGAAAGTCTCGGGGTGATACGTCAAGCGGGGGCCGAGAAAAAAGGGGGGTCCCAAAACGCGTTTTCCCCATTCATTTTTCCATAGGAACCTTTAGTCGCAGCTACAGCCCGAACTGCTGAACGGAATTACCCCAAATTTGGCAAAGAGGTAGCCCTTGGTTCAGACTGGTGCCTTTTGCTAAAATGGTGTAAATCCGTTCAGTAGTTCCTGAGAAATTCACAATTAAAATCACATATATATCTATGGGCGCGTTGGATCTGCGTACCCTCCCGATCACGAGCTGCATGCTAATTGGCTGTCAACACTCCAAATCAAGAAGTGTTGGCAGCCATTTTGTCCCTCGGTAGAACCGAGGGACAGAAACAAGTGCGCAAAGCGCAAAAGGGGGCAGGGTAGAAACACCCTGACCCCTAGGTCTGCTCAGGGGGTCCCACAAGGACCCCTGGGCAGAAAAAGATATATATTTTTTTAAATCGGCGGGATGCGCTTAGGGTGCGCGGATCCCGCCGAGAAAAAAAAGAAACAAGTGCGCAAAACGCACAAAGGGGGCAGGGTAGAAACACCCTAACCCCTAGGCCTGCTCAGGGGTCCCACAAGGACCCCCTGGGCAAAAAAGCATTTAAAAAAAAAAAAAAAAAAATTAAAACGATCGGGCCCGCAGGCCCCGCCCCTTCCTTCACCACTCTGCAAACGCGCCCTGGCGCGTTTGCAGATGGGGAACGAATTCCCCTTGAATACTGGGGTCCCTGGGGGCCAACTAGCCCACCAGGAACCTCCAATATGCGCCAGGGGCTGCGTTGCAGAGACGTGTAGAGAGGCCACACCCCTTTTACACCTCTCTGCAACGCAGCTCTGTGGCGCTTTGGAGGTATATGGTGGGCTAGTTGGACTCCGGGGACCCTCAGGATTCAAGGGGACTTAATCCCCAACTTAAAACGCGCCACGGGGCGCGTTTGCACAGTGGTGAAGGGAGGGGCGGGGCTTCAGGTGACATGTGTGCAAACAGGCCCGTGGCGCGTTTTAAGATGGGGAATTAAATCCCCTTCAATCCTGAGGGTCCCTGGGGCCAACTAGCCCAACAGGTACATCCAGAAAGCGCCACAGAGCTGCGTTGCAGAGAGGTGTAAAAGGGGTGTGGCCTCTCTACACGTCTCTGCAACGCAGCCCCTGGCGCATATTGGAGGTTCCTGGTGGGCTAGTTGGCCCCTAGGGACCCTCAGGATTCAAGGGGACTTAATCCCCCAACTTAAAACGCGCAACGGGGCGCGTTTGCACAGATGTCACCTCAGGCCCCGCCCCTCCCTTCACCATTGTGCAAATATTCCTCTAAAATCAGCCGAAATACGAATTCCGATTTACTCACCTGTTATCAGGAGAGACCTCAGTGCTGTATCTTTCAGCCCAGTACTGGTCCTGAAAAGTAATTCTAACCATACTTACCAGTAACTTGAATTTCCTTCCATAGGCTAACATTGACTGGTTTCACTTGGAAATTCTTCTAAGTGTGGAGTTTTGGAACTTTAAAATATTCCTCTAAAATCAGCCGAAATACGAATTCCGATTTACTCACCTGTTATCAGGAGAGACCTCAGTGCTGCATCTTTCAGCCCAGTACTGGTCCTGAAAAGTAATTTTAGCCGTACTTACCGGTAACTTGAATTTCCTTCATAGGCTAACATTGACTGGTTTCACTTGGAAATTCTTCTAAGTGTGGAGTTTTGGAACTTTAAAATATTCCTCTAAAATCAGCCGAAATACGAATTCCGATTTACTCACCTGTTATCAGGAGAGACCTCAGTGCTGCATCTTTCAGCCCAGTACTGATCCTCAAAAGTAATTTTAACCGTACTTACCAGTAACTTGAATTTCCTTCCATAGGATATCATTGCCTGCTTTTTGCTGAAAAAGTTTCTAAGTGTTGATTTTTGAAACATACAAATATTCCTCTAAAATCAGCCGAAATCCGAATTCTGATTTACTCACCTGTTATCAGGAGAGACCTCAGTGCTGCATCTTTCAGCCCAGTACTGGTCCTGAAAAGTAATTTTAACCGTACTTACCAGTAACTTGAATTTCCTTTCATAGGCTAACATTGACTGGTTTCACTTGGAAATTCTTCTAAGTGTGGAGTTTTGGAACTTTAAAATATTCCTCTAAAATCAGCCGAAATACGAATTCCGATTTACTCACCTGTTATCAGGAGAGACCTCAGTGCTGCATCTTTCAGCCCAGTACTGATCCTCAAAAGTAATTTTAACCGTACTTACCGGTAACTTGAATTTCCTTCATAGGCTAAGATTGACTGGTTTTCAGCAAAAAAGTTTCAAAGTGTTGATTTTCACAAACTACAAATATTCCTTAAAAATCGCCTGTATGACTTAAACGCATTTTTTCAACTGTTTACAGGAGATGCACCAGTGCTGGATCCAGGATCCAACACTGAGTAAGAAAAAGTAACAATAACAGTTTTTACCTGCTAAGTGAATTTCCTTCCATAGGATAACATTGGTGATTCTATGAGAAAAAGTTTCTAAGTGTCAACTTTTAAAATACAATAATATTCCTTAAAAATCACGACTGTAACCAAAACGCTTTTACTCAACTGTTTACAGGAGATGTAGCAGGACTGAATCTAGGATCCAGTCCTGTGGTTACAAAAGTAATCCATAAAGTAACTAATTGCATTTAACTAGAAATTCACATTGAGCTGAATGTTGCATTGTGTTTGAAAATGTGTTGCCCATTGCAACAACTGTAACTACTGTACTTAAAAGTCTATTGCCTATCTGCAAAGTATTTAAACTAAAGTAATTCATTCTGAGAAAGTATTTTTTGTAATGTAATGTATAATGTAATTACAATGTAATTTAAAAATAAAATATGTAAAAAAAAATTGTTTCTAAAAATGTAGTAAATCAGTATGAAAAAATTAATATAACAATTAATACATTTAAAAATTGTCATTTACAAAACCTTTGAAATTCACTGAAAAACCGTAGGTTTCAGGCACGTTATAGTTAGAAATTAGCATTTAAAAAACCTTTGAAATTCACTGAAAAAACCATAGGTTTCAGACACGTTATAGTTACAAATTAGCATTTAAAAAACCTTTGAAATTCACTGAAAAAACCATAGGTTTCAGACACGTTATAGTTACAAATTAGCATTTAAAAACCTTTGAAATTCACTGAAAAAACCATAGGTTTTAGGGACAGTTTTAGTTACTTGGACATTGCACTCGTACAAAACCCGTGAAATTCCCCCGTTATAGTTAGTTCAGCTAACTATAACTCGCGCCCCGCAATGCACTGCTGATGATGTCACATATTACATCACTCATGACATGGTCAGTGACATCACTGATGACATCACTGATGACATCTCAAATGACATCACTGATGACATCATCCACGTGATAATCTGATGCACCTCCTCACACCCTAATATAACCTTTGATACACCCACTCTAAATTACAGACTGCCATTCGCAAAACCATAGACACTCCAACACCAATAACTACATACCCAGTCACTGATTCTTAGGTCTACACACACACATCCACTCACTCACCCGTACAGTCACTCATACTTACGGTCACTCAGTACAGGACTATCATATGCACTCTTACTCCTATATAGACACTCAAACAACGCCACTCATCCATAGAGATACTCACACACCTAGTCAGTCATGCAAATAATTAAACACACTGCCATTTACTCACCTATACAGTTATACACACACCAGCTCACTTACTCATACAAATAGTAGCACATTGTTACGCTCTTATACAATCACAGATACAAGCACACACTCATCCATACAGCCACTATCACAATCACTCACTCTTGCTTATAGCTATTTATATACTCCAACACACATATATACTGCCTTTCACATATGTACTTACTCACACATGTACCACTGGGACATACATTCACTCACTAACACACTCTTACACACACTTACCCACCCATACAGTCTATCACAGATGCACTCTTGAAACCATCCACCCAGTGAATCACCCACTCACACATCTATGCACAGAGTTGCACACACCCCTCCCACACAAACACTCAGGCACCCATACAGATACTCAGACAAGCATTCAATAACTCATATAGACACTCATTTAGCTATTCACAAACACATGCAGCCACTTACACAGCAACAGACAGACGGATACAGACATTCACCCAGTTTAGTCACTAACCCATGCATTCAGTAAGATACGTTAAATCACTCACTTATAGTCAGTCACGCACCTACTAAATCATCCATACAGACACTTACACACCCACTCATTCTTCAATACGTCTTTTCCTATATATATTAAAAATATTTAAACTTTACAGAAACACACAGTCACTGGATGATGTCATCAGTGATGTCATTTGAGATGTCATCAGTGATGTCATCAGTGATGTCACTGACCATGTCATGAGTGATGTAATATGTGACATCATCAGCAGTGCATTGTGGGGCGCGAGTTATAGTTAGCTGAACTAACTATAACGGGGGAATTTCACGGGTTTTGTACGAGTGCAATGTCCAAGTAACTAAAACTGTCCCTAAAACCTATGGTTTTTTCAGTGAATATATATATATGTATATATATATATACATATATATATACATATATATATATATATATATGTATATATATATATATGTATATATATATGTATATATTCCACAGAGGCTTATTCTAGGGAACAGAAGAACATGCTGGGCCGTTTTAAAACACGAGGCTACACGGGCAAGACCATCAGAGCAGCAGTAGAAAAGGCTTCCACAAGGGAAAGGAATAGCCTCCTGGTCCCTAAGACAAAAAATAAGACCAAGCAAGAGGTGAGGCTCATAACTACTTTTAACAACGCTTCACAGGCATTAAAAAAAATAATATGTAAACATTGGCACCTAGTCAAACAAGATATGGTGATAGGCAAGTTGGTTAGTCCGAGGCCTCACATCACTTATCGGACATGTGACTCATTGCAGGACACACTTGTACATAGTCACCTAACACGGAGTAGCAGGAGCCAGGGAACATGGCTGAGGGAACTCCCGGGTTTCCATAAGTGTGGTCACTGCAAGGCCTGTAGCAACAGCTGCAATGTTAAGAGATATAACTTGCCAACAGGTAAAAGCGAAAAGATACGAAGCTTTATCAATTGCAACACTGACTTTGTCGTTTATGTCCTGATCTGTATCTGTGGTTTGCGCTATGTTGGGAGCACTATCTTTCCAGTAAAAAAGTGAGTTTTAGAACATATGCGCGCTGTCAGGAATAGGGATCTGACCTACACAGTAGCCAAGCACTGCGATTTGGAGCACAGGGATGTGACTGACATCAGTTCTAAAATATCTTATTTTGGTATTGACAGGATTCCAGCCCAACCCTGAGGAGGTGATCGCGAACGCAGTCTGCGACATCTGGAATCAGAGTATATTGTTCGACTGCAGAGCAAGATCTCTGGAGGCGTCAATCATGAGGAAGACCTTCATGTTCATCTAGAGAAGATACTATGTACCATAGGTGCCCTTCCATGTTTTTTGGACACTGTATATACTGATATTTTTCAGGGAGTCTAACCTTTTCCTTCTTTCCTCCCCCTTCTCTCTCCTCCCTCCCTATTAGCTCTATCAGCACCTTGACCGTCATGTGGGATACAGGAATGTCACTTGTACAAGCGGCTGCTTTGACCTTGAATGCTTCACATCCACACACCTTTCTTCTTTTTGTATAGCACCTAGGGTGGGGTAATTTTAGTGTGAATTGTTTCTTCTTTGGAGAGGTATTTCCCTTTTTTAATAATAGTGGGGCTTTTGCGTTTTTCTCACCAGTAAGCATCACTAGACGAGTTTATAGGAGGCCGGCAGGAGCGCAGTGCCACTCGGCATTATACACATCACGAGTTTAAACTGCCACTAGGCATGTTACTCTATTTTTGAAGATCATAAGAGGCACATTTGAGCTATACAGGCACTTGTCTCCTATTCCATCAGATAGCAACTACTTTATCTTATATGATTTGCTGATTATTACGGCAGATTCCAAGCAGCTCCAGCTCCTAACATTCCCTACACGCAGTGGCAGCGCAAGGTGTGGATCTCAGCAGGGAACGGCGCATGTACTTCTAATTAGCATACTCGTGTTGACAGCACAAGGCCGGCTCGCATACCACTTGGTGTTTACTAGGCGAAACCCCCGCGCATGACATACGATATGCATTGTTGTTGTATTACGTTTCATTTCAATCTTATAATCATTGAATTGCGCTTTCGTGTTAATTCTGAATTGTATATGAAATGTTGAAAATGTGATAAGAGTCTGTTTTCATATGTATTAAGACTCCGACACATGCATATGTCTTCTATGTCTACTTATTATTTTTGAGTGCATTTAAACACAGCCACTTCCGGGTCACGGAGTGACTTGGACAAAGACCGTGAGGTTGAAACACGACAGTCAAAGAAAACTTTATTTTCCTTGAAATCCTGAGTGCGACTCTACCTTATGGATGGAAAGACGTAAGGAAATGCTAATATATATATGTTGGTCCAGTAGAAGGCTAGTGGTAGCCGAAACACGTAGACCGTCCACTTTTGCTATTTTTGCACAGGGTGTGCATGTAAAAAAGAAATAAAACAAACTTACTTTATCCTGCAGTAGTGCTGTGATTCTTGCCTGGGGACATACTCTTCTCTGTTTTGGTGAGAGAACTGTGGAATATGTATATATATATGTATATATATATATATATATATTCACTGAAAAACCATAGGTTTTAGGGACAGTTATAGTTAGTTGGACATTGCACTCGTACAAAACCCGTGAAATTCCCCTGTTATAGTTAGTTCAGCTAACTATAACTCGCGCCCCGCAATGCACTGCTGATGACGTCACATATTACATCACTCATGACATGGTCAGTGACATCACTGTGATGACATCACTGATGACATCATCCAGTGACTGTGTGTTTCTGTAAAGTTTAAATATGTTTAATATATATAGGGAAAGGCGTATTGAAGAATGAGTGGGTGTATAAGTGTCTGAATGGATGATTTAGTACGTGAGTGACTGACTCTACAAGTGAGTGATTAAACGTATCTTACTGAATGCATGGGTTAGTGACTAAACTGTGTGAATGTCTGTATCCGTCTGTTTGTTGGTGTGTAAGTGGATGCATGGATTTGCGAATAGCTACATGAGTGTCTATATGGGTTATTGATTGGTTCTCTGAGTATCTGTATGGCTGCCTGAGTGTTTGTGTGGGTGGGGTGTGTTTGACTCTATACATAGATGTGTGAGTGGGTGATTCACTGGGTGCATGATTTCAAGAGTGCATCTGTGATGGACTGCTTGGGTGGGTGAGTGTGTGTATGGGTGTGTTAGTGAGTGAATGTATATCTCAGTGGTACATGTGCGAGTAACTACATATGTAAAAGGCAGTATATATGTGTGTTAGAGTATTTAAATAGCTATAAGTGAGAGTGTGTTATTGTGAGAGTGGCTGTATGGATGCGTGTGTGCTTGTATCAGTTATTGTATAAGAGCGTAAGAATGTGCTAGTATTTGTATGAGTAAGTGAGCTGGTGTGTGTATAACTGTATAGGTGAGTAAATGGGTGTGTGATTAATTTTTTGCATGACTGACTAGGTGTGTGAGTACCTCTATGGATGAGTGGCGGTGTGTGAGTGTTTATATAGGTGTATGAGTGCATATGATAGTCCTGTACTGAGTGACTGTAAGTATGAGTGACTGTACAGGTGAGTGAGTGGATGTGTGTGTAGACCTAAGAATCAGTGAGTGGGTATGTAGTTTTTGGTGTTGGAGTGTCTATGGTTTTGAGAATGGCAGTCTGTAATTTAGAGTGGGTGTATCAAAAGTTATATTAGGGTGTGAGAAGATGCATGAAATTATCACATGGATGATGTCATCAGTGATGTCATTTGAGATGTCATCAGTGATGTCATCAGTGATGTCACTGACCATGTCATGAGTGATGTAATATGTGACGTCATCAGCAGTGCATTGCGGGGCGCGAGTTATAGTTAGCTGAACTAACTATAACAGGGAATTTCACGGGTTTTGTACGAGTGCAATGTCCAACTAACTATAACTGTCCCTAAAACCTATGGTTTTTTCAGTGAATTTCAAAGGTTTTTTAAATGCTAATTTATAACTATAACGTGTCTGAAACCTATGGTTTTTTCAGTGAATTTCAAAGGTTTTTTAAATGCTAATTTCTAACTATAACGTGCCTGAAACCTATGGTTTTTTCAGTGAATTTCAGAGGTTTTTTAAATGCTAATTTCTAACTATAACGTGCCTGAAACCTATGATTTTTTAAGTGAATTTCAAAGGTTTTTTAAATGCTAGTTTCTAACTATGCCAACAGAGGTAGGACATGTGAAGAAAGAAGAAAAACGCACAGAAAGAAGCAAAAGATGTGCAGAAAGAACCAACAGAGGAGCAGAAAGAGGCCTTGTTGCAAAATCATCCTGTGCCCACAACTTTTTCAGACGGGTACTGGTGGTAACTGACTCTGACTAACCAGAGCCAGTGCGGGTTTGCACAGTGGTGAAGGGAGGGGGCCTGAGGTGACATGTGTGCAAACGCGCCCCGTGGCGCGTTTTAAGTTGCGGGATTAAGTTCCCTTGAATCCTGAGGGTCCCTGGGGCCCAACTAGCCCCCCAGGTACCTACAGTTAGGACCACAGAGCTGAGTTGCAGAGAGGCGTTCCGAGGCCACGCACCTTTTTCACCTCTCTGCAACGCAACTCTGTTGTGCTTACTGAAGGTACCTGGTGGGCTAGTTGGCCCCCAGGATTCAAAGGGAATTAACTCCCCAACTTAAAACGCACCACAGGGCGTGTTTGCGCACATGTCACCTGAGGCCCCTCCCCTCCCTTCACCACTGTGCAAACGCGCCCCGTGGCGCGTTTTAAGTTGGGGGATTAGGTCACCTTGAATCCTGAGAGTCCCTGGGGCCCAACTAGCCCACCAGGTACTTCCAGTAAGCACCACAGGCCTGCGTTGCAACGCCTGTAACAAATTGTGCAGTTGTGTTTAGGTAGTGAAGAGGGTCGTGCTGGGGGTAGTGTTTTAGGGTTTAGGGTAGTGCAGTGGTGTTTGTGTAGTGTAGGGGGTCATGCTGGGGGTAGATTTAGGGTTTAGGGTAGTGCAGTGGTGTTTGGGTAGTGTAGGGAGTCATGCTGGGGGAGTGTTTTAGGGTTTAGGGTAGTACAGTGGTGTTTGGGTAGTGTAGGGGGTCGTGCTGGGGTTAGTGTTTTAGGGTTTTAGGGTTTAGGGTAGTGCAGTGGTGTTTGGGTAGTGTAGGGGATACTGCTGGGGGTAGTGTTTTAGGGTTTAGGGTAGTGCAGTGGTGTTTGGGTAGCGTAGGGGGTACTGCTGGGGGTAGTGTTTTATGGTTTAGGGTAGTGCAGTGGTGTTTGGGTAGTGTAGGGGTTCGTGCTGGGGGTAGTATTTTAGGGTTTAGGGTAGTGCAGTGGTGTTTGTGTAGTGTAGGAGGTCGTGTTTTAGGGTTTAGGGTAGTGCAGTGGTCTTTGGGTAGTGTAGGGAGTAGTGCGGGGGGTATTGTTTTAGAGTTTAGGGTAGTGCAGTGGTCTTTGCGTAGTGTAGGGGGTTGTGCGGGGGGTAGTGTTTTAGGGATTAGGGTAGTGCATTGGTATTTGGGTAGTGTAGGGGGTCATGCGGGGGGTAGTGTTTTAGGGTTTAGGGCAGTGCAGTGGTGTTTAGGTAGTGTAGGGGGTCGTGCTGGGGGAGTGTTTTAGGGTTTAGGGCAGTGCAGTGGTGTTCGGGTAGTGTAGGGGTCATGCTGGGGGAGTGTTTTAGGGTTTAGGGCAGTGCAGTCGTGTTCGGGTAGTGTAGGGGTCGTGCTGGGGGAGTATTTTAGGGTTTAGGGTAGTGCAGTGGTGTTCAGGTAGTGCAGGGGGTCATGCTGGGGGTAGTGTTCTAGGGTTTAGGGCAGTGCAGTGGTGTTCGGGCAGTGTAGGGGGTCGTGCTGGGGGTGGTGTTTTAGGGTTTAGGGCAGTGCAGTGGTGTTCGGGCAGTGTAGGGGGTCGTGCTGGGGGTGGTGTTTCAGGGTTTAGGGCAGTGCAGTGGTGTTCGGGCAGTGTAGGGGGTCGTGCAGGGGGTGGTGTTTCAGGGTTTAGGGCAGTGCAGTGGTGTTCGGGCAGTGTAGGGGGTCATGCAGGGGTGGTGTTTCAGGGTTTAGGGCAGTGGTGTTCGGGCAGTGTAGGGGGTCATGCTGGGGGTGGTGTTTCAGGAATTGGGGCAGTGCAGTGGTGTTCGAGCAGTAAAGGGGGTCATGCTGGGGGTGGTGTTTCAGGGTTTAGGGCAGTGCAGTGGTGTTCGGGCAGTGTAGGGGGCGGTGCAGGGGGTGGTGTTTCAGGGTTTAGGGCAGTGCAGTGGTGTTTGGGCAGTGTAGGGGGTGGTGTTTCAGGGTTTAGGGCAGTGCAGTGGTGTTCGGGCAGTGTAGGGGGTCGTGCAGGGGGTGGTGTTTCAGGGTTTAGGGCAGTGCAGTGGTGTTCGGGCAGTGTAGGGGCGGTGCAGGGGGTGGTGTTTCAGGGTTTAGGGCAGTACAGTGGTGTTCGGGCATTGTAGGGGGTGGTGCTGGGGCTGGTGTTTCAGAGTTTAGGGCAGTGCAGTGGTGTTCGGGCAGTGTAGGGGGTCGTGCTGGGGCTGGTGTTTCAGGGTTTAGGGCAGTGCAGTGGAGTTCGGGCAGTGTAGGGGTTCGTGCTGGGGCTGGTGTTTCAGGGTTTAGGGCAGTGCAGTGGTGTTCGGGCAGTGTAGGGGTCATGCTGGGGCTGGTGTTTCAGGGTTTAGGGCAGTGCAGTGGTGTTCGGGCAGTGTAGGGGGTCTTGCTGGGGCTGGTGTTTCAGAGTCTAGGGCAATGCAGTGGTGTTCGGGCAGTGTAGGGGGTCTTGCTGGGGCTGGTGTTTCAGAGTCTAGGGCAATGCAGTGGTGTTCGGGCAGTGTAGGGGGTCTTGCTGGGGCTGGTGTTTCAGGGTTTAGGGCAGTGCAGTGGTGTTCGGGCAGTGTAGGGGGTCGTGCTGGGGGTGGTGTTTCAGGGTTTAGGGCAGTGCAGTGGTGTTCGGGCAGTGTAGTGGGTCGTGCTGGGGCTAGTGTTTCAGGGTTTAGGGCAGAGCAATGGTGCTCAGGCAGTGTAGGGGGTTGTGCTGGGGGTGATGTTTCAGGGTTTAGGGCAGTGCAGTGGTGTTAGGGCAGTGTAGGGGGTCGTGCTGGGGGTGGTGTTTCAGGGTTTAGGGCAGTGCAGTGGTGTTCCGGCAGTGTAGGGGGTCGTGCAGGGGGTGGTGTTTCAGGGTTTAGTGCAGTGGTGTTTGGGCAGTGTAGGGGGTCGTGCTGGGGTGGTGTTTCAGGGTTTAGGGCAGTGCAGTGGTGTTCGGGCAGTGTAGGGTGTCGTGCTGAGGGGTGGTGTTTCAGGGTTTAGGGCAGTGCAGTAGTGTTTGGGCAGTGTAGGGGGTCATGCAGGGGGTGGTGTTTCAGGGTTTAGGGCAGTGCAGTGGTGTTCGGCCAGTGTAGGTAGTCTTGCTGGGGGTGGTGTTTCAGGGTTTAGGGCAGTGCAGTAGTTTTCGGGCAGTGCAGGCGGTCGTGCTGGGGCTGGTGTTTCAGGGTTTAGGGCAGTGCAGTGGTGTTCGGGCAGTGTACGGGGTTGTGCTGGGGCTGGTGTTTCAGGGTTTAGGGCAGTGCAGTGGTGTGCGGGCAGTGTACGGGGTTGTGCTGGGGCTGGTGTTTCAGGGTTTAGGGCAGTGCAGTGGTGTTTGGGAAGTGTAGGGGGTCGTGCTGGGGGTGGTGTTTCAGGGTTTAGGGCAGTGGTGTTCGGGCAGTGTAGGGGGTCGTGCTGGGGCTGGTGTTTCAGGGTTTAGGGCAGTGCAGTGGTGTTCGGGCAGTGTAGGGGGTCGTGCTGGGGCTGGTGTTTCAGGGTTTTGGGCAGAGCAGTGGTGTTCGGGAAGTGTAGGGGGTCATGCTGGGGGTGGTGTTTCAGGGTTTAGGGCAGTGCAGTGGTGTTCGGGCAGTGTAGGGGGTCTTGCTGGGGGTGGTGTTTCAGGGTTTAGGGCAGTGCAGTAGTGTTCGGGCAGTGTAGGGGTCGTGCAGGGGGTGGTGTTTCAGGGTTTAGGGCAGTGCAGTGGTGTTCTGGCAGTGTAGGGGGTTATGCTGGGGGTGGGGTTTCAGGGTTTAGGGCAGTACAGTGGTGTTCGGGCAGTGTAGGGGGTCGTGCAGGGGGTGGTGTTTCAGGGTTTAGGGCAGTGCAGTGGTGTTCGGGCAGTGTAGGGGGTCGTGCTGGGGCTGGTGTTTCAGGGTTTAGGGCAGTGCAGTGGTGTTTGGGCAGTGTAGGGGGTCTTGCTGGGGGTGGTGTTTCAGGGTTTAGGGCAGTGGTGTTCGGGCAGTGTAGGGGGTCTTGCTGGGGGTGATGTTTCAGGGTTTAGGGCAGTGCAGTGGTGTTCGGGCAGTGTAGGAGGTCTTGCTGGGGGTAGTGTTTCAGGGTTTAGGGCAGTGCAGTGGTGTTCGTGCAGTATAGGGGGTCGTGCTGGGGATGGTGTTTCTGGGTTTAGGGCAGTGCAGTAGTGTTCAAGCAGTGTAGGGGGTTGTGCAGGGGTGGTGTTTCAGGGTTTAGGGCAGTGCAGTGGTGTTCGGGCAGTGTAGGGGGTCGCGCTGGGGGTGGTGTTTCAGGGTTTAGGGCAGTGCAGTGGTGTTCGGGAGTGTAGGGGGTCATGCACGGGGTGGTGTTTCAGGGTTTAGGGCAGTGCAGTGGTGTTCGGGCAGTGTAGGGTGTTGTGCTGGGGCTGGTGTTTCAGGGTTCAGGGCAGTGCAGTGGTGTTCAGGCAGTGTAGGGGTCCTGCTGAGGCTGGTGTTTCACGGTTTAGGGCAGTGCAGTGGTGTTCGTGCAGTGTAGTGGGTCGTGCTGGGGCTGTTGTTTCAGGGTTTAGGGCAGTGCAGTGGTGTTCGGGCAGTGTAGGCGGTCGTGCTGGGGCTGGTGTTTCAGGGTTTAGGGCAGTGCAGTGGTGCTCAGGCAGTGTAGGGGGTCGTGCTGGGGCTGGTGTTTCAGGGTTTAGGGCAGTGCAGTGGTGCTCGGGCAGTGTAGGGGGTCGTGCTGGGGGTGATGTTTCAGGGTTTAGGGTAGTGCAGTGGTGTTCGGGCAGTGTAGGGGGTCGTGCAGGGGCTGGTGTTTCAAGGTTTAGGGCAGTGCAGTGGTGTTCGGGCAGTGTAGGGGGTCGTGCTGGGGCTGGTGTTTCAGGGTTTTCGGCAGAGCAGTGGTGTTCGGGCAGTGTAGGGGGTCATGCTGGGGGTAGTGTTTGAGGGTTTAGGGCAGTGCAGTGGTGTTCGGGCAGTGTAGGGGGTCGTGCTGGGGGTGGTGTTTCAGGGTTTAGGTCAGTGGTGTTCGGGCAGTGTAGGGGGTCTTGCTGGGGGTGATGTTTCAGGGTTTAGGGCAGTGCAGTGGTGTTCGGGCAGTGTAGGGGGTCTTGCTGGGGGTAGTGTTTCAGGGTTTAGGGCAGTGCAGTGGTGTTCGGGCAGTGTAGGGGGTCATGCTGGGGGTGGTGTTTCAGGGTTTAGGGCAGTGCAGTGGTGTTCGGGCAGTGTAGGGGGTCGTGAAGGGGTGGTGTTTCAGGGTTTAGGGCAGTGCAGTGGTGTTCGGGCAGTGTAGGGGGTCGTGCTAGGGTTGGTGTTTCAGGGTTTAGGGCAGTGCAGTGGTGTTCGGGCAGTGTAGGGGGTCATGCAGGGGCTGGTGTTTCAGGGTTTAGGGCAGTGCAGTGGTGTTCGGGCAGTGTAGGGGTCGTGCTGGGGGTAGTGTTTTAGGGTTTAGGGTAGTGCAGTGGTGCTTGTGTAGTGTAGGGGGTCGTGCTGGGGGTAGTGTTTTAGGGTTTAGGGTAGTGCAGTGGTGTTTGTGTAGTGTAGGGGGTCATGTTTTAGGGTAGTGCAGTGGTGTTTGGGTAGTGTAGGGGGTCGTGCTGGGGGTAGTGTTTTAGGGTTTAGGGTAGTGCAGTGGTGTTTGTGTAGTGTAGGGGGTCGTGCTGGGGGTAGTGTTTTAGGGTTTAGGATAGTGCAGTGGTGCTTGTGTAGTTTAGGGGGTCGTGCTGGGGGTAGTGTTTTAGGGTTTAGGGTAGTGCAGTGGTGTTTGTGTAGTGTAGGGGGTCATGTTTTAGGGTAGTGCAGTGGTGTTTGGGTAGTGTAGGGGTCGTGCTGGTGGTAGTGTTTTAGGTTTTAGGTTAGTGCAGTGGTGTTTGGGTAGTGTAGGGGGTCGTGCTGGGGGTAGTGTTTTAGGGTTTAGGATAGTGCAGTGGTGCTTGTGTAGTGTAGGGGGTCGTGCTGGGGGTAGTGTTTTAGGGTTTAAGGTAGTGCAGTGGTGTTTTTGTAGTGTAGGGGGTCATGTTTTAAGATGCAATGCTCCAATACCTGACCAGTCTGCACTACATAAAACTGCAAAAAACTAAAAATAAAAAGTGTTTTGCACACTTTTGTCATTGGGCTATATGTGGGCTACATCTGGGTAATATTTGTGCTACATTTGGGCTCTTTTTTCACTGGTGGCCATCTTGGAAGACTTCTTTGTTATGAAGTTTCCTAATTTCTTCATTTACTGCAGTCTCCTCAGTAGGAAATGCTTTCAGTTTTTTACTTTGATTCCATCAAGAAGGCATTCAGATGTGTCTCACATCTGCCATAAATTCAGAATGTTAGCACTCTAGTTGCTCATTAGATCACTGGAGTAAAGCTACTGCTCACCAGGGAGTTAACTGGTAGTCTGCTGCTGGTATTGAAAGTGATTGTTTCAGTCTGCATGTCAGAATTTTCTAATGAAATAGAAGAGGATTTGAGATCTCACTTAAAACATGCCCTAATTTTTCTTTCTGCAGCACTAACCATAATTTCTATTTCAAAAAGAACCCCTCATTTTGTTCCTTTTTAAATTAAATGTTTTAAGTGTTACCGGTTTATTCCAATCAAGATGGCTTCAGGTGTGCCATACTTTTGTCATAAGTAAGGCTGTTAGCGCTCTAGTTGTTCTTTAGAACACTCTGGGAAGCTGCAGTAGAACACAAAGGCATCAACTGGCAGGCTGCTCCTGTTGAAATATAACAGGAAGATATTTGAGATCACACTTGAAATATGTCCTAATTTTTCTTTCTACAGCACTAACCATAATTTCTATGACAAAATGAACCCCATCATTTTGTTCCTTTTTAAATTAAATGTTTTAAGTGTTACCAGTTTATTCCAATCAAGATGGCTTCAGGTGTGCCATACGTTTGTCATAAGTAAGGCTGTTAGCACTCTAGTTGTTTTTTAGAACACTCTGGGAAGCTGCAGTAGAACACAAAGGCATCAACTGGCAGGCTGCTCCTGTTGAAATATAACAGGAAGATATTTGAGATCACACTTGAAACATGTCCTAATTTTTCTTTCTACAGCACTAACCATAATTGCTATGACAAAATGAACCCCATCATTTTGTTCCTTTTTAAATTAAATTGTTTAAGTGTTACCAGTTTATTCCAATCAAGATGGCTTCAGGTGTGCCATACTTTTGTCATAAGTAAGGCTGTTAGCACTCTAGTTGTTCTTTAGAACACTCTGGGAAGCTGCAGTAGAACACAAAGGAATCAACTGACAGTCTCTGCCCTTGTTGGATGTACATGTTTTACTGAGAATGTCAGACTTCATTCTCACATGAGTGAGAAAGATAATGTGAATTTACAGAAAATATGCTCTCATTTTAGCTTCTGGAGCACCTTCCAAACCTCCATGGGACAAGCATGAGAAAATAGTGTTCTCTCAAACATGATTCATGATATCCCAGCAGAAGGTTTTTCACATGGTAAAATCACCTTAGAATACACCACAATTCCTAAAATTAGTATGGTACCATCAACAAATAAATTCTAATGTAACTAAAGCCTGTTATCACCCTTTATAGTTCTCCTTTTGGTGACCCTCAAAATCTTCTATTCACTACAATGCATTTCAATGAGGTACTATCATTTATATTGGTCCCAAGATGGCTGCCAGCAATTCCAGGATGAAGTGCTGACAGCCAATCAGATCTCACGATGACATGTGTGGTTAGGCTCCGCCCAGATATATATGTGACTTTACTTTTGATTTTCTCAGGAACTACTGAACGGATTTACACCATTTAAGCAAAAGGCACGACACTGAACCAAGGGCTACCTCTTTGCCAAATTTGGTGTAATTCCGTTCAGCAGTTCGGGCTGTAGCTGCGACTAAAGGTTCCTATGGAAAAATGAATGGGGAAAATGCGTTTTGGGACCCCCTTTTCTCGGCCCCGCTTGAAGTATCACCCCGAGACTTTCAGGATAGGAGCGGACCGGAGCGCCCCAACAAGTTGGAAACTTTCGCGAAGATTCGTCAACCGGCGCCAACGTTATTTCAAATAGAATGTCGCGGATTTCCTATGGATAATAGGTTTTAACTATAACTATCTACTGGCGACTGCCAGTAGATAATATATATATATATATATATATATATATATATATATATATATTACCTACTGGCGGTCGCCAGTAGGTAGTTATAGTTAGGACCTAGTTTCCATAGGAAAAGCATTCTTTGTTTTCCCAATAACTTTGGCGTCGTTTGACGAATCTTCGCGAAATTATCAAAACTAGTGGGGTGCTCCGGTCAGATCCTGTCTTGAAAGTTTTGGGGTGATTCATCAAGCGGGGGGCGAGAAAAAAAGGGGGGTCCCAAAATGCGTTTTCCCCATGTTAATAATTTCTGTAGGAAACTTTAGACAAAGCTACAGCCCGAACTGCTGAACGGAATTACACCAAATTTGGCAAAAAGGTAGGTCTTGGTTCAGAAAGAGCCCTTTTTGTTAAATGGTGTAAATCCGTTCAGTAGTTCCAGAGTTGCTGAGAAAATCAAAAAATAAAAGTTTCGATATCTTTGGCCGCGGTGGATCTGCGCACCCTCCCGACCACGAGCTGCATGCTAATTGGCTGTCAACACTCCAAACCAGGAAGTGTTGGCAGCCATCTTGTGCCTCGGTAGAACTGAGTCACAAGAAAACAGTAAAACAAAGATAAAAAACAAGAAAAGAGGGCAGGGTAGAAACACCCTGACCCCCTAGGCCTGCTCAGGGGGTCCCACAAGGACCCCCCAGGGCCCAAAAAAGGATTTAAAAAAAAATATTTTCGGCGGAATTCGCGCTGAATTCGTGAATTCGGCCGAAAACTTTTTAAAAAATGAAGCGCGGACTCCCACGCTTCGTTTAATTAAGCCCCCAAAACAAAGGTCTGCTGCAACTACAGCTCTACCTCGTCTGAACCACGACAGCTGCTGATCCCAGCCACACCACAGCTGCTCACACTGCCACAGCAGGAGCCACAGCTTCTGAGACCACTGTTTCTGCTCTTAGTGCTGCAGAATCAGCCACTACTCACCCCCCCACTGCTGTTGACTAAACTATGTTGCATCTTCAGCTCTACCTCATCTGAACCAGAAGTGCCGACCCCAGCCGCACCACAGCTGCTCACACTGCCACAGCAGGAGCTCCGGCTCCTGAGATCACTGCCTCTGCTCCTGCCACTGCAGTAGATGCCACTGCAAGGAGCAGCGCTGGTGCAGCCCCTGCTGTAGCCGCTGCCGCTGGAGGGACGCTCCTCGCTGCAAGTACCCTCTCCCATGCTCCCACTGATGTCACAGGCCCAGGTAAGGACATGACAAGGCGGAGTCAGATTACTATGAGAATGGGCTGTGTGAGCAGGCGGGGGAGAGAGCGCTAACCACGGAGGACCGCGGGAGGTGCAGGCACTGCGCTGGAGGAGGCAGACACTGCCTGCGTTGGAGGAAGCAGACACTGCCTGTGCTAGAGGAGGGCAGGAGGCAGACACTGCGTGCTGGAGTAGGGAGCAGACGCTGTGAGCTGGAGTAGGACAGTAGGCAGACACTGCGCGCTGGGGCAGGGCTGGAGGCAGACACTGCCTGCGCGGGTGGAGTGTAGGATGGCGCAGACACTGCTGGCACTGAAGGACGGCGCAAAGATTGCTGGCATCAGAGTAGGGCGCAGACACTGCCTGCGCTCGAGGAGGGTGCAGACACTGACAGCAACGGAGGAGGCAGAATACACTGCCTGCACTGGAGTAGTGTAGGTGGGGCTCGGGCACAACCTACGCTGGAAGAGGGCAGGAAAGACTCAGACACTGCCTGCGCTGGAGGAGTGAGCAGACACTGCCTGCATTGGAGTAGTGTAGGAGGGGCCCAGACACTGCCTATGCTGGAGGAGGGCAGGAGGGGCTCAGACACTGCCTGCGCTGGAGGAGGGCAGGGGGCGCAGACACTGGGACCACCACTTCACCCTAGGGATGGTACCAGTCACTACGGAATGAGATCCTCGCACACAGCCCTGCGCCGGAGGGGCTGATGCTGGAGCCGCAGCCCGAGGATGAAAAACATCATGTATTTCGGTAAGTCTCACCCGGCGCCGGGGAAGGGGTGAGGGGGGGCTACAGAGCCCTGATTCTGAATGAGTTACAGGGATCTCTCCAGGACGGTGGCCCTATGGTGAGGGAGTGTTGGGGGTGCGCTGGAATTCAGTAAACTGATATTTGTGGAGGTATGCCAGAACAGACACCAGTTTCTGGAGCTATAATTCTACTCATTTGTGTTCATTTGTCGCCCACTACCATAGGTATGCAGTTTCCAAGCACTATACATATTAATGATATTAATAGAAAACTTAAGATAACTCATGCTATCGACCTCAGAAGAATGAAAGGCTGACTGGGCCCACTGCGTGGAACCTGCAGGTGGTATGCCGATCTCGTAGCTGCATGAACCCACTGATCCACCTAACATGTTTAGATGCCCACATATGTGCCAGCTCCCAGTGGTATCTTGTTTCCAAAGGTCTGCGTTGCTGCTGCGGTTTCACACTCGGAGGCCTGGCCCCGTGCCCTCTCATTCACAACCCAAGATTTCCACCTCAGTGAGGCACAGCGCCCTCAATGTGCACGGGGCTGCTGTGGTTCTACCCGCTGCATTGAAGGGGAGGTTGCTGAACTGCCCCGGAGCCCAGTGGGTGTGAGCGGCTGACGTGCTGAACTACCCCGGAGCCCTCTAGGTGTGACCACCTGTGCTGCTAAACGGCCCCAGGAGCCCTCTTGGTGTGAGCGCCGCTCGTGCTGAACTACCCCGGAGGCCTCTAGGTGTGAGAGCCAATGGTGCTGAACTGCCCCGGAGCCCATCCAGGTGTGAGCACCAGTCCTGCGGAACTACCCCGGAGCCCTCTAGGTTTGAGCGCCCGTCATGCTAAACTGACCCGGAGCCCTGTCAGTGTGAGAATTGCCCCGGAGCCCTGTCGGTGTGAGCACCAGTAATGCTGAACTGCCCTGGAACCCTCTCGATGTCTCAGCGCCCATCCCTCTGAACTGCCCCAGAGCACTGTCGGTGTAAGTGTCCATAGTGCTGAACTGCCCCGGAACCCTGTCAATGTGAGCACCATTCGTGTTGAACTGCCCCGGAGCCCTCCCGTAAACCCATCTCGCTGAACTGCCCGGTGCACTTTTGGTGTGAGCGCCCGACGTGCAGAACTGCCCCGGTGCCCTTTCGGTGTGAGTGCCTGACCTGCTAAACTGCCCTGGAGCCCTGTCTGTGTCAGCGCCCGACACGCAGAACTGCCCCAGGGCCCTGTGGGTGTGAGCGGCCATTGTGCATAACTGCCCCGGAGCCCAGTGGGTGTGAGCGGCTGACGTGCTGAACTGCCCCGGAGCCCAGTGGGTGTGAGCGGCTGACGTGCTGAACTGCCCCGGAGCCCAGTGGGTGTGAGCAGCTGACATGCTGAACTGCCCCGGAGCCCAGTGGGTGTGAGTGGCTGTCGTGCTAAACTGCCCCAGAGCCCTCCCAGTGTGAGCACCACTCGAGCTGAACTGCCCCGGAGCCCTGTGGGTGTGAGCCCCCGCGCTGCTAAACTGCCCCGGGGCCCTCTCGGTGTGAAAATCCTTCGTGCTCAATTGCCTGGGAGCCCTCTTGGTGTGAGCACACATTGTGCGAAGTGCCCCCCCCCCAGTACATACATACCCGTCCCGTACAGCACCATTATGCTCTTGCACCATGAAGTCCGATGCCTGGATGCTCCTGTTTCGTGTTCGTGTCACCACAGTCTGGTGCAGTCGGATTTTAAAATCATAACTTGCTGCACAGCACCAATAAACACGTGTCCCCTATCCCTGGCACCAGTATGCACATGTACCAGGAGTGCAGCACCCACATGCCACTGCACCCTACTGTATAGCGCCAGCAAATGCCTGCACAGGGCAGTTTAGTATGAGATGGAACATTGTCCAGCAGCACCTGCATGCGCCTGAACCTACTGAGCAGTATCAGAATGTCATTGTAGGACCAACATGCGCAGCAGCGCTGTCAGGGACATCTTAAGGATTCTGGGGGCCCTGGGCCAAACGTATTTTAGGGGATCCCTGTTCGGAACATCTTTGATATTATGATCCAGTTTCAGCTTTTTCGTGCCCTCATTCGCAGGGTCACTGACACCGCTCAGGCACACTCGCCCAAATTGTCAATATGGGCCCATCTAATAGGGATCGTGGGGTGTGTTTTCAGTAGTGTAACACAGCAGCAGCTCACTAACATTACTGCAAATAATCCATGCCACCCACTGCCATTTCTCATATGTGAGATCTTGTTTAGAAGTAAAAGGAACTTTTTTATGGTTGCTGCATGGTGGTGAAAAACAAACATTTGTCTGCAAAATGTCTGTAATAGACTCTCACACATCATTCGTATTAAAATAAAATGAATGGAAAATGGTATTTAAAGCAAGTTATGTTTAAGAATCAATCAAGGTCATCAGGACGGGCCTGCTTGAAGAGCATAGCTGGTCTTTCTGAGGGCCCCTGAGAGGCTGGGGCCCTGAGCTAGAGCCCTCTCTGCCCATGCCTTGATAGGCCTCTCAGTGGTATGAGTCTGTAACCTTCTGAGCTGCACGTGCACAGCACCAGCCAAGCTCGTGCTGTGCGGGAAAGCATCCTCCTGGACGTGTGGCATGGCGCGCGCCTCAAAGCTCATGGTGTGCAGCACTACAGTGAACGTTTAGTGTCGTGTGTGATGGTACATGAGGTGTTACTGTGTTATAGCGTCAGTGGGCCCCTGCACTGTGCTGCGCAGCACTGGCACACGCTTCTACCCTACCGCTCAGCACCAGCATCAGCTTCTCCCATACTAAGTAGCGCAGTATGTGCCTGCGCTGTGCCGCACAGCAGCAGGGTGAGCTTACACCAGGCTACAGAGTGCCATTACGTATACCACACTGGGCGTCATCACCATGTGCTCACAGCTAGTGATACAGCGCCTATCTGCCCTTTCACTATATAGTGTGATGCTAATATGAGATTGATTGTCATACAGCACCAGCATGCACGTGTACTACTCTTCATAGTGCAAGCGTGAGCTTATACCATGCTGGGCAGCACCAGTCTGCACTACACCATGGCCTGCAGCACCAGTCTTCGCTACACCATCCCAGGCAGCACGAGTCCACACTAAGCCATGCTCGCAGCACCAGTCTGCACTATACCATGCCCTGCGGCGCCAGTCTGCACTATACCATCCCAGGCAGCACGAGTCCACACTATGCCATGCTCGCAGCACCAGTCTGCACTATACCAGGCCCTGCAGCACCAGTCTGCACTATACCATGTCCTCTAGTGCCAATCCGCACTATACCATGATGGGCAGCACCAGTCTGCACTACACCATGCCATGAAGCACCAGTCTGCACTATACCATCACAGGCAGCACGAGTCCTCACTATGCCATGCTCGCAGCACCAGTCTGCACTATACCAGGCCCTGCAGCACCAGTCTGCACTATACCATGCCCTCTAGCACCAATCCGCACTATACCATGATGGGCAGCACCAGTCTGCACTATACCATGCTAGGCAGCACCAGTCTGCACAACACCATGCCAAGCAGTGCCAGTCTGCACTATACCATCCCAGGCAGCACGAGTCCACACTATGCCATGCTCGCAGCACCAGTCTGCACTATACCATGCCCTGCGGTGCCAGTCTGCACTATACCATCCCAGGCAGCACGAGTCCACACTATGCCATGCTCGCAGCACCAGTCTGCACTATACCAGGCCCTGCAGCACCAGTCTGCACTATACCATCCCAGGCAGCACGAGTTCACACTACACCATGCTTGCAGCCCACGTCTGCACTATACCATGCCCTGCAGCCCCAGTCTGCACTATACCATCCCAGGCAGCACAAGTCTACACTATGCCATGCTCACAGCACCCATCTGCACTATACCATGCCCTGCAGCCCCAGTCTGCACTATACCATCCCAGGCAGCATGAGTCCACACTATGCCATGCTCTCAGCACCCGTCTGCACTGTACCATGCCCTGCAGCACCAGTCTGCACTATACCACCCCAGGCAGCACGAGTCCACACAAGCTATGTCCGCAGCACCAGTCTGCATTATACCATTCCCTGTAGCACCAGTCTGCAGTATACCATGATGGGCAACAACAGTCTGTACTATACCATGCAAGGCAGCACCAGTCTGCACTGCACCATGCCCTGCAGCACCAGTCTGCACTATACCATGATGGACAGCACAAATCTGCACTTTGCCATGCCCTACAGCACCAGTATGCACTATACCATGCTAGGCAGCACCAGTCCACACTATACCATGATGGGCAGCACAAGTTTGCACTGTACCATGCCCTGCAGCACCAGTTTGCACTATACCATGACGGGCACTACAAGTCTGCACTGTACCATGCCAGGCAGTACCAGTCTGCACTGTACCATGCCCTGCAGCACCAGTCCGCACTACACCATGATGAGCAGCACCAGTATGCACTATAAAATGCCCTGCAGCACCAGTCTGCACTATACCATGCCCTACAGCACGAGTCCGCACTATACGATGCCCTGCAGCACCAGCCGCACTATACCATGCCCTACAGCACCAGTCCGCACTGTGCCATGCCCTACAGCACCAGGCCGCACTGTACCATGCCCTGCAGCACCAGTCCGTATTATACCATGCCCTGCAGCATGCAGAGAGGTGGTCCGAGGCTACGCCCCTTTTTACACCACTCTGCAAACGCGGCTTCTGGTGCACTGCTAGTGGGGCGATGAGGTCCTCTTGTTTCCTGAGGACCTCAGGACACAAGTGGACTTCATCCTCCGAGCACCAGTGCGCCAGAATCCGCGTTTGCAGCGTGGTGTATAAAGGGGCGTGGCCTCAGAACACCTCTCTGCAACACAGCTCTGTGGCGCTTACTGGAGGTACCTGGTGGGCTATTTGGCCCCCATGGACCCTCAGGATTCAAGGGGACTTAATCCCCCAACTTACAACGCACCAGGGGGCGTGTTTGCACAGTGGTGCAGGGAGGGGGCGGGGCCTGATAGAACAAGTGTGCAAACACGCCCCCTGGGGCTTTGTAAATTGGGGGATTAAGTCCCCTTCAATCCTGAGGGTCCTGAGGCTAACTAGCCCACCAGGTACCTCCAGTAGTGCCACAGAGCTGTGTTGCAGAGAGGTGGCTGAGGCCACGCCTCTTTACACCACTCTGCAAACGCGACTTCTGGTGCACTGCTGGTGGGGCGATGAGGTCCTCTTGTGTCCTGAGGACCTCAGGACACAAGTGGACTTCATCCTCCGAGCACCAGTGCACCAGAAGCCATGTTTGCAGTGTGGTGTAAAAAGGGGCGTGGCCTCGGAACACCTCTCTGCAACGCAGCCCTGTGGCGCTTACTGGAGGTACCTGGTGGGCTAGTTGGCCCCCAGGGACCCTCAGGATTCAAGGGGACTGAATAGGGACATTATAGTTAGAAATTAGCATTTAAAAAACCTTTGAAATTCACTGAGAAAACCATAGGTTTTAGGGACGTTATAGTTAGAAATTAGCATTTTAAAAAACTTACAAATTGACTGAAAAAACATAGGTTTCAGGGACGTTATAGTTAGTTGGACATTTCACTTGTACAAAACCAGAGAAATTTGTTCGTTATAGTTAGTTGAGCTAACTATAACTTGCGCCCCTGCAATGCACTGCTGATGACGTCACATATTACATCATTCATGACATGGTCAGTGACATCACTGATGACATATCAAATGACATCACTGATGACATCATTGATGACATCATCCACGTGATAATCTGATGCACCTCCTCACACCCTAATATAACCTTTCATACACCCACTCTAAAATACAGACTGCCATTCTCGAAACCATAGACACACCAATACCAGTTACTACATACCCACTCACTGATTCATAGGTCTACACACACATCTACTCCCTCGTCCATACAGTCACTCATAAATGCAGTCACTCATCAATACAGCTACTATCATATGTACTCATACACCCATACAGACACTCACACACTGTCACTCACCCATAGAGTTACTCACACAGCTAGTCAGTAATGAAAAGAATCAATCACACTCCAATTTACTCACCTACACAGTTAAACACACACCACCTCACTTATTTATACAGATACTAACACATACTTACTCTCTTATACAATCACTGACACAAGCACACGCTCATCCATACAGCTACTCTCACAATCACTCACTCTCACATATAATTATTTATATACTCCAACAATCACATATACTGCCTTTCACATATGTAGTTAGTCACAGATGTACCACTGAGACATCCATTCACTCACCAACACAGCTATACACACACTCTCCCACCCATATAGCCTCTCACAGATGCACTCTTGAACCCATACACCCGGTGAATCACACACTCACACATCTATGCACAGAGTCACACACCCCCACCCATCCACACAGACACTCAGCCACCGATACAGATACTCAGACAACCAATCAATAACCCATATAGACATTCATGTAGTTACTCACCAACTCATGGAGCCGCTTACACAGCAACTGACAGAATGATACAGACATTCACACAGTTTAGTCACTAACCCATGCATTCAGTAAGACATGTTTAATCACTCACTTATACAGTCAGTCACGCACGCACTAAATCATCCATTCAGACACTCATACACCCACAAATTCTTCAATACACCTTGGCATTTATATATATAAAACATATTTAAACTTTACAGAAACACACAGTCACTGGATGATGTCATCAGTGATGTCATCAGTGATGTCCTTTGAGATGTCATCAGTGATGTCATAGTGATGTCACTGACTATGTCATGAATGATGTAATATGTGACGTCATCAGCGGTGCATTGCCGGGGCGCATGATATAGTTAGCTCAACTAACTATAACGGACGAATTTCTCTGGTTTTGTACGAGTGAAATGTCCAACTAACTATAACGTCCCTGAAACCTATGTTTTTTTCAGTGAATATATATATTTCTGCTTGCTGGAGAGATTTTGTGCTATTGTTCGCGTTGGCCAGAGGCACGTTTAAGAGGCCCCGTTTCGCTAGCTGGCTGGTCGCCATTTCTGGCTTCTGCATCTGCAGTCCTTTCTCATCCAAGGTTTTGGAACGGCGCCAGCCCACCCCGGAGGGTGAGTTCAACAAGGGCTGCTGTCAGTGGTGGCTTGTGACTGCACTAGGAGTTTTGATTTATTTAATCCAACTCACGGCCTGGGTAACTTGCCTTCAGGGGTTGAAACGTATGCGGGGACCTAAGGAGGCTTTGGGACTTTTATGAAAATTGGGCACACAGCGCCTTGCCCTGCATGACACCTGCCCACATGGACTTACCATCTTGTTTCTTCATGCAAAACCTTCCCAGTAATGATGTATCCTGGGGAATGTAGTGCCTACAGCGCTGCATCAGGTGGGCGATCACGTGATTGAGGATGGTGTTTGTTCTCGCCTATGAGAGGACTGCAGGGGCACTTTAAGGCGGGGATGTGACTGTGTTCCTGATTAGCAGTGGCGTCTGAGGAAGGCCTTATGGCCGAAATGCATTACGCTCTCATGCTGTTTTAATTAAAGCCTCCAACCGGATCCCCCGTGTGGCCTCTTCCTTTCTGCTTGCTGGAGGGATTTTGTGCTATTGTTCGCGTTGGCCAGAGGCGCGTTTAAGAGGCCCCGTTTCGCTAGCTGGCTGGTCGCCATTTCTGGCTTCTGCATCTGCAGTCCTTTCTCGTGCAAGGTTTTGGAACGGCGCCAGCCCACCCCGGAGGGTGAGTTCAACAAGGGCTGCTGCCAGTGGTGGTTTGTGACTGCACGAGGAGTTTTGATTTATTTAATCCAACTCACGGCCTGGGTAACTTGCCTTCAGGGGTTGAAACGTCTGCGGGGACCTAAGGAGGCTTTGGGACTTTTATGAAAATTGGGCACACAGCGCCTTGCCCTGCATGACACCTGCCCACATGGACTTACCATCTTG
Source organism: Calotriton arnoldi (assembly GCA_963921515.1). Classification (NCBI taxonomy): domain Eukaryota; kingdom Metazoa; phylum Chordata; class Amphibia; order Caudata; family Salamandridae; genus Calotriton; species Calotriton arnoldi. Next base: position 703,908 of record CAWUFW010007358.1, read on the forward strand.
TTTCTTCATGCAAAACCTTCCCAGTAATGATGTATCCTGGGGAATGTAGTGCCTACAGCGCTGCATCAGGTGGGCGATCACGTGATTGAGGATGGTGTTTGTTCTCGCCATGAGAGGACTGCAGGGGCACTTTAAGGCGGGGATGTGACTGTGTTCCTGATTAGCAGTGGCGTCTGAGGAAGGCCTTATGGCCGAAATGCATTACGCTCTCATGCTGTTTTAATTAAAGCCTCCAACCGGATCCCCCGTGTGGCCTCTTCCTTTCTGCTTGCTGGAGGGATTTTGTGCTATTGTTCGCGTTGGCCAGAGGCGCGTTTAAGAGGCCCTGTTTCGCTAGCTGGCTGGTCGCCATTTCTGGCTTCTGCATCTGCAGTCCTTTCTCGTGCAAGGTTTTGGAACGGCGCCAGCCCACCCCGGAGGGTGAGTTCAACAAGGGCTGCTGCCAGTGGTGGTTTGTGACTGCACGAGGAGTTTTGATTTATTTAATCCAACTCACGGCCTGGGTAACTTGCCTTCAGGGGTTGAAACGTCTGCATGGGACCTAAGGAGGCTTTGGGACTTTTATGAAAATTGGGCACACAGCGCCTTGCCCTGCATGACACCTGCCCACATGGACTTACCATCTTGTTTCTTCACGCAACACCTTCCCAGTAATGATGTATCCTGGGGGATGTAGTGCCTACAGCGCTGCATCAGGTGGGCGATCACGTGATTGAGGATGGTGTTTGTTCTCGCCTATGAGAGGACTGCAGGAGCACTTTAAGGCGGGGATGTGACTGTGTTCCTGATTAGCAGTGGCGTCTGAGGAAGGCCTTATGGCCGAAATGCATTACGCTCTCATGCTGTTTTAATTAAAGCCTCCAACCGGATCCCCCATGTGGCCTCTTCCTTTCTGCTTGCTGGAGGGATTTTGTGATATATATATATATATATATATATATATTACCTACTGGCGGTCGGCAGTAGGTAGTTATAGTTAGGACCTTGTTTCTATTCAAAAAGCGTTTTTTCTTTTGCCAATACTTTTGGCGCCATTTGACAAATCTTCGCGAAGTTTTAAAAACTAGTGGTTCACTAAGGTCAGTTCCTGTCTTGAAAGTTTTGGGGTGATTCGTTGAGTGGGGGCCGAGAAAAAAGGGGGGTCCCAAAACACGTTTTCTCCATGTTTTTTTCCATAGGAAACTTTAGACAAAGCTACAGGCCGAACTGCTGAGCAGAATTACACCAAATTTGGCAAAAAGGTAGGTCTTGGTTCAGAAAGCGTTCTTTTTTTTTTAAATGGTGAGAAATTCAAAAATAAAAAATATCGATATCTGGTGACCGAGGTGGATTCGCGAAACCTCCTGATCATGAGCTTCATTCTGATTGGTTGCCAACACTCCAAACCAGGAAGTTAAGGGGCAGGGTAGAAACACCCTGACCCCCTAGGCCTGCTCAGGGGTCCCACAAGGACCCCCAGGGGCAAAAAAGCATTTTTAAAAAATATTTTTGGCCGGATTCGCGATGGGCGCGCAAATCCGGGTGAATTTTTTTTTTTTAAAACGAAGCGCGGCTTCGTTTCTTTGAGCCCCTGGCTGGGCCAGGTCCCGGGGGCAATGTGCCATATATATGCGGGTGCCGCATGGGCCTCTGTAGCCCCGGGGACCATCACCTCCCCAGGGCTTTATTAATTATGGGCGGGGGCCTCATGGGCCACCCCAAGCCCTGGGGACCGCCACCTCCCCGGGGCTTTCTTTATTAATGGGCGGGGGCCTCGCGGGCCCCCCAAAGCCCTGGGGACTACCATCTCCCCCGGGCTACTTTACAAAGCTGTGTGTGGGGGGGCTTGAGCCCCCCACACTACTCCAGGGACCACCACCTCCCGGGGCAATAATTATTGAAGTACGGAGGTCCATTGAGGACCCTCGGCCCAGGGCACCACCACCTCCCCGGAGCTTTAAACTTGATGGATGGGGTCCCTAGATGGCCCTGGGGACCGCCATCCCCCATGGCTGGGCCAGCAATGTCCTGGGGTGCCCACCCCCGGGACATTGCAGTTTGCACTGACAGGGTGGGAGCACGGCTCCCGCCCTGTCATTGCAAATGCTGATTCGCTTCATGGAAGCGAAGAAGTATTGCTTTTGGACAAGGGGAGCTGCATGTCAGCAGCTCCCCTTGTCCAAAAGCAATGCCAGCTCCCACAGGAGGCAGGGAGCTGGCAGGGACCACTGGGGCATTGGGGCTCCCCCGCAGTCCCCAATGTTGAGGCCAGGCCCTGGGGGATGGGGTCTCCGGGCCAATAGTGGCCCAGGGAAGGGGGTCACATGGCCCCCCTCCCGTATTAATTTAAAAAAAAACAGAGGCAAAGCCCCGGGCCATAACTGGCCTCAGGATGGGGGCCACGCAGCCCCCCTCCAAAATAAAAAAAAAAACATAAAGGCTGGCCAGGCCCCGAGGGATGGGGTCCCCGGGGCCAAAAGTGGCCCAGGGAAGGGGGGCCACGCAGCCCACCTCCCGTATAAATAATAAAATTAAATTAAAAATGAGGCGATGTCCCGTGGGATGGGGTCCCCGGGGCCAAAATCAGCCTCGGGAGGAGGGCCACGCCGCCCCTTTCCCGTTTTTTGTTTTTTAAAAGGCTCATGCCCTGAGGGATGGGGTCCCCAGGGCCCAAAAATTACTAAGACAAGGGGGGCCACACAGCCCCACTTCTAAAAAAATAAATAAAAGAGATGCCGGCATCTCGCCGGAGGCCCCGCCCGCTCTCTGCACCACTCTGCAAACGCGCCATCCTGGCGCGTTCTGGGTTGGGAGATTAAGCCCCCTAGAATCTTAAGGGTCCTTAGGGGCCAACTAGCACACAAGGTACCTCCAGTAAGCCCCATGCAGTGAGATTGCTGAGAGGTGGTCCAAGGCCCCTTTTTACACCACTCTGCAAACGCACCTCTTGGCGCACTGCTTGTGTCCTGAGGACCTCAGGACTGAAGTAGACTTCATCCCCCGAGCAGTAGTGCACCAGGAGTTGCGGTTGCAGAGTGGTGTAAATAGGAGGCGTGGCCTCAGACCACTCTCAGCAATCCAGCTGTGTGGGGCTTACTGGAGGTACCTGGTGGGCTAGTTGGCCCCCAGGGACCCTCAGGAGGCAAGGGGACTTCATCCCCCAACCAAGAGCATGCCAGGAGGTGCGTTTGCAGAGTGGTGGACAAAAGGGGCGTGGACTGTGTCCACCTGTCAGCAATCCCACTATCTGGGGCATACTGGAGGTATTAGGTAGGCTAGTTGGCCCCTAAGGACCCCCAGCAGCAAAGTCGACTTTAATCCCCATCCAAGAGCGCGCCAGGGAGCACGGTTGCAGAGTAGTGGGGAAAAGGGGTGTGGCCTGCTATGAGAACTTAGCAATCCTGCTGTGTGGGACTTACTGGAGGTAATAGGAGGGGTAGTTGGCCCCAAAGGTTGTCCTTAGGGGCCAGTTACCCCTCCTGTTACCTCCACTAAGTCCCACACAGTGGGATTGCTAAGAGATCTTCGGAGGCCATGCTCACCTTTCTTCACCACTCTGCAAACGCACCTCCTGGCACAGTACTGGTTGGGGGATGAAGCCCACTTTACTCCTGAGAGACTTTGGGGGCCAAGAAGCCCTTCTGGTACCTCCTGTAAGTCCTACGAAGCAGAATTCCTGAGCGCTGGTTAGAGGCCCAGCCCCCTTTCTCCACCTCTCTGCAAACGCGACTACTAGGTAAAGAAGCATTTGCAATGTAATAGGTTTCACATTTGCGAGAGTTAGAGCTATAGGCGTTGTAAATGTATAAGTGTTTTACTAATGTATCTTGGAGTGGAGTGGATGTAGGATGTCTGTAGTGGAATTATGTGGTATGATGTGCAGTGAAATTATGTGGATAGACTTTGACTTTGATGTGGATAGAAGGTATGTGGTATTTAGTGTATAGGAATTATGTAGAGTGGGATTATGTGTTATGGAGAGTAATTATGTGGTATGGTAGTCTGTGTTGTGGAGTGGTACCCTCAGGTTTAGACTTCCTCGTTTCCATAGAAGCTAAACTATAAACTCAATGAGTCAAAAAAAAGAAGGAACCACTGAGGAGCACTTCTGGACCTAGTCAGATGTATGAGCAGGGCCACTGGAATTATGCAACTGTTTGGCTGCCCCGACTTTCGCACAATTATACATTTTCCGCATTTGCCACATAATCCATCATCTGCTGCATAATCTGCAGGTTTGAACAAAAAAAACTTGTTTCTAGCTCAAACTGCTCAAACGCTACCAAAAATGCACCAACAAGTGTTACAGCGTAGTGGAAGGCCCTTTGCAAACCTAGAATGATCACCTGTTACTTATTGCTAAATGTGGGTATTAAATTGGTACTAATGGTGTGCAAACCACTCGCTTCTTTCTGCGCATCTCTTGCCTCTTTCTGCACCTCTGTTGCCTCTTTCTGCACCTCACTTGCTTCTTCCTTCACCCCTCTTGCCTCTTTCTGCAGCCTTCTTCCCTCTTTCTGCACCTCTCGTGCTTCTTTCTGCACCCCGTTCCCTCTTTCTGCACCTCTCCTGCCTGTTTCTGTACCTCTCTTGCCTCTTTCTACACTTCTGTTGCCTCTTTCTGCACCTCTGTTGCTTCTTTCTGCACTCCTCTTGCCTCTTTCTGCACCCCTCTTGCTTTTTTCTGCTCCTCTGTTGCTTCTTTCCGCACTTCTCTTGCTTCTTTCTGTACCTCTGTTCCTTCTTTCTGCACCCCTCTTGCCTCTTTCTGCACCCCTCTTTCCTCTTTCCTCCTTCTGTACCTCTCTTGCCTCAGTCTGCCCACCTGTTTCCTCTTTCTGCACCCCTTTTGCCTGTTTCTGCACCTCTCTTGCCTCTTTCTACACTTCTGTTGCCTCTTTCTGCACCTCTGTTGATTGTTTCTGCACTTCTTTTGCTTCTTTCTGCACCCCTCTTGCCTCTTTCTGCACCTCTGTTGCTTCTTTCTGCACTTCTCTTGCTTCTTTCTGCACCTCTGTTGCTTCTTTCTGCACCCCTCTTGCCTCTTTCTGCAAATCTCTTGCCTCTTTCTGCAGTTCTCTTGCCTCCTTCTGCACCTCACTTGCCTCTTTCTGCAAATCTCTTGCCTCTTTCTGCAGTTCTCTTGCTTCCTTCTGTATCTCTCCTGCCTCTTTCTACACTTCTCTTGCCTGTTTCTGCACCTCTATTGCCTCTTTCTGCACCTCTCTTGCCTCTTTCTGCACCTCTCTTGCCTCTTTCTGTACCTCACTGGCTTCTTTCTGCACCCCTCTTGCCTCTTTCTGCACCCCTCTTCCCTCTTTGTGCAACTCTCTTGCCTCTTTCTACACCTCTCTTCCCTCTTTCTGCACCACTCTTGCCTCTTTCTATACCTCTGTTGCTTCTTTCTGCACTTCTCTTGCCTCTTTCTGCACCCTTTGTGCCTCTTTCAGCACCTCTGTTGCTTCTTTCTGCAGTTCTCTTCCTTCTTTCTGCACCCTTCCTGCCTCTTTCTGTACCCCTCTTGCCTTTTTGTGCATCTCTCCTACCCCTTTCTGCATCCCTCTTGCCTCTTTTAGCACCTCTGTTGGTTCTTTCTGCACTGCTCTTGGTTCTTTCTGCACCTCTTTTGTAAATTTCTGCATCCCTCTTGCCTATTTCTGCACCCCTTTTCCCTATTTGTCCACCTCTCTTGCTTCTTTCTGCACTTCTCTTGCAAATTTCTGTATCACTCTTGCCTCTTTCTGCCCCCCTGTTCCCTCTTTCTGCACCTTTCTTGCCTGCTTCCGCACATGTCTTGCCACTTTCTGCACCTCTGTTGCTTCTTTCTGCACTTTTCTTGCCTCTTTCTGCACCCCTCTTGCCTCTTTCAGCACCTCTGTTGCTTCTTTCTGCACTTCTTTCGCTTCTTTCTGTACCCCTCTTGCATCTTTGTGTACCCCTCTTGCCTCTTTGTGCACCTCTCCTGCCTCATTCTGCACCTCTCTTGCCTTTTTCTGCAGTTCTCTTGCCTCTTTGTGCACCTCTTTTGCTTCATTCTGCACTTCCCTTGCCTCTTTCTGTACCCCTCTTGCCTCTTTCTGCACCTCTGTGGTTCTTTCTGCACCTCTGTTCTAAATTTCTGCATCCCTCTTGCCTCTTTCTACACCCCTCTTCCCTCTTTCTGCACCTCTCTTGCCTCAGTCTGCCCACCTTTTCCCTCTTTCTCCACCCCTTTTGTCTCTTTCTGCAACTCTCTTGCATCTTTCTGCACCTCTATTGCAAACTTCTGTACCCCTCTTGCCTCTTTCTGCCCCCTCTTACCTCTTTCTGCACCTCTCTTGCCTCTGTCTGCACCCCTGTTCCCTCTTTCTGTACCTCTTTTGCCTGTTTCTGCAACTCTCTTGCCTCTTTCTGCAGTTCTCTTGCCTCCTTCTGCACCTCTGTTGCTTCTTTCTGCACTTCTCTTGCCTCTTTCTGCACCCCTGTTGCTTCATTCTGCACTTCTCATGCTTTTTTCTGCACCTGGCTTGCTTCTTTCTGCACCCCTGTTGTCTCTTTCTGCACTCATCTTCCGTCTTTCTGCACCTCTCTTGCTTCTTTTTGCACCTCACTTGCCTCTTTCTGCACTTCTCTTGCTTCTTTCTATACCTCTGTTGCTTCTTTCAGCAATTCTCTTGCCTCTTTCTGTACTTCTCTTGCCTGTTTCTGCACCTCTCTTGCCTCTTTCTGCACCCCTCTTGCCTCTTTCTGCACCCCTCTTCCCTCTTTGTGCACCCCTCTTGCCTCTTCTACACCCCTTTTTCCTCTTTCTGCACAACTCTTGCCTCTTTCTGTACCTCTGTTGCTTCTTTCTGCACTTCTCTTGCCTCTTTCTGCACCCCTCTTGCCTCCTTCTGCACCTCTGTTGGTTTTTTCTGCACTGCTCTTGCTTCTTTCTGCACCTCTCTTGCAAATTTCTGCACCACTCTTGCCTCTTTCTGCACCCCTCTTCCCTCTTTCTGTACCTCTCTTGCCTCTGTCTGCACCCCTGTTCCTTCTTTCTGCACTTCTTTTGTTTCTTTCTGCACATCTCTTGCTTCTTTCTGTACTTCTCTCGCCTCTTTCTGTACTCATATGGGAAGTGCAAGCTGTCAAGTTTAAAGGTCTGCGTGCTCTCGTGACTGAGGTATATGCCAACTTGTATATGTATTCTTACATGTGCTATGCATCTGAAGATGGTAGCTTAAAAAGCTTCTCCTATAGGTGGTCAAATCTTCTCAGTTCTGCTTTGTCATTCCGTTGTACAGGCAGACATATCTTATGTATATATGTGTTATAGAGCCCCTCAAATATACTATTGAATACCCATGTGCCCTGTATTGTGAGCAAAAAGAAATGCATACACCTTTTTTTACACAAATTTACAGAGTATGCTGTTTGAAACACAGGTATTCAACTGTTTGTGTGTTTATTTTCATTTACACATGTCACTAGGTAAAAGCATAGACACGCATGCATACCTTCACAAACTTGGTCAGACTTACAACAGTGATTTGCTTAGGATTGCTGTTTTATATTTGGTAGGCCTAACATTCTGAGCAGTCGAGTAATAGTGAACCTTCAAGAGAAAAGTGAGGTTTAAGACATCTTCAGAGAAGGATTAGTGATTAGGGTACTTTGCCTGAGTCTGTTGTAAGGTACAGTCAAAGTAGGGCTCTTTCTGCACCTCTGTTTGTTGTTTCTGCACATCTCTTGCTTCTTTCTGCACCTTTCTTCCTCTTTCTGGACTTCTGTTGCCTCTTTCTACATTTCTCTTGCTTCTTTCTGCACCCTTCTTCCTCTTTCTGCAACTCTCTTTCCTCTTTCTGCACTTCTCTTGCTTCTTTCTGCGCCTTTCTTCCTCTTTCTGCACATGTCCTACCTATGTAGGCATAGTTAGAAATTAGAATTTAAAAAACCTTAGAAATTCACTGGAAAAAACAGAGGTTTCAGGGACATTATAGTTAAGGATTAGCATTTATAAAACCTTAGAAATTCACTGAAAAAACCAGAGGTTTCAGGGACGTTATAGTTAGGGATTAGCATTTAAAAAACCTTAGAAATTCACTGTAAAAACCACAGGTTTCAGCGACGTTATAGGTAGTTGGACATTTCACTCATATAATTCGGCCGTTATAGTTAGTAGAGCTAACTATAACTCGCGCCCCCGCAATGCACTGCTGATGACGTCACATATTACATCACTCATGACATGGTCAGTGACATCACTGATGACATCTCAAATGACATCACTGATGACATTATCCAGTGACTGAGTGTTTCTAAAAAGTTCAAGAATGTTATATATATATATGCCAAGGTGTATTGAAGAATGAGTGGGTGTATGAGTGTCTGAATGGAACATTTAGTGGGTGCGTGACTGACTGTATAAGTGAGTGATTAAACGTGTCCTAGTGAATGCATGAGTGAATGATTAATCCGTGTGAATGTCTGTCAGTTGGTGTGTAAGTAGCTGCATGGGTTGGTGAGTAGCTACATCAGTGTCTATGTTAGTTAATGATTGGTTGTCTGATTACCTGTATGGGTGCCTGAGTATCTGTGTGGGTGGGTGGGGGGTGTGACTCCCTACATGGATGTGTGAGTGGGTGATTCACTGGATGTATTCAGTTTATGAGTGCGTGTGTTAGGGACTGTATGGGTGAGTGAGTATATGTAAAGCTGTGTTGGTGGGTGAATGGATGTCTCAGTGGCATATGTGTAAGTAACTACATATGTGAAAGGCAGTATATGTGAGAGTTGGAGTATATAAGTGAGTATATGTGGCAGTGAGTGATTGTGAGAGTGGCTGCATGGATAGGTGTGTGCGTATGTCAGTAATTGTTGAAGAGAGTACGTATATGGTACTATCTGTATGAATAAGTGAGGTGGTGGGTGTGTATAACTGTATAGGTGAGTAAATGGCAGTGTAATTATTTCTTTGGGGGACTGACTAGGTGTTTGAGTAACTCTTTGGGTGAGTGGCAGTGTGTGAGTGTCTATATGGGTGAATGAGTGGATATATCAGTGGCTGTATTGATGAATGACTGCGTGTATGAGTGACTGTATGGGTTAGTGAGTGGATGTGTGTGTAGACGTATGAATCACTGAGCGGGTTTGTAATAACTGCTATTGGTCTGTTTATGGTTTCGATATTGATAGTCTGTATTTTAGAGTGGGTGTATCAAAGGTTATAATTGGGTGTGAGGAGGTGCATCAGATGATCACGTGGATAATGTCATCAGTGATGTCATCAGTGATGTCATTTGAGATGTCATCAGTGATGTCATCAGTGATGTCACTGACCATGTCATGAGTGATGCAATATGTGACGTCATCAGCAGTGCATTGCGGGGGCACAAGTTATAGTGAGCTCTACTAACTGTAACGGCCGAATTTCTCTGGTTTTATACGAGTGAAATGTCCAACTAACTATAACGTTGAATTCGCATTGATGATGCTCTTACTATGCTTTCCCAAGTTCAGGCTTTGGTTCGGACCTGTATTGGATTGCTTCGGATGGTGAGAAAGTTTCTTCCACTTCTTCCAGTAGACTGTAGAAGGACTGTGATCCAGGCACTGATTACATCAAGGCTGGACTACGGGAACGTTCTCTACTTAGGTGTCTCAGATTCCCTCCTCCAACGTCTCCAGGTGGTGCAGAATGCGGTGGCCAGGGCGATTCTTCACCTAAAACCATGGTCCCATATGGCACCACACCTTAAAGCGCTACATTGGCTCCCAGTTAGGGAGCGGATACAGTTTAAGACCTTAGGGGCACATTACGATGGCGGGCGGAAGCACAACCGCCGTGCTGGCGGATGCAAAACCACCAGTTACCGCCGGCACGCAGCAGTCCACACGCCCGCCCAACTACGATGCGAAAAGTAGGCTAAACACCGCCGGCAAGCCAGCAACACCGTCCGCCATCAAAGTGCGCCCGCACACGTAGCGGCGCAGCCCAACTGACACACACCGTCCGACGAAACACGTCCCGCCCGGCGCATAAATTACGATGCCGCAAACAAACGGCTCCCACGGCCAAGAGATACCATACGACAAACCGAAGCGGTAACACGGACGCCGAGCACGGACAACGAAGAAGCGGCTCCCCGAGCATGAATCCAGCACTGCAGGCCCTCCCCATGCTCCTGCTGATGCACCACCAAGGACGCAACGTACCGCGGAGACGCAGGTAGGCACACACAACAAGTGCACGCAAACAGCGCACACAGTGCAAGGGCGGAAAAGCGGACAACCCCCACCAGCGCGTGTACACTACACATCTACCATTGCATCCACATATGACACACAGGCCAAATCGTAACATCGCGTAACACATGTGTACACACCACCTGGGACTAGGAACCAACAACCCCGTCACGGCCCCAAAGCCGCGATGACGCCGCCACACATGCGCACAACGCAGAGGCCAACCGCAGTGCCATGCATGCGTCGCACACAGACACAGGGACACAACCAAGCAGCACACACATCAGCCCCACCCCGAATGCACATGACACGTGACAGGCCTGCCACAGACATGTCCCCAATGCCCAATTCACGGACAACACCCAACGCCACACAACCGACGCACACATGTCAGTGAAGACACGCAACAGCAGGACACACCCCAGTGTAACAAACATGGCTTAGCACACAGCGGCGGCAACACCAACTAGGAGAAGCAGGGCTCCTTCGGGAAGAGGAACGCCAGTACCACACTGGAAACACCCATACCACCCTGCACATATGAACAAGACATATAAAACGGAACACCAAAGAGCCCGGGACCGACAACAGGTGGCCCAAGAATAACATTCACACACAAGGCCCAACGCAGAGCGGAAAGGCAGCCTGCCGCCCACACAAGGGAGAGCAGACAGCACTGAATGACCTTCCATTCCAACTCCGAAACCACAGCCCTACGACAGAAGCCAGTGAATACAGCCATTGTCCAAGAATAGACCAACACAGGCATGCCGAGGAGACCGACCACAGGGCAGATAGCGCATATCACAGAAGCACACAACGGACGGGGAAGAAAGAAGAAAACACTCCCCCATGTCGGCCACATGCAAGTTAATTGGAAGGAGTCACACATCACTGACCTTGAACTGTCTGAGAAGCATGTGGGATGAGGGCCCGTGTCCTCCAAACAAGCCAACAGAACACAAGTCCTGTCTCCCTACGACTACACAGAGCTCACAGCAACCTCGGAGCGTGCACATTGCAGACTGCACACACAGCCGGAGCACGCCACCACAACGCACCGCTGCGAAATGGCAACCGCAACACACCTACCCAACTACGCCGAACAGCTCAAGCTGTACAAAACCAACCTGTTTCATATATTGGGATGCGATCTCCTGTCCCTGCTGAACGTAAGTTACCGACTGACTTACCGCATCACATTGTTCAGCTGCGTCATGCCCGTCTTCTACTGTCGGAGGTGTCCCTACCAGCATCCCGTGGAGATATGCCTCTCCAACCCGGCATGTCTGAAGGCGGACCTGCTACCACTACTCCTCCCTCTGGACGCACACGACAGGGCCTGCTCTGCCTATGGGGGCATGGCGTATGTGGCCAACATCGCACCCGCACTGAAATGGGCCCACTGTGCCTCCACACGACGGATCATCGAGAACAGCTACATCGAATGTCACCCAGCATGCCCCATCATGGTCCTCCAAGGGACAACTTACGAACAACACCTTGACAGCCACCATCCGCTACATTGGCTGGCAAACATGTACACCACCAATGACATGGAAGCCCTGCTGGACGGCATCGCATACCTGACAACCTGTAAATTCGTCGGACCACAACGCAGGTTCCCCGATTGACCTATGATGTCCAACCCCGCACCCATGCTTAGCTTCCGCACGGACTGGCCAGTCACCACCACAACAGCCATACCAAACGACCGGCAACTGTAACCACACCATCAACGACATCGCCAAGGCATCGGATATGACCGGGACATGCACACTGTTCCCCATCACATCCAGGAACACCGCATGCATCGTGGGAGGCAGTGGCATGGGCTCTGTGTATCGCACCCACATGGACGGAACTGCACGAACAACCAGGACACGACATGGATCCAGCGCACATGGACACACACACCGCTCAGTGGACATGAATAGGTCGCCTGGAGTCTGTGGGTGCTGCACCCTCCCACCCCCGCCCCGGGAATCCCATACCAGGACCTTTGCATGGACGACAAGTGCATACAACAACAACACGACCCCAGGGACTGTGACATGTCCAGTAACCACCACAGTGCAACAACAAGTGGCACGCCGCTGCATGCACGCAAGCACATGCCCTGATGTCATCTCACATGCACGCGTGCATGAGGAACAACCGCAGCAAACCTGTCACATGGAACTGAGATGGACTGTGCCCATGATGCCAAGCGGTCTGGTAGGCTACATGTATACCGTCTGTGTCAAAGTCCGCAGCTCCGCAGCTATACGTAAATGTACATTAGCACAGCCTTGGCCAAGCAGATGTCACTCTGAAGCCCACATCCCACATGCAACAGCCAATCACATGTAACCCCACACCCTATCCCATTTGCAATCATGCTCAGTATATCCTCAACATGTATTCCGCTGCCAGTAGTGTCCACTATACTGCATCACAGAGGACAGAAGACTCAATATAATGTTTGAAACCAAAACTGTCTCCGCTGACTCATTTCACAAGTACGAATGAGAGAGGATGAGAGTATGTGAAGTACACGGCAGTCGTGACATGACCATGTAGTCCACTGGTATTGGATGTCAACGCAAATGAGTAGCACAACTGTGGAAGACACACATGTGTCGTGTGAAGTCGTATGGACGCAGTGCTCAGGTGGGTGGGTGTGACGGGTAGATGCGCACATGCCAAGTTGGAGCACGCCGTGTTGGGAGGGGTCATGAACAGTACACCACCGCTTCCTGGGCATTGTGAGAGGACACCTGTCGGGGGGAGTGAACACGTGTGTGCACAGCAGCCGGGCACACGTACAAAGCGGTACCAGGCGCACCTCAGCCCACCCTCTGTGGACAAGCTGGATCCTGTTGTGCGCCCGCCATGCCCCTTGACAAGGCACACACAGCCCCAGTCGACCAGGTGTAACCCCAACATAGTCAATCCGCACAGGCGATACAGGGCACGGGATGGCAGTGGAGCATGGTGTGTGAGAGGTCTCCTCGCGCTCCTCCTGGTCATATCACGCAGGCAATAGAACCTCAACGTCTAGCATGGCACAAGTCAAATGGAAGTGTAGGGGGACGCACCACAGCACGAGCAGCACTGACGTCACGGGAGGTGGCTCGCACCATCCCATCCATTGCCCATCATACCAACCACGCCACATGCCATTGCGACTAAGTGCAAGCGCGTGCGCCACCACCCCCGAGCCCTCCCCAGAGAGGCCAAAGAGTGAATGTGTGGGCCATCAGCCACAGACGGACGCGGCCTGGCCGCAAGGGCAGCCACAGCCACTGGGTGTCGCAGGTGGCGGATCCGGAATGCGAAGACTGTGATGCATAGTCCATGCAGGCCGGGTCTCCATTTGGGGCACCACGCAGGTGGACGGCGTCCCGCCACACATCATACCCTGAGACAGCCCACTCGTGCAACTGGACCCACACATACACTCCTTGCCCTCTCTGGTGCGAGCTTGGGGCTGCCTGTGCAAGCGCTAGCCTCGCAGGTGAGCATGCATATTGGGGGAGCGAGGGGAGGACATGAGGGCTGGGGCGAAGATGACTGTATCACTGTCAGTTAGTACAAGGGATGACCCAGATGTGGTAAGGAAGAGACGTGTCCCGTGTGTACTGCAACTAGTCGCCAATCCAACTACCCCCCATGTCCGGAATGTAAGCCCGCACCTAGGCCCGCCCATCCGCCACATCGAACATACCACCAGCACGACAACCTTCCCATTCGAGACACTGACTGGGGGTGGCGACCAGTGAACAATCATGTGTAGCCTACCCACGCGTACATGTGGGCCCTCCATGATCCATGTCACCTGCGGCAAAGTCATGACATGCGCAATGAGGGAAGTGAGGAGAGCTGTCCGCCCCACGCGCAGAAGGTGCATCAGCTCCACAGACCCAGCAGCGAGTCCAGCAGGGGTCACATGTGCAGGGGCAGCTGTGCCTGGTGTGAAGGCACATGCATATAGACAGCACATCGACCAATGTGTAGTCTGCCCACATCTACAGTCCATCATCATGCGGACATAGGAATTTAACACAGGGCAACACATCTTAGTTGGTGCACCCACCGTGACCAACAATGCGCAATCATCGACGTACCCGCCCTGTGCATGGCCCCCCACCCAACGGAGGCACATCCAGTGCCACCATCCCACACACACAAGCCTTCCACGGAACATGCTGTGTCCAATGGTCAGTACAGAGTCAGCGCCCATCTGGTGGATCCTGAACAGGAGACACATGCACACACATGCCAGCTCCCACTATGTACGTCTGCCACCTGGCACGTGCAATGTAACCTCTCACCTGTGACGTGTGACTGCAAGCACACAGCCGTCTTGGCATGGGGCTGTCAATGTGGACACCTGTCAATGTTTCGGGAGGTGTGATCCGTACAGTGCTGTACATAGGGTGCAGTGCTGACACCTACTACTGTCTCATATCCCCTCGTGCCACAGGTCCCACTTGTTTTGGCCGCTCAGCCTGTGCCCACATCGTCGTCGGTCGTGTGCCATACTCATCCAGCCGCGGAAGCAGTTCCATGCTCAGCAGACATTCATGTTGCCGTGGCGTTGCCGCTTGACGGATATGCAGTCAGTCCCCATCAGCACGCCCGCAAGTCATTGGGGCCTAGATCCCCATGTGCATGCACATGGCAGTGGTTTGTATCACTAGCCATTGCCATTGTTGGGAGACCTGTGTAAGTGTATTGTGGCCGTGCCATCCCAGCTTGACAGCTGGGCTGTGGCTCATGTGCTTGCTCAGTCATGTCAGTGATGTGTATGCGAAATTGCTATGTGTCGTGTTGCTTTGACATGTGTCCTCTGCCATTGTCCCTAGGCGGAGACCGAACATTGACCGCCCATACCAATTGCTGGCGGACATGGACGATACAGAGGTTATTAGGAAGTTTCGGCTGGACAGGCCAACCCTGCATCGACTGTGTGCCATGTTAGAACCCCATCTCCGTCCCCGCAGGGTGTATCCGACTGCTGTCACCCCCACGGCTAAGGTGATGGCCGCCATGCATTTCTTCGCCACTGGGTCATTCCAGCACACAGTGGGCATTGGAGGAGGGATGTCCCAGCCCATGTTCAGCAAGGTGCTGAGGGATGTACTGGCAGCCATGATGCTGTACCGAAACAGGTACATCCGCTTCCCCAGGGCTCGTGAATTGGCGGCAGTGAAGGGTGCATTCTATGCCCTTGGCAGAATCCCACACGTCGTTGGAGCCATTGACTGCACACATGTCGGCCTTGTTCCACCACAGGCCACTGAGCACCTGTACCGCAACAGGAAGCACACGCACTCCCTGAATGTGCAAGTGGTGTGCCTTGCGGACATGGTGATCACCCACGTGTGTACAAAGTTCCCAGGCTCGGCCCATGACGCACACATAATGCGCAACAGCATCTTGCCACGACTGATGTCCAATATGCAACAGGATCGTGGCTGTATTGTCGGTGAGTATGTGGAGTGGTGTAGCGTGCTGGTTGTGCGTTGCTGTCCCCTGTCCAGTTGGAATGGCAATGGTTCTCTGTGTCCCTCACACCCAGGTGACTCTGCGAACCTGAATGGGGCATGGCTGCTCAGTCCATTGAGGAATCCTCGCACCCCAGCAGACGATCGCTACAATGAGGCACATGGGAGGACCAGATGTGTGGTCGAGCGTACCTTTGGCCTCCTCAAGTCCAGGTTCAGGTGCCTGGACCGCACCGGGGGTGCGCTGGCGTACTCCCCACAGAAGGTGTGCCGGATAGTGGTGGCGTGCTGCATGCTGCACAATCTGGCCATTCGGAAGCAGATCCCCCTCATCGTGGATGACGGAGATCAACCAGGGCCCCAGCCCGCAGACCAGGACAGCTCGAGTGAGGAGGACAGCGGAGAGGAGGAAGCTGGTAATGTGCGGCAGCAGCTCATCGCCCGCTACTTCACTTGACGGTGAGTGTCCATGTACGACGGCTGATGTGGCTGTATCTGTGCAGGTGTGTGTGTGCTGTGTCAGGGTGGCCGCTTGTTCACTGCGTGCTGTGTGTCAACGCTCCATGGCCAGGGTAGTATGCCACTGTTGGTGGCTGTGGCATTGTGCCCTATTGCTCTGTGCGATGTGTGTACATTGCTTGTAGTTGTTGACATGTACTGTGTGATGGGTGTGTGACACACTCATTGAATGTGCTCCTGTTCTGTCTCCCACCCCTAGGTCCCTACAGGCCCTCCGGATTCCATTGCCATGCCACGCATCAGGTGCCTTTCCGCCCAAGGTGGCCGTTGTATTCCGCACAAATAAAACACAGGGCACAAACAGCAGTTAGTGTAAGAGGTGCATTTATTTCAAACTGTGACATGTGATTGTGTGTAAGGTGATGACAAAAGTGGTGCGTGCAGTGACAATGAGCTGTCGGTCATGGCTGCGTGATGCTCAGGGTGTACCCACTGGTTCTATGTCCATAGTCCAACACACACATGCCATCCAGATGGCTGTGTGGAGTGGGATCGTAGTCCAAGTCAATGCAGTGGCTGGTCAAGGAAGGCTGGCGGAAGGCTGGCTGGCTGCCTCACTTGCGCTTGGAGCGTGCGAAGTCCTCCCGGGAGATCTGTTTCACTTCGGACGGCCCCTTCCACGCTTTGCGAGGGGGGTGCCTGCTTGCGACATGCTGGTGGTTGAGGTGTGCTCACTGGCTGTGGACGCAGGGGAACTGGACACTGCTGCTCGACCCTGCGCCCCGGCAGGTGGTGGCGGAGGGGGAGCTGCTATCCCTGGCTGTGACCTCACCGCCACCACCAGCTGGCCCATGAGGTCCACGAGTTGGCCCATACGTGGTGTCCATGGACCTCAGCACCCCCAGCACCTCCCGCGTGTCTGAAGCAGACCTGACCCATTGTCCTTGGGCCTCTTCATAGGCCCCAAGGACTCTGGCCATTTGAGGCAGGGCATGGCTCCCAGGGGAGGCTGGCGTTTCCCTGACCCTGCTCCTCCTACCAGTCCTGCTGCCACCGGCCTGCCCACTAGCCACATTGCTCACCACGGTCCTCGCTGTGGCTCCCAGGGTGGATCCAGTCGGGCCGGGCCACCACCTGCGCTGGGGCTGGTGCCAGCGAAGACGTGGTGGTGGTGGCGGCGGTGGTGGTCGGTGCGGCGATGGTGGCGGTTGCGGCAGTGGTAGTGGCCGCAATGACCGTGGGTGTGGCCGCAACGACAGTGGCAGCAGGGGGCTGGGAATGTTCAGCAGCCCTGGATGATGGGTTGGTGGGTAGGAGGGGTCCTGGGGAGCGGCTGAGCCCTGCCACACCAGATGGGCCTGCTTGGTGGTCCGTGTCCGAAGAGGAGGACAGATCCTCCAGATCCGTGTGTCCTCGTTGGGGGCTTGTAGGCTGGCTGTGCTGGCTGCTGGCTCCATCCCCAGCATCCAGCAGTTCGTCACCTGTGGAGAGAATGAGATTTGTTATTGTGTTGCACCTGGCGAAGTATGTATTTGTCGTCTGACATTAACAGTTCGTGCAATCTCGTACATGGGTTTCCCGGAGGCGTGTGTGTGGCTGTACCATTTGTAGTTGTGTGTGCTTGGCAATGGGACTGTGTGCTGTGCACATGTGGCATGGGACGGATTGGCCATGCCGATGGGTGTGTTGCTGTGCCCCTACTTATTGTGACTCTGGTGTATGCGGGCTCCTGGCCCATCCTGGGTCTGGTTTGTACTTTGCTTTTGGGGTTCAAATGGAACGCTTAGGAACGCATATGGCAAACATGGGGGCCATGCCCCAGATTCGCATTTGGGTGGGAATATGCTTTTGGGGTTCAAATGGAACGCTTAGGAACGCATATGGCAACATGGGGGCCATGCCCCAGATTCGCATTTGGGTGGGAATATGCTTTTGGGGTTCAAATGGAACGCTTAGGAACGCATATGGCAACATGGGGGCCATGCCCCAGATTCGCATTTGGGAGGGAATATGCTTTTGGGGTTCAAATGGAACGCTTAGGAACGCATATGGCAACATGGGGGCCATGCCCCAGATTCGCATTTGGGAGGGAATATGCTTTTGGGGTTCAAATGGAACGCTTAGGAACGCATATGGCAACATGGGGGCCATGCCCCAGATTCGCATTTGGGAGGGAATATGCTTTTGGGGTTCAAATGGAACGCTTAGGAACGCATATGGCAACATGGGGGCCATGCCCAAGATTCGCATTTGGGTGGGAATATGCTTTGGGGTTCAAATGGAACGCTTTAGGAACGCATATGGCAACATGGGGGCCATGCCCCAGATTCGCATTTGGGAGGGAATATGCTTTTGGGGTTCAAATGGAACGCTTAGGAACGCATATGGCAACATGGGGGCCATGCCCCAGATTCGCATTTGGGTGGGAATATGCTTTGGGGTTCAAATGGAACGCTTAGGAACGCATATGGCAACATGGGGGCCATGCCCCAGATTCGCATTTGGGAGGGAATATGCTTTTGGGGTTCAAATGGAACGCTTAGGAACGCATATGGCAACATGGGGGCCATGCCCCAGATTCGCATTTGGGTGGGAATATGCTTTTGGGGTTCAAATGGAACGCTTAGGAACGCATATGGCAACATGGGGGCCATGCCTCAGATTCGCATTTGGGAGGGAATATGCTTTTGGGGTTCAAATGGAATGCTTAGGAACGCATATGGCAACATGGGGGCCATGCCCCAGATTCGCATTTGGGAGGGAATATGCTTTTGGGGTTCAAATGGAACGCTTAGGAACGCATATGGCAACATGGGGGCCATGCCCCAGATTCGCATTTGGGTGGGAATATGCTTTTGGGGTTCAAATGGAACGCTTAGGAACGCATATGGCAACATGGGGGCCATGCCCCAGATTCGCATTTGGGAGGGAATATGCTTTGGGGTTCAAATGGAACGCTTAGGAACGCATATGGCAACATGGGGGCCATGCCCCAGATTCGCATTTGGGAGGGAATATGCTTTGGGGTTCAAATGGAACGCTTAGGAACGCATATGGCAACATGGGGGCCATGCCCCAGATTCGCATTTGGGAGGGTATATGCTTTTGGGGTTCAAATGGAACGCTTAGGAACGCATATGGCAACATGGGGGCCATGCCCCAGATTCGCATTTGGGTGGGAATATGCTTTTGGGGTACATGCTGTGAGCCATGGGTGCCGAACGTGACATGTGTTGTGGCAGCATGACAGTGCATGGTTTGAGGTGTGTGCATGCTTGACATGGCCTGCATATTTGCTGTCTGTTGTGATTACTGGACATGGCATTGGACGCATCGTTATGAGTGAGTGATGGTTGTGTGCCAGCCAACGTATTGCAGTTGTCCCATCTCCTTGGTGTGCGTGCTGCCCTGTGCCATGTGCATCACTGCAGTGCTCGGGGGGTGTGGCCCATGTTGTGTGTTGTTGCTCACAGTGTGTCGTGCGCTTCATTGACTTCTGGCACATGGTTGGTCATGGGCATGTATCTTAGCGTGACTGCTGTATGTGTGGCAGCTGTGCGGATGACATGCCTTTCATGAGACTGGGGCTGACGGATGGGATGGATGGTATGTTGTATGTGCATGGTGTGTCTGTGTGTTTGATGGGTTCAGTGGTGTTCGTGTGCATTTATGTTGTTCCGCTCTGTTGCGTCTAGTGTTGTTTGTCTTACATAGGCGTAGTTGTGGGGTGTGTGGTTGACAGGCAGTAGGGGCTACATGGACAGGACTTCAATGGTGTTTCGGTTGTGTGTGATGAGTTGCACAGTGGCTGCCGTGTGGTACTATATTCAGTGTGGCTTGTGCATGCAGACGTGGCTCCTTGGGTGTTGCTATGTCTGTGATGGGTCATGTGGGGTGTGAGTCTGTTGTTCATGTCCGTGTGCATATTGTTCACTTGTTCGTGACGGTGGGCGGTGCTGCGTGTTCGTCTGCTACGTGACATGTCCCATGTGTTGGTCGTGTTCCGGTCCTCATGCCTCCAGTAATCCAGCCCTGTCCAGTTTCCCACCTGCAAGTTGTTCGTGCGTGCACTGTACTGGATGCCACATGGCTCTAAGCGGGGGGTGCTCCATGTTGCAGGTCTGTGGGGGTGGGGGTGTTGTGGGTCGTGGGGTGGCTGGACACCCACTGACACCGATTGCTGTGGACCGTGATGTCTGCCTTTCGGCTGTCGCTGTGCACTGCGGTGGCTGACACGTGGCTGTGGGGTGTGGGGGATGCTCCTCCTTGCTGTGCTGTGGGACTAGGGGCCTGGTGTGTGTTGTACTTGGGCTGTCCACCGTCCCACCCACTGCACTTTGTGTTCCTGCCACTTACCTGTTACTTGTCGGTTAGTGCAGCTGTGGCGGACACATGGGTGTGGTGGGTGCTCGTTGTGGCGCTTCTGGCATATTTGGGGACCTGTTGGTGGTTACGTGGCTGGCTGAGTGTACACATGTCCCCACGTATCTTACAGTTGTTCGGTTTGGGCTGTGTGTGGTGGTGTCTGTTGCATGTGTGTGTGATGTGTTGTGTATTGTGTGCTGGACATGGGGGTGTTTGTCCCTGGGAGCTGTGGCATGGTGGTAGTGCATGTGAGTACATAGCGGTGTGCTGGTATACATTAGTTTGTACTTACCAGCCTCCACTCCCCTGCTAATCTGGCGAGGATCTCCGGATGTATTATGACTCGCACCTTCTCCTCCCACGCTTTGAAGGTCTTGAAGAGCGCAGGATTCCCTCCGCCAGTGACGGCAGCCAGCTCTCTGTTTTTGCCCTCCTTCTTCTTGACCAGGCTCTTGACGTCATTCCAACGTTTGTTTATTTCTCCTCTGTTCCTGGGCAGGGTCCCGACTGCATTGACCTGGTCTACAATCCGGTTCCACATTCTGTTTCTGGTGGCTAGTGGTGTGTGCTGGACCATGTTCCCATAGATTTGTGGGTACACCTTGATGATCTCGTCGACCATGACCGTCAGCTCAATGGGCGTGAACTTGGGCATTCTTTGTGGTGCCATGGTGTTTGTGGTGCTGGTGTGGTGTGTGTTGTGTAATGTGCAGGGGTTTGTGGTGCAGGTGTTTGGTGGTGGTGGTGGTGGTGGTGGTGGTTGTGATGTGTGCATTTCTGTGGTGTGCTGCTGTCCTTGCTGTGTCACTGTGTCCTCTCCTCTCCTCTCTGGTTTGCAATGTTGCAAGGGGTTGTGGTCTGTGGGAGTGCTGCTTTTGTACTTACCTATGTGGGTGTGTCCTCATGGTCTGTTGTTTTCAGGTGTGTTGTGTCTGGGGTTCTGGCCTTTGTAGTTTTTGTTTGTCCGGGGGTGTTTTCGGGATGTGTACTGTGCTTGTGTATTTGTGCGTGCCTTGCTGTGTGGACTTGTTGGCCATGTTGTGTGCTATTGGTTTTGTGAGCGGATGGTTTCTGTGCAGGTACGTGGGCGCCATGGCTTCTGCCGTGTCGATTCTCATCGGCGTTGTTTGCGCTGGCGGGCGGTATATTTGTATTTTTCACGCGCTCATGGCGGTGCGATCATAATTTCACGTGCGGTGTGTCGGCCGTGAGGGCGGGCGGTTTTGTGTTGTCGTGCGTGTTTCCGTCCGTGGCGGGCGGTTTGACTCCGACTCGGACGATGGCGGGCGGTATTTTGTGTGATTTTTCCGCCGATGGCGGTTTTCGGTTTGTGTAATCGTAATGGCGTGGTCGGTGTTCAGACGGTGTGTGCGGGCGGATTTTTGCCGCTTCCATGCCTGGCGGATTTTTTTACGCCGGGTATCGTAATGGGCCCCTTAGTAATGTTTTTTAAGGCTCTTCATGGTAAAGGGCCTAGCTACCTTAGAAGACGTGTCGGCTGGTATACTCCGACTAGGGCACTTAGATCAACCTCGGGGGCGCTTGTTTGTGTCCCGAAGGTTCGCCTGGCATGCAAGGGTGGCAAATCCTCCAGCCTCTTGGGTGCACAGGCATGGAACAAACTTCCTCTGCACCTGAGACGTTCTAAGGATTTGATGAATTTTAAAAAACTGTTGAAAATCTGGTTTTTTGGAAGCTAAACCATCATTAGGCTAAGCAGCTTGTGATTCTGCAGCGCCGGGACACTCCTTCTGGAGTAGCTGAGCGCTATATAAACTTTTTCATTCATTCAATGTCCCTGAAACCTGTGGTTTTTTCAGTTAATTTCTAAGGTTTTTTAAATGCTAATCCCTAACTATAACGTCCCTGGTACTTATGTTGTATGTGAGCTTCAGTCCCACTTAATTTTTGTTGAGAATGGTGAGGTACTCCATGAATTCTGTTTCCATCCCATTCCACAGAAGGAACAAGTCATCTATAAATCGTAACCAAAGTGCGACTTTGGCTGTGTGATGTTCATTTTCTTCTCTCCAAGCTATGGTTTTTTTCCCACCACCCCATCATGAGGTTTGCATAGCTTGGAGAAAAGGAAACCCCATGGCGGTCCCGTAACTTTGGGAGTAAAATGTTTTGCTAAACAAGAAGACATTGTTCCTTAAACAAAGATCGATCATTTCTATAAGCATCTTAGTGTGTTGTAGCTCTTCTATGGGTCTCTGTTTCAAAAAAGTACATTACTGCCTGTAGGCCCATCTCATGGTTTATTGATGTATAAAGGGAAATGACATCAATGGTTACGAGTCGGTATCCTTTTTGCCATCCGGTTTCCATTAAAATTCTTACAAAGTCACCTGTATCTTTAATATAGGAGTTCAAAGTCGGCACAATTGGTGCCAAGAAGTGGTCAACATAGGTAGCAACGTTCTCATACAATGACTCACAGCTCGAAATATTAGGTCTTCCAGGAGATCTTGTTAGTGTTTTCTGTACTTTAGGTGAAAAGTAGATGGTAGGTATGATGGGACTTTCGTTTTTCAAAAATGCAACCTCTTCATCACTTAACAATCCTCTCTCATGCCAATACTTTAGTTTGTTGTTTAGTTCCGCTGTTAGGTCATTGATTGGGTTTTTCTTTAATTTCATATAGTTAGTTTTGTTGTTCAATTGACGCATTGCTTCCAGAATATACTCATCTTTGTCTAAGATCACTATGTTGCCACCCTGATCCGCTGGTTTTATTTCTATAAGGTTGCTATTAGTAAATGACTTTAATGCTCTGCGTTCAACCATAGTGAGATTTTCTTTTTTTCCGGCCATTTTTCACATTCTCCATCAGATCCAATTCAGATACTACTCGATCATGTTAGGTATCTATTCGATTGCCAGGATGTAATGCAGGGCAAATTTTAGATTTGTTTTTAAATTTCGTATTGATATGTTAGTCTGTACTAATACCCATTTCTTCCAAGATTTGAGAATCAGATAAATTCACCTCATCCATGTCATTCACAAGACCATAGGCTGTTCTCAGGCCTGTGACTTCTGAGATTGTATATTCATTCGTGGATTCCATGTTTGTAAGTTCACGATTCATGCCTCCAGAGATGTTACTCATATTTTGTTTGTTAAAGAACTTCACTAATTTTAGTTTGCGTATAAATTGATAGATGTCTATCCTGGTCTCAACGTGATCATAATGTTTTTCTGGGCAGAAAGTAAGGCCTTTATTTAGAAGACTTTGTTCATCCTTAGTTAGATTGTATTTGGATACGTTTATGATCAAGTTGGGCTCTATTGTTCCATCTTTGCTCATCATTTCTTTATGCGATTGCGCAGATGATATTCCTTTGTTTTTTCCTGAGCCTCTTCGTATTTTTCATCACCTCCTCCCCGTCCAGTTTGACTTTTGCCCCTTCCTCTTCCTCGTCCAGTCCCACGTCCTCTTCCCCTTCCTCTTGGTGTTTTCTGATCTAGGTACAAGAGTTTCATCTCGTCTAAAAAAGACGTGCGACAGGTGGAGGTCGCTGATCCTTCTTCACTGAAATCAGTATCTGACTCACTCTGGTGAACAAAAAAGAAAAAAGCAGTGTAGAACAAAAGGATGAAACTATCAGGATGACATTGACTTACAGTAAGGAAAGCTTTAAAATACAAAAAATACTGAACAAATACTGGAATGTATTAAGAAAAGACCCTGACATAGGAGAGAAATTGGATACACCCTGAAACCTGTGGTCCACAAACGAAGGGCGCACTTTACAGCTGGTGCATGTGTCAAGGCTGGACTATCCTTGAAATTGTATTGTTCACCAAAAACAAAAAAATAACGCAGCACTCTCCTGGATATTTTGTGATTTCATTTATTTACAAGCCATCTCACTCCACCTACGCGTTTCGACCATCAAGGTCTTGGTCATGGTACATAGTGTTAGTCCATCTTCACTTTTACCTTTTTATACCTGTTTCCCACTGTTCCCATTATGAGGAATTGTGGGATTGGTAGTCATAATTAATTAGCCTTAAATTGAAGCATCATTCTTAGATGATCAAGGGGATCTCACATATGTGTTCACATTTCATGATATGTATTATGTAATACATATTTATCATTACTCGCATGGATTGATATTACATTCATACAATCAATTTCAAATACCCCATGGCATTCCGCTGTTTGGTCATATCCCTATCATTGTGTTTAAGTAACACTTATGCATCCTCTCAGAGTCTGACATATATTAGTTATGTGCAATTCATAACATGTCATAGAGATATCACAACTTGTGGACTAAGTGTCCTTTTTACTACTGTCGACTTCCTGGCTAAGTGCCACAATTACCATATATGGAATGCCTAGGTGGCATATTGTCAACAGATCTAGTGTGTACAATCCATACTTCTCAATCTATTTTCACTGTCTATATCGCACTTTCTTCAGTCACATCACTGATTCCTGGATCTTGGTCATGTTTCTTGAGCAAATGCAAAGAATGATGAAGATAGCTGATGAGAAAGTAGATGATGAAGAAGAGAGAGAAGACGAGAGAGAGAGAGAACATGAGAGAGTTCATAAATGAATGTACATCTCCTCATCCCCATTCAACCCTAAAGGGTCTTAGTTTTAAATCTTATAATGAGTCTCGATTCCAAACGTATCAGATTGAGGGTCTTGTTGCCACCCCTCTCATGTATCAGCACCATGGCTATGCCCGAATACGTCATATTCAGCCAGTTCTTTCCTTCGTGTGTCATCATATGCTTGGCCACTGCATATGTTGTGTCCTTATTTTCGGTGGCTCTGATATGTTCTAGGATGTGCTTTGTAGTTAACATATCGTGCTGCCTATGTAGCGTTTCCCACAGAAACAGTCAATCAGATACACTACTTATGTGGATTTCCAGGTGATTGTTTCACCGATGTTGAACACGTTTCCCCGTGAGTCGGTGATGTTCTTCCTGTTTCTTCCGATTTTACACGCCTTGCAGGTGTTGCATGTACTGAATCCTTTTTGTAAATTTTGTAGCCAAGTTTCTGGTTTTTTCATCACAAAGTGGCTGTTCACCAAGGTGTCGGACAGTGAAGGCGCTTTTCTGAATGTTATTTGGGGTCATGCGCCCAATTTCTCTCCTATGTCAGGGTCTTTTCTTAATACATTCCAGTATTTGTTCAGTATTTTTTGTATTTTAAAGCTTTCCTTACTGTAAGTCAATATCATCCTGATAGTTTCATCCATTTGTTCTACACTGCTTTTTTCTTTTTTGTACACCAGAGTTTGGGCTCGTGTTAGTAATCTTGCTTTGGCTTCCCCCCCGTTCGATGTCACAGAATTTATACCCTCTTTGTAGGAATCTTTGTTTTGTTTCCTTGAATTTTGATTCCATTTCTTTGGTCTCAGAACAGTTTCTTTTCATCCTTATGAATTCACCATAAGGTATGCTTTTTTTCAAAGAATTGGGGTGGAATCTCGAGCCATGGAGGACACTGTTGGTAGCTGTGCTTCTCCAAAAGACTTTGGTCTGTATTTTATTCGACTTAATATATACCTTGGTGTGCAAAAATTCTATTTCAGTGGTACTTATGTTGTATGTGAGCTTCAGTCCCACTTAATTTTTGTTGAGAATGGTGAAGTACTCCATGAATTCTGTTTCCGTCCCATTCCACAGAAGGAATAAGTCATCTATAAATCGCAACCAAAAGTGCGACTTTGGCTGTGTGATGTTCATTTTCTTCTCTCCAAGCTATGGTTTTTTTCCCACCACCCCATCATGAGGTTTGCATAGCTTGGAGAAAAGGAAACCCCATGGCGGTCCCGTAACTTTGGGAGTAAAATGTTTTGCTAAACAAGAAGACATTGTTCCTTAAACAAAGATCGATCATTTCTATAAGCATCTTAGTGTGTTGTAGCTCTTCTATGGGTCTCTGTTTCAAAAAGTACATTACTGCCTGTAGGCCCATCTCATGGTTTATTGATGTATAAAGGGAAATGACATCAATGGTTACGAGTCGGTATCCTTTTGCCATCCGGTTTCCATTAAAATTCTTACAAAATCACCTGTATCTTTAATATAGGAGTTCAAAGTCGGCACAATTGGTGCCAAGAAGTGGTCAACATAGGTAGCAACGTTCTCATACAATGACCCACAGCTCGAAATATTAGGTCTTCCAGGAGATCTTGTTAGTGTTTTCTGTACTTTAGGTGAAAAGTAGATGGTAGGTATGATGGGACTTTCGCTTTTCAAAAATGCAACCTCTTCATCACTTAACAATCCTCTCTCATGCCAATACTTTAGTTTGTTGTTTAGTTCCGCTGTTAGGTCATTGATTGGGTTTTTCTTTAATTTCATATAGTTAGTTTTGTTGTTCAATTGACGTATTGCTTCCAGAATATACTCATCTTTGTCTAAGATCACTATGTTGCCACCCTGATCCGCTGGTTTTATTTCTATAAGGTTGCTATTAGTAAGTGACTTTAATGCTCTGCATTCAACCATAGTGAGATTTTCTTTTTTTCCGGCCATTTTTCACATTCTCCATCAGATCCAATTCAGATACTACTCGATCATGGAAGGTATCTATTCGATTGCCCGGATGTAATGCTGGGCAAAACTTAGATTTGTTTTTAAATTTCGTATTGATATGTTAGTCTGTACTAATACCCATTTCTTCCAAGATTTGAGAATTAGATAAATTCACCTCATCCATGTCATTCACAAGTCCAAAGGATGTTCTCAGGCCTGTTACTTCTGAGATTGTATATTCATTCGTGGATTCCATGTTTGTAAGTTCACGATTCATGCCTCCAGAGATGTTACTCATATTTTGTTTGTTAAAGAACTTCACTAATTTTAGTTTGCGTATAAATTTATAGATGTCTATCCTGGTCTCAACGTGATCATAATGTTTTTCTGGGCAGAAAGTAAGGCCTTAATTTAGAAGACTTTGTTCATCCTTAGTTAGATTGTATTTGGATAAGTTTATGATCAAGTTGGACTCTATTGTTCCATCTTTGCTCATCATTTCTTTATGCAATTGCGCAGATGATATCCCTTTGTTTTTTCCTGAGCCTCTTCGTATTTTTCATCACCTCCTCCCAGTTCAGTTTCACTTTTGCCCCTTCCTCTTCCTCGTCCAGTCCCACGTTCTCTTCCCCTTCCTCTTGGTGTTTTCTGATCTAGGTACAAGAGTTTCATCTCGTCTAAAAAAGACGTGCGACAGGCAATGTTCCCTCTAATTTTTTTCCCCTGTGTGCGGCAGTGGAGGGTCTCTGTGCGCTGCAACCATGGCTATGTGCACCAGGAACCACACCGCCCATGTGTGCAGCGCCAAAAGTCACTCCAAACGTTTACTTAAAAAAGTGAAAAGATGGTGCATTTCCACACATACAGCGCCACGTTAAGGGTCTTAAAGCCGGTTTGCAAATTGAATAAACACGCCATGACATGAATTGGTTACACAGGCAAGTACACTTCAGGTTTAGAAAAGCACAAGACTCCAACGGTGGTACCATCATAAGATTTTACTAAATATTCTTAACTGTGGCACTGTTCATTGGGTGGGGAAATGTTGAGAGCCTATACAATATCACATATACACAATAAGTTACAATATTTCATAACATATTTACAATTTGATGTGATTGTAAGAACTTAAGGGTGTTTTTGAACAGTAAATAAAAAAATAAAAAAATCTGCCTTAAATTTACAAAATCAGCATCAAGATGAATAACCTTCAGTCATGTTTTACTTGCAGATAAGTTTAAACAAAATACAGATCAAGGCACAGTAGGGCGGCATATTCAACGGAGTTCCTCAAATACTAAAATAGATGCTTTGATCTTATTTTGCCATAGAAAACAGTTCAAGAAATGCGTGCCTTCACCCCAAGTCATTATTCAAGCACTCACAATACTTCAGACAAAGCCTCTAGATCAGAACACCACACCCCAGATGCAGCATCCAGAAATAGAAACAGTCTGCAGGTTTGGGTCCAAAACTGAAAACAACACTCCAAATGTGGGCTCCTAAAGTAGTAAAATATACCAGGTGAGGCATCTACAACAGATCACAATACTGCAGACATGGCACCATTTCACAGTTGGAGAGAAACCCACATGCACATGAACACCTTCCACAGCTGGCCACACACTCCAGTCTACAGCTCAGGCTCATGAGCACACTTTCACAGCTGGAGAGAAACACACCTGCACACATACACCTGTTCGCAACTTTCCACAAACTCCTGTCCACAACCTTAGGCGCATGAAAACCATTTCACGGCTGGAGAGAAACACACCTGTACATAAACACCTGGCCACAGCTGGCCATAAACTCTAGTTCCAAACCTCGGGCCCATGAACACTGTTTCACAGCTGAAGAGAAAAACACCCGGCCACAGAAACACCTGCCCACAGCTGGCCACAAACTCCAGGCCACAACCTCGGGCTCATGAATACCGTTTCACTGCTGGAGAGAAACACACCGCACATGAACACCTGGCCACAGCTGGGCCCATGAAGTAGTCTACAGCTGAGCCTCACAAACCACCATTTCTATTAATGGCCTTCCCAGAGCTTCTCAGATATAGAAAGTGCAACAGTAACAGCGGTTAGAGCTATACAAATACAAATAACATCATTTTCAAAGTTGTAAAGCCTTTAAAGGTCATAGGTCACACAGTTTGCATCAGCCCTTTTGTGGGGAAATTGCCCTCAGAACATTTGATCTGAAACCACAGCTACCACCTGGATGTGTGAGAAAGGAGCAGAGAACAAGAGACTGAAAGGCTGTAAGAGAGCGGTGCCGAAGGGGTGTGTGGACACCTACAACACATGGGGATGACAACTGCAAAGTATTTAAACTTTACCTGACAAATAACGCTTTAGTATTTAATGCATAAAGCACCCATTGGTGGATTTCACAAAGTTTGGCCGCATCGCCAAACTTAGTTTGAACTTCACCTGGTAGCGAAGTTTCATGCAACACAAAGTTTTTGAGAGATAACTTTGCATCAAATTCCTTACTATAAAGGAGACTCTCCTGCTAAAAGAGTTCCACTAACTCCTGGGGAGAAATTCGAAGTAAATAAAGGCATGAGGGGTGAGTTACAGCAATGGGTTGTGTAGTGAGGAGGAAGCAAATCCGCACTGTTCCAAAAAGGAATTACAGAGTTCACAGTTCAAAGGGAGGCAGAATGGTACCTTTAAATCTCAAGAGATAACTAATAGAAGGCCATTAACATTAACTTGTTCAGAGCTAAAAGTGTTTGATCGTGAGCAGCTACATATCAGCCACTGAGTATGGAAACACTCCAGCCCGAACTGCCATGCCAGGTCCTCCCTGGACCGGAAACAAGCATCCTGAGACAGGTTTAGAGGTATCACCCCATATCAGGCAGGCTAGCTTAACTCCAGTGGCATGGCGAGCATGGGGCCCACGTCTGAGCATACCTATCCCACTTAGGGTGACAAATACAAAAAGAACAATTGATGGGCGTTTTTTGGGGGGCGTATCACCCCTCAATAGCCAGGCTAGCTTAAGTCCAGTGGCATGGTGAGCACAGCAACCAGGCGGCCAGAGCACAGTGCAAATCAGACCCTGTACATATTCATCACCTTAATGTTCATAGGGCCGATGGCCTGGATACCCCTCTTAATAGCCCAAACTACCCTGCTTGACCTACCAAGTACCCCATTTAACAAACTCATTGATCACTCTGAACTCAACCCCTCCTCTGATTCTGAATACCACACCACCGCCATATATTGTACTAATGTTCGCTCCACCCCCACCATTATCTTAGCCCGGTAAACAAACCCTGTTTTCATGCTTCCTGCCCTTTATTGTATGACTTTACTCTCCCTATATTGTATGACTCTTTGCTGTGCCTACTGAAAACGAGGTAAACGATGCACATGTAATTCTTGTAAAGCCGTACCCTGTGGTTATAGCTCTTGTAATCAATATATAAGTAAGTAATTCTTGTAAAGTGCTCAAATGCCCTTGGGTCTAGTTTGTGCTACAAAAAACTCAAATAAATAAATAAAAGCTATAACTGTCTCCCCTACACCCCAAGTCATCACCTCCATTAGCAAGTCTGGACACCACTCCACGTCCCTACCTACCTGAAACCATCACCTTCATTTGCAAGTTTGGACATTCCCTCTACCTAGCTCAAACCATCACCTTCACTTGCAAGTCTGCACACCCCCTCTGCTCTGCATCATTTGAGGTTTATCTTGCTGGATATATTGGATCTGTGAACTCTGCAAAAGGTCTGGCATTACTGCTAAGAAAACAGTTTGCTGGTTCAGCAGTCATAGGCACACAGGAGCCCTCGGTGAAAGAGGGCAGTCTTTAGAATGATGGTAAGGGTCCTTTTCTTTCAAAATGAGACATTTTGACCCCCATTTGTTTGCGGTTCATATTTAATTGTCTGATGATTAACAGTGGCCACGTGCAGGCTGTGATCATATGATGCACATAGAGTTCATATGTAGACCGCAAATGCGGACTTCACCTGTTGTCTGCAGCTTGCTTTCACCTGTACAATGATAATGAGAAGTTAAAAATGAGTATCAGACACCAGAAAATCTCTCCTAAAACTGCTGTTATGGATGGTATCAACATAGACTCACAAACACTGAAGTTGTCCTTTTTGCTATTGGAAGACCTGGGTCCCTAACACACCCATGGTCCTGTACAGCAAGTTTAAAAACACAGCGTGTACTTTCAGGATACATTGAAAGTACACGCTGTGTTTTTAAACTTGCTGTAATCTTTTGCGAGTAAAGCGCGGTGCGGGGCAGATTGTGTGCTTTTATTTAAGTATTCGTGATAATCACAGCTCGTAAAGGGGCTGTGATTAACATAAGTACTTAAACTAAAGCACACAATATGCCCTGCACCGTGCTTTACTAACAGCCCCAAGCCAGACAGCCAGCATTACCTGCACTACCGAGTCCCGACTCTTCCTCTGTCCACGCCGCATCCAGGAATTGCCCGTTTATCGCGCCGCTCGCTTTTTTAAAGCGGCGGCGCAAACTCTCTCGCGGGATGTCCTGTGTGTGTGTGCACTCCACACGGCAGTGCACGCTCGCAGGAAGAGAGGTGCACGCGCGCACGCACCCTAAAGGGAACAGTGGCGACAGGTGGAGGTCGCTGATCCTTCACTGAAATCAGTATCTGATTCGCTCTGGTGAACAAAAAAGAAAAAAGCAGTGTAGAACATAAGGATGAAACTATCAGGACGACATTGACTTACAGTAAGGAAAGCTTTAAAATACAAAAAATACTGAACAAATACTGGAATGTATTAAGAAAAGACCCTGACATAGGAGAGAAATTGGATACATGACCCCAAATAACATTCAGAAAAGCACCTTCAGTGTCCGACACCTTGGTGAACAGCCAGTTTGTGATGAAAAAAATGGAAACTTGGCTACAAAGTTTACTAAAAGGATTCAGTACATGCAACACCTGCAAGGCGTGTAAAATCGGAAGAAACAGGAAGAACATCACAGACTCACGGGGAAACGTGTTCAACATCGGTGACACAATCACCTGGAAATCCACATAAGTAGTGTATCTGATTGACTGTTTCTGTGGGAAACGCTACATAGACAGCACGATATGTTAACTACAAAGCACATCCTAGAACATATCAGAGCCACCGAAAATAAGGACACAACATATGCAGTGGCCAAGCATATGATGACACACGAAGGAAAGAACTGGCTGAATATGACGTATTCGGGCATAGCCATGGTGCTGATACATGAGAGGGGTGGCAACAAGACCCTCAATCTGATACGTTTGGAATCGAGACTCATTATAAGATTTAAAACTAAGACCCTTTAGGGTTGAATGGGGATGAGGAGATGTACATTCATTTATGAACTCTCTCATGTTCTATCTCTCTCTCTCGTCTTCTCTCTCTTCTTCATCATCTACTTTCTCATCAGCTATCTTCAACATTCTTTGCATTTGCTCAAGAAACATGACCAAGATCCAGGAATCAGTGATGTGACTGAAGAAAGTGAGAGATAGACAGTGAAAATAGATTGAGAAGTATGGATTGTACACACTAGATCTGTTGACAATATGCCACCTAGGCATTCCATATATGGTAATTGTGGCACTTAGCCAGGAAGTCGACATTAGTAAAAAAAACACTTAGTCCACAAGCTGTGATATCTCTATGACATGTTATGAATTGCACATAACTAATATATGTCAGACTCTGAGATGATGCATAAGTGTTACTTAAACACAATGATAGGGGTATGAACAAACAGAGGAATGCCATGGGGTATATGAAATTTATTGTATGAATGTAATATCAATCCATGCGAGTAATGATAAATATGTATTACATAATACATATCATGAAATGTGTGCACATATGTGAGATCCCCTTGATCGTCTAAGAATGATGCTTCAATTTAAGGTTTATTAATTATGACTACCAATCCCACAATTCCTCATAATCGGAATAGTGGGAAACAGGTATAAAAAGGTAAAAGTGAAGATGGACTAACACTATGTACCATGACCAAGACCTTGATGGTCGAAACGCGTAGGTGGAGTGAGATGGCTTGTAAATAAATGAAATCACGAAATCCCCAGGAGAGTGCTGCGTTATTTTTTTGTTTTTGGTGAACAATATATAGATATGTGGAAATGAAAGCTGCACATGAATTGTTGCAAAACGATGTCATCAGTGGAAAAGGAACGGGCTGTTGACCAGAGATGAAATGAATTTTCTTAGTGTGGAACACCCTGTAACTCCTATGTTATATTTTCTCCCGAAGGTACACAAAATGATGACACCTACACCTGGACGTCCAATCATTTCTGCACAAAAGAGCATGACCGAAAATTTGTCTAAATATGTAGATTTCTTTTGCAGCCACACGTTACTTCTTTGCCTTCATATTTGAAGGATACCACAGATTTTCTGACTAAGATT
Organism: Calotriton arnoldi; assembly: GCA_963921515.1. Taxonomy (NCBI): domain Eukaryota; kingdom Metazoa; phylum Chordata; class Amphibia; order Caudata; family Salamandridae; genus Calotriton; species Calotriton arnoldi. The sequence goes on from CAWUFW010007358.1 coordinate 737,376, forward strand.
AATGCAGTGACTTGGCATCCTGACTACTGGCTTGTGGTTATGGATATTGAGTCACTGTATACAAGTATAAATCATGTGGATGGAATAGCTGCAACTAAATACTTTTTAGATAACAGAAATATTGATTTGAAAGATCATAATTGTATGCTTTTAGAAATGATCGAATTGTGTCTGTTGAATAATTTTTTTGTATTCAATCGGGAGATTTACCATCAACTTAGGGGTGTGGCTATGGGGGCATGCTTCTCCCCCAGTTATGCATGCTTGCATGTTGGCTGGTGGGAGAGGTGTGTCCTCATGACCATGCATGGGGAATGGTATAAACATATCGTACACTATTGGCGATACATAGACGACATCTTCTTGATCTGGAGTGGTTCTAAAGAGTTAGCTATTGATTTTGTGAAAGCTATTAACATCAATAGACTTAATCTTAAATTTACTGCTATCATTGATAACTCCAGTATTGAGTTTCTAGATGTTTTAGTCTATATTAGTGAAGATTTGTTACACACTAGGCTTCATCGCAAGTCAACTGCAGGAAACTCAATTTTACATGCTGCGAGCTCCCACCCACACCATTTAATCAAAAGCATACCATATGGTGAATTTCTGCGTATTCGCAGAATTTGCAGTGTTGAAGCGGTTTCCAAACAATGCCAGCAGGAAGCATTCTGTCGGTTTGTAGATCGAGGATATAAAAAACCCACTTGAACCAAGCCTTGATAAAAGCTAATAATCAATCTAGAGAAGTTTTATTGCAGCCTAAGCAGACTAGAATTACTGGTATAGATGAGGTTTCTGATGCTGACAAATCTATTATCCGTTTGATTACAACTTTCAGCCAACAAGAACAAAAAATTCGTAAGATTATTTATTCAGAATGGCCCATTTTACTAACAGACATCACTTTAGGTTCTATTCTTCCAGCATTACCATCTATTACCTTTAGAAGGGCACCTTCGATGAGAGATGCATTAGTTAGGCCGATGCCCGAAGTGCAATTGAGGAGCACTTGGCTCAACAAATTGGGTTTTTATAAATGTAATTCTTGTCGTGCTTGCACTTTTGCTACGAATGCAACTCACTATAGGACAGCCTTCAGTGACAAAGATATGGAAATTAAGGAACATCTTACATTTCGTACGGATTTTGCAATTTATAAACTTAGGTGTACTTGTGGGCTTGAATACATAGGGAGCACTAAGCTCCCTGTACATAAACGTATTTTACAGCATATACGAGCCATTGTTAACTCAGATCCTAACTATCCAGTCGCCAGGCATTTTAAATTAGTCCATCGTAATCAACTGAAAGATCTCCAATATACTGTATTAGGGGCTGTTCCCATCCCCGGACGGGGAGGGAACCGTGAGAAAATGCTAAGACAACGAGAATCTCATTTTATATTAGCCCTCGATACTCGTATGCCGAATGGCCTTAATATGAGTGAAGATCTTCATAATTTCCTCTAGTTGATTTACAGAATAAGGTTTGTTACCAAGTGTTTCATTTTAGTCTGTAGCCCTACTAGTACTTGCATTTTTTGCTTCAAATGATATTGTTACCCATCTTTATAGAAGTTGTCACTTTTTATCATGTATTTTATTGTATTCTCTTACATTGACATTGTGTATTGGTGGTACTTTTTAAGGTTCTGTGATTTTTATAACTTTATTGGCACTTGCACTTTACTATCATTGAGGCTTCAATGATTTTGTAAGCTGCTATTGCTATTACAGTCTGCACAGCACTCTTTTGCACTTTTTTGTCGCACCTTGCACTTTACATTGTTATTTAAGAGTACAGACGTTGTTTACATTCTGTATAACGATATAGGCATATGGCTAGGGTGTAATTGACCAACGATGGGAGTGTACTTTGACAGCTACCATCATTTATTACTATGAGGAGATTAGTAGACTGAACTTGCACTTGCATTGTACTTTCTATGGATCAATAGGTATATACTTCTTCTGTGTTTGAATCTATGCATCTGTATTATCAGCTACTGATAGCTTATTGTGTTGAACATCAAGGAATATTTACATGATGCACTGTTTATTCTATTTTATTGTTCTACCTGTTAGTAGGTTTGTCAGTCTCTAGTACACCATTTGACCTTGCCTATTTTTGCCAACTTTTGCCTATTTTTATATTCAGAATTTTAACACTATTTGTTGCAGTATGTTAAGTGAGTTGAACATCTGTGATTGACATATTACCAGTTTTTGTCTATTTAATTGATGTATTTATACGCTATTTTGGATAAATCATGCTTAGTATTTTTCATATATTTTTAACATTGTAGCACTGTCCTTTGTTATCATGGATATATTGAAATTATCTAATGTCTAGGCTTTTTTCTTCAAATTATGACTAAATATTGTTTTTTTGTATTTTTTAACACTTTGCTCTTATCATACGAACATGAGTCTGTCTTCTATATTCACATATTTGGTGTGGCTATGTTTCTAGCCAATCGTGCACGCTTTTGTTGGGTCTGTCTCTTTTATAAAAGTTTCCCGAAAATGAAGCGCGTCATGTGATCAAGCTCGCTGTGTCGAGTGAAACGCGTCATGGCAGGCACTATGCCTGTGTTTATTCATGGAATAATTGGAAATAAACTGCACTGTTTTTCCACGACATCAGTCTGAAGTAGCTTTCTTCAGAGTATTTGTTGAGGTCCGTGCCTGCTGGTTCTGCCGGGGATAGGCAGACAGGATTCTGGTGTGTGAATATATATATATATATATATATATATAGGACAATGCTTTTCGGCTTTACAGCCTCTCTCAGGTGAAGTGACTATTTTCTATATATACCACTACCAATCACAATTTTTTTAAAGACATAGTAAACATACTATTTCCAACAAAATAAGCTCAACGATGACATTGCATAAATTGAAATAAACATACAAATGACAATAACAAAGACAATACAGTGCATTGCAAATCCTGTTAAGCATAATTGCAACATAATATATGGGGTACATGGTTAAAACATATAAACGTGAGCTCGAATCTGACCCAGCCTGCATGTAAGTAGCACAATGCATCTCTCTGGTGATGTGCGCTGTTCCCAGTTAGAGGAACTTAATGCCGATAATGAGCAAAGCCCTGACAAATGCTGGGGCAAAAAAGTATCTAGTTAATGCAAACACAATCTCTCAAGCATGGTTGAGGGACATAATATGTTTGGTCCAAGGATGGAAACCTAGATGCAAGCTTGACTAAGTGACAATCAGCCTGTGAGTATCACAATGCACTCTGTGGTGACTCACGCTGAGGCCAGTTAGGGCAACTTAATGGGTGAAGCCCTGACAATTACTAGGACCTCAATATATTCACTGTCAAATACATTGTGTGTGGGTTTGCATGTAACATGGGTGGTAGGTGATCGTACCGGTGTGTTTCAAGCACGCAAGGCGCTGTGACTGCAAGCAATTGGTTCTTACATTGATAGCGTCCTGCATGGGGTGCAGGTGAATTCAATGCTACACACAATTGGGCCAATATAGGACGTACAGGCAACAATGTATCAGACTATTGCCATCCATATCTTTATATGGCATCTGTCATGATGTCTGTGTGAAGTGCCAATCTATGTTCACATTCGGTAGTGCAAAGAGGTGTGCGTGATTGTACACATCACCAGTCCGGTGTGTGATGAGGCTGTGATTTCGTACCATCAAGTGCTCATTCGTTGGGGTGTAATGTGGAGGGCAGGAGGTGGTGCACATATTACATGAGATACATGACTATTTTGTAAATACCCCAGATAACCATGTGCACACCCATAAAGGGTACTGATTGACCATTTAGTGAATATGTGGTTTCACAAACCAATATATTGGTATGTTCAATTTATAATAATTTGCTGCCCTAATGGGCAGACGTCTCCATGCCAGTGCCTATATCTAATTCTGAATGCAGGAATGACTTCAGTAACAATGTGATTTTGAAAGCCCAAGTGGACAGACACATCCACGTCAGGGTGAGGGTGTTATGTTACATCTAAGTGGACATATTCACTGCATTATAGGGTGCAGAAATGGTCAACTCTGATAGCACACATGTGAACATGATAATGTATATCGCATGCTGGCTTAGGTGCATGTGTCTTCCTATGGGGATATTCAGCATAGACAGGCTATTAATTCCTATGTGCTCACATGTTGCATCACATAAGTTCACAGTTGGCAACCACAGAGCCAAGGAAAGCGAGAGAAAGGAAAACCAAAAATCAGAATAGTATTAAACAAAGTCACGTGTTACTCTCATGACAACCAATGAAAAACAATCAAACCATGTGTCAATTTCATGACAAACAATGATAAAAAATCAAAGTCCTGATCGGCAATTGTGTCGGAATTCCAAAGAATTCATAGCCATAAAGTGTTTGAACTAAGACAGAATCAAATTTGTGAGGCCTAAGAAAATACCTACGATCATTACGCCAGGCCCTATGTGGCTTTACATGTGAATATGTTAAAAAATAACAAACATGAAAGAAATTCAGCGATAAAGCTGATAATAGTACCCAAAAGGTTCTTTAGTACCAAGTATGTTAGAGACATGGCATATAAGTACATGCAGGTAAACAATTCAGTTTCATAATGAGGAAGAGGGAGGAGTGAGGGGAGGGAGAGAGAGGGATGAAACGTTCAAGTAGCCATAGGAAAGAGAGAGAGAGAGAGAGAGAGAGAGAGGAGAGTCCTGAGAATACCAGTACTGGTACGTTGTGATTTCAAATGTGTACCACCAACCATATTCAGGCCTCGTGGGATCTTGGTTTAGAGAACAATGATTCAACATGGCTCTTGTGTGCGTTGGTATTTCTCACTGTCTTCTCCTCGTGTCTGGATATCAATCCTGTCAATTCCCAAAAATTACTGTTGTGCTTTGTGTGGAAGTGTCTAGCAACTGGATAGGGGATGTCTATGTGCTTTATGGCACGTTGATGTTCCAGGATCCTCTTTTTAAGAGGATAGATTGTACTTCCCACATACCAGAGTTTGCATGGGCATTCTAGGATGTAGACACAGAACTCAGTGGTACAAGTGAAAATTGTGTAATCCTCATCATTAGGTAGTTTGTAAGACTTGTGAGTGTTACTATGTCTGCAACCCTTGCACTTTCCACATTTATGGAACCCACCCATGCTATTAAGACATCCCCCCTTGGTATGTCTTTCAAAATGATGGTGTGTTAGACTGTCCCTCAGTGATCAGGCCCTTCTGTATGTCATCCCTGCATGGGGTCCTACTATGGCCTTCACAACAGGATTTGCTTTCAGTACCCCCCAGTGTTTAGTCACAAGTCGTCTTACAGCCCTCGACTTACAGGTTGAGTCAGTGATGAACCTTATCTTCTGACTCAGGACATTGTTATCTGTTTTTTTTCTTTTTGTTGGTAAATAACAGGTCTTCTCTGCTTGAGAGTACTTTGTCCTGTGCTGATTTCAGGACTGCACTAGGATAAACCCTTGTTTGGAAATGGCCAATCATGGTACTGCATTCAGTGTTGAATTTTCATTGTTGGAGAAATTTCTCCTGGCATGGAGGAACTCTCCATAAGGGATGCTCCACTTCAGGCTTTTGGGATGGGAGCTGTCAGCATGCAGGATACTGACAATAGGTATTCATGGTGGTTTTGTGGGTTGTTTGTGTACTTTATTTAGAAAGTAAATGGTAGGCACTCTTAGGTGATCAACTTTGAGGAAGCGATATTCATCACCATCAATATTTTCCTGTGTTCTCCATGTCTGTAATAGATTTCAATATTCAGAGATTGTACTCTTACACTCCAATTAATTAATCTGTTGTAGCATTTGATGTCACCCATTTGTCTGTGGGCTTCTCCACAGTACTGGTCAATGTCCATGAGTACAATGTTTCCACACTTATCAGAGGGCTTGATAACAATGTCTGGTTAAAGCCTCTAGTGCCTGTTTCTTAGGTTTAGTTAAATTGTACTGCCCTTGGTCTTTCTGATCTCTGAGTTTATTGCATTATTGTCCGATCACCTCAGAATCAGGTATGGTGTCATTTTTGATCATCTGGTTGTGTAATTCCACCCTCCAAGGCACACTTTGTTGCCTTCCCTGGGATCCCTACCAAGCAGGAGTTGGAGTAATGCGATCTGTTTTCCATATCTTCCTTTTTTGATTTGGTTTTAGCCAACTCTATTTTCAATTGTTCATTTTTGACATGCTTCTCTGCTGATCTTCTTAATGTGATTTCTCTGTTTCATATGGTCCAATTGGCCTACTATAATGGCAATTTTCTTATTTAGCTCATTGAGGCTTCTTTTAAGGGTTATGCCTGAGCTTCCTTAGGAAAGTTTTAGCTCTCAAATCGCCTGCAGTATGTTATAAAACAAACCTTTGGTGAACACTTTTGCTGGCCCTTCATTTTCACAGATATCTATTAATACTAGTACATGGCTGTTTCTTTAACAATACACTATAAATAACGAAAATGTACAAAGTGTTCAGCTTTATGGATGAGGAAAACTGTGTTTTTAAATTCATTTGATCTGTTGGTGTTTCTTTTGCATCCAAGAGCACACTGTTTTCTGCTGTAGATAGTTTGTTAAAATCGACATTGATCACACTTTTTTTAAAATTAGACTTGTCGCTTGTCGATTCTTTTTTGGGTATGTTGAATTTATGTAACCCACAGACATAGCCTCTAGGAGACGACATCAACATGCTGTGAGTTAGTGCCGTGGAACTGGAAATGGGTGAAAAAGATCAACATTGAGCATTGATATGGTAGAAACCCACCTCTCGACCTGGACCTCAGGAGAAAAAGAAGGCAGACGAAACGGGGAGCAGCAGGAGAAATCGCCACTCTGTCACCTGACAATGATTCAGAGATGAAAGAAGAAGCACAATGGAAGATCTGAAGGAAAAAAACTAATCTTGAAACTGTACATTAGAATCTCAGGGAGCTGTTAATATCAGTACATGGTAAGAGCTTTTTGTGTTTTTTCATTCTCATGTTCCCCCATATAGAGTTATAATCTTGAACACCAGTAACAGCAATAAATTATGCTGAGAATGCTCAATCAAGAATTCTGCCCCAGTGAATCTAAAACCCTTGTGCACAAAGTTGACCACAACAGATAACAATATAGTCATTTCCCTTTAAAGGGTTCAGGTGAAGATAGTAAGAAGCTGGGTTTGCTCCATTTTCCACTGCTGAGAGACACTGTGAAGGGCTGGAGATGCCTGAATATTAAAGACGGCAGAGGCCCGCCACAGAACCTTTAACTCAGGAGAAATAAAATAGGCAGATGAAATTGGATGCAGCAGGAGAAATTTCTGCACTGTCTTTTGACAGTGGCACAAGCATTCTTTTTGAAGAAGCACACCAGGAGACCTAGGGGAAAAAAGAAGCTGAAAATGGTACATCAGATTCTCAGAGAACTGATTATCTCAGTACATGATAATAGCTTTTGGTATTTTTTTATTCTCATGTTCCCTTGGATAGTGCTGTAATCTCAAACACTAGTGACAGCAATATTTTATGCTGAAAATGCTCAATCAAGAATTCTGACTTAATTAAGCCAAACCCCTCAAGTGCAAAGCCAGAACAGTCAAAAATATAATTACTCACCATTGACGGAGGCAAAAAAATATATATTCTCCTATCAGAGAGGCTGCAAATGTTCTGCATATTTAGATAAACAAATTGGAATAGAAAATTTTAAAGTGAAAGTTTTTTCAACCTCAAAGGGACAATATTTTCCCAGTGATGGTGTCTTCCAAGTAGTTCCTTCGGCTTTCTTCTTCAAGACAACCCTGAGAAAAGATCAGCAACTAGAGATTGAATCAGGATCAATACTGATTTTATAGCTCAGCAAACTATCTATAGCCGTTAGTAATGTACTACTGGTCAGTGATTCTACAATATATTCTGAACATAAGGATTGCACACCAATGTGCAGTACCATTTTTGATAACCTCTCTGAGTCTAATTCTCGCACGTCAAAAATGGAGAAAAACAAATGACTAATCATGTGTGTAGGAAATTGGGTTATTGGTTGACTGGGGTGTGAGCCCGGGTCAAGGAGTAACCACAATCCTTTTCATGGTAAGGCACAAGCAAACCCCAAATTAATCTGTGCTCGACCCCCTGGTAGCTGGGCACAGAAGAGTCAGGCTTAACTGTAAAGTATTTGTGCAACACTTCAAATAGTAAAACAGTGAAAACACCACACAAAAAAGGATCCCACACCATGTTAGAAAACTAGAGCTTTATTTGATAAATAAAACAAGACCGAAACAACAAACATTCAATCAGTAGAATCGGAGAAATTAAATTTGAATGTTTTTAGAGAAAATAGCACCAACACGCGTAAAGTGCCAACTGTGGATATATGGTCATGCTGGACTGAGACAAAGCCACAAGTTCAAACCGACAGCGAGTGAGCGTGGGCCAGCTACAGGGACCCAGTTAGGCCCGCTGAGCAAAGTACCTTCAATCTTGTTTTGCAGTGCATTGCATGGATCCGCACTGAAGGTGCATCGCACAGCCGAAGCGGTGCGTCAGTTCTGAGATACGGCAAGGCTGAGATGAGAGGTCCTGTTGTGTCATCGTTGAAGATCCCATCCACAAGGGCTTGCGATGCGAAGTTCAGAGTTTGGGATGCATTGTGCAGACAGGGCCATGGGTCGGTTCCGAGGAGCTGCGAGGTTACGATGTGGAATCCGTCGTTCTCGTCCGGGCTCCATGTCGATGAGGGATGCGAGGGTCTGTACCAAGAATGCGCAGCACAGTGGCAGTTTAGAAGGCATTGCAGGTTGCAGCAGCAATGCAGGTCTTTGCGATGGGTCCAATCCATGCAACAGCAGAGATGTTTCAGTTCTGCTCAGGGTTGTGCTGTGCAACAGATGGGATGTGTCAGTTCCACTGGATCGACAGAGGCTGGTAAAGTACCTTAAGCTCACTTCCAAGGGTCCAGGACGAATATGTCACCTTACCACGCATGTTTTTTTCCGCAGGCAATTACAACGCGGTCGTTACAATGACCGCGTTGTAACAACGCATGCCATTACTCCACAAGTCGGAACAACGACTTGCTCTAGGGGGTCACTGGATGTTGGAATAGTATCATTTACTATTCCAACTCCAGTCTGTGCAACAGTAGGGAAGGTGTTGGATTTTAAATCCAACAACTTCTGACCCCTAGAGAAAGTTGTTGTTCCGACTTTAGGAGTAATGGCATGCATTGTAACAACACGGTTGTTGTAACGACCACGTTGTAATTGTATGCGGTGTTCCGGATTCGGGGCAAACGATGTTTACCGTTCAGGACTGAGGTGGCACCACTTGGCAGGGCAAACTCACAGATGGCAGCGTTCAGGTGCAGATGTAAGGCTGTTGTAAGCCTGTTATATCCCTGTGGTTTCAGATCAGGAGGCCAGTCAACTAACTCTTGGAGTCCCTCTCGGTTCAAGAGATGCAGGTCCAGTCCTTCTGACCCAAGCAAAAGGGTAGCAGGCAGCAGGCCAGCACAGCAAATCAGAAGTCCAGTAGAGTGACAGTCCTTCAGCAAGACAGCAGTGCCTCCTCCTGGCAGAGTATCCACAGGTCCAGGAGTGTGCTGAAGGGGTGGTGTCTGAGGTCCAGTATTTATGCCCAGTTGTCCCTTTGAAGTGGGGGAGAATCTTCTAGAGGTTTCCCTTTGAAGTCCCCAGGTCTCCTGTCTTCCCTGTCCTGGCTCCAGTCTAATTACAGGTGTTATGCAGCCCTTTGTGTAGAGTAAGGCCACAGCCTATTCAGTGTGAATGGGGCTGTGCCTGGCTCCTCCCTCCCATCCTACCAAGGATGGCCCATCCAGGCACACCTAAGCTCTCTAATGTATATGGCTGTCTTGGAGGATTACAAAAAGCCTAACTGTCAACTAGACCCAGTCATGTGACTGGAAACAGGCTACAGGCATTATATGGCTAATTCAAGAAAATTGCAACTTTCTAAAAGAGTGTCCCCCAGATACCTTCTTGGACACGCTGGTCCTAGCCCAGATGTCCGCCTCTTCAGCAAGCTTCCTGGAGTCAGTCAGTTTGCTGCCAACTAGGTGCTGGTACAACTTAAAAAAACAAATGCTGAGCATGTGCTCTCTAAAAATTAGACTGTACAACCCATGGTAATCATTGACTTTGCTGCCCCACACACAACCAATCAGTGCCTCGCTAGCACTACCAGTAAGTTCCCTTATGTATATAGAATCATTGCCCACCTCTATAGTTTGGCTACCAATCAACCTAACAACAGAAATTATATATCAAAGGAACAGAGAGGCAACACATATAGTAGATCCACTTCTAAAAATTATTTCAAGCAATCAGTCCAACAAGTAGAATTTAAAAGTCCATTCTGGCCAAATTCATTAGAATAAATTCTTTATTCACCGTTACTTCATGTACGAGCAGCCAACACGTTTTGATTACAATCGAGCTTCATCAGGGCTGCAACATACACAAATACAAAAAGATATAACCTCTGATAAAAACCTTCATTGAGCAATTAAGAGCAAACTTATAAAACCTGCTTACAAAAGTGACAGTTAGACAAAAAAACAGTATAACTGCATACATACATACAACTATATGTTATGTTATACGACATTTATAATGCGTGCGGATACTCAGGAGTGTCCCGGCGCGGGAGCCAGTTAGAAGGAGACAGAAGGGCGTGGAACGTGGCTGGATGTTAATTAAAAAGCAGGGTTTTTAACTGCTTTTTAAAGAGCCTAAGGTCCTGGGTGTTTCGCAAATCATAAGGAAGAGCATTCCAGGCTTTGGCCGCCCTGAATGAAAGGGAGCTGCCCCCTGTTCTAGCAAGGCAATAGCGCGGGATAACGGCAAGGCATTGCGCTGTAGAGCGTAGATGTCTTTGAGGCACATAGAAGTTGAAACGCCTCCTGAGATAGGAGGGCCCGGATTTATATAAGGCACCATGGGCAAGAGTAAGGGCCTTAAACAGAACACGCTGCCCCACCGGGAGCCAATGCAAATCCCGGAGGTGTTGCGTTGTGCTAGACCTACCAGAAATGCCCAACAGCACTCTAGCTGCCGCATTCTGAATGGTCTGGAGCTTTTTCAGCTGATATCCGGGAAGGCCAATATATAACGCATTGGCGTAATCGATACCCGACAGGATGAGGGCCCGAGTCACCATTTCCTTCGCTGATCTGGGCAGTAATGGCAGGAATTTCCTGAGTAATTTCAAGGTGCCGAAGCATACTCCGGCCAGCTTTTTAATCTGTGAAGAAAAGCTGAGGTCCTCACTGAACCAGACCCCCAGATTCTTCACTGGACTCCCCGTTGAGTTAGGCATGGGGTAACCCGCAGGCCAAAGATCCTCCCTAAAGTGAGGAGGGAAGGACCCATACAGGAGTACCTCAGACTTGTCCTCAATGCATTTAAGCTGAGCCTCCGCGAGCCATTTAAAGACTGCTGCAAGGCAGTTTTTGGCTAAGTCGGGGGACAGATCTTTTTCCTTCCACGTAAAGAGGAACTGGGTATCATCAGCGCAGGCTTTGATCTTAGCACCCAGCTCCTCCGCCAGGTAGATTAACGGCGTGATGTATACCTTGAAGAGAAGGGGGTTCAAAGTAGACCCTTGAGGAACTGATAACAGTTGAATTAACATTGGCAGAAAGAAATGAGGTCACATAATTAGACCCATCACATTAATCCAGACATGTATTTAAAAACATGTTGGCAAAAGTGTTCTGGCAGGAGATACCTGAGTGATATAAAGGAAACAGCTACATTTTTCACTCTCTCGCTGCTTTTTAGGGTCCAAACACATTATTCCTCATAGTGTACACATATTAATAAGTATAAAATTAGTCATTGTTGGAACATATAATTCTTCATCAAATCATTTCACTAATAATTTAAGACACACATTTGTGAGTGGCAGTCCTACAGCAGCACAACAGTGCTTCTTCCTGGCAGAGTATCCAAAGATCCAGAAGTGTGCTGAGGTCGTGGTGTCTGAGGTCCAGTTTTGTACCTTTGAAAGCTTCTAGAGGTCTCCCTTTGACGTCCCCAGGCATCCTGCCTTCCCTGTCATGGCTCCTGACTAATTACAGAGGGTATGCAGCCCTTTGTGTGGAGGCAGGATACAGCCTTTTCAGGTGTAAGTGGGGCTGTGCCCAGCTCCTCTCTCCCACCCTTCCAATGATGGCCCATCCAGGCACACCTAAGCTCTCTATTGTGTCACTGTCTAGGAGGAATACACAAAGCTCAACTGTCAGCTACACCCAGTCATGTGACCAGGGACAGGCTACAGGCACTAAATGGCTAATGCAAGAAAATGCCAACTTTCTAAAAGTTGCATTTTCAGAATTGCAATTTAAAATCTGACTTCACCATAAGTTAGGATTTTAAATTGTTATCCAGAGACATCAAACATGAACTGGTTATCCCTTCCCATTTGGAAATTTCACTTATAAAATGTAATAAGGCAACACTAATGTTATCCTATGTGAGAGATGGACCTTGCAGAAGTGAAAAATGAATGTAAGATTTATTCAGTACCAGGCCATGTATAACCTAAAAGCACATGTCCTATTTTGTAAATACATAGCACCCTGCCCTCTGGGCTGTCCATGACCTACCCTAGAAGTGACCTATCTGTATTAAGAAGGAAAGTGTGGGCCTGGCAAAACGACAGTTTAACACAGAACACACAGGATCTGCAATGGCAGGCCTGAGACATGTTTAAAGTGCTACTTAAGTAGGTGGCGCAATCAGGGCTGTAGGCCCACTAGTATCATTTAATTTATAGACCCAGGGTACATGTAGTGCCACTTTACTAGGGACGTATAAATAAACTAAATATGTAAATTGGTAATAAGCCAATATTACCACGTTTAGAGGAGAGAGCACAAGCACTTTAGCACTGATTAGCAGTGCAGAGTCCTAAGGCCACAAAAAACGGGATCAGCACAAAAATGTAGGAGGAAGGCAAAAAGTTGGGGGAAGACCACCTACAGCTCACAGATCCCAAAAATTGACATTTTTTTAAATAATGCAGCTGAAGCAATATTGTACTAAATTGAATTTGCCCACTATAAAAAGAGAGAAGGGTTTTCAAAAATAAAATCTGAGTTTCCTGATGATCCAGATCTCATACATGATGCTTGATTGCAGAAAAGAACAAGGTGTAATCCGTACTGTAGCAGTCATTTAAATAGCCTGGGTCTTCTCAAAGACACAAATGTAAATCTTTCCTTGAACTTGCATCCTGATTTTCTCAGAAGATCACCTCTTGCTGTTATTTGAGCCCGTTCCACAGAATTTGATATGATACTTTCTAGATATCCACGAGTTCTGAATCTATTCTTATGCCTGGGTTAGCCCTTAGAGGCAGCCACAGTTTGGGACTCATCTGTGAGTGACTGAAAATGGAATCTTCAATCATAGATTAAGCCTTACAGTTGGTGGATGCAAATATTGAAGAGAGAAAGGAGGAGCGTGGAGCCTTGAGAGACTACACAGGTCAATGGTGCGGCAGGCAAAATAAATGTTCTACTTTTCTTGATAGTGGTATGATCAGTATGGAAGGACTGGATTTATTCCTGTGGTTTCTCAATCAGCCTATTGCTGCAATATCTGTAGTAACACTGGATAGTTCATAAAATCAAATGCCACCAACAGGTGAATTAATTTTAGAATGAAAGATGGTGTTCAAATGTAGTATTGTGGATATTATCAGTTATGTGTCGTATCTTTGCATGTAGTTGCCTAAGTCTCAATTGTCTAAAGCCTCAGGATGTGAACCCCTGCAATGGGGCAATAGTTTCCTAATTTTTACCGGATCCTTACAGCATGGTGGCAATTTTTTATAGTAAACTTTGAATGGTGTCTTTCATTGAGAATTTGACAATTATTTGATTGCATGCAAATACCTTCTACAACGCATATGTATTGACACGCTTAGACCTCCTGTGAGATACCCTGGACATTGTGAGGAAAGGGAATACCTAGAAGCAGAACTTGGCCTTGCATACATCACACAAGAATTCAGCTAATCTTTTGTTCTCTCGCAACATACCGCCCATAACTAAAACAAGAAACAAATAGCGTTCTACAAAGCTTTTTGAGTAGTAACAAAGTGTTTGCAATTCAGAGAAATGTTAATTAATATTAATTAATATTAGAACATTCAGCCACACGAAATCTCCTTTTGCAAAAAACTGGTCCGCAAAACATCCAATCCATTTTTGGAAGTTTAATGATTTGGTGACAGGAAACTATATTGAACATTGTAATTCAATTGGTAAAATATTGTGGAACAATAATATTTGTAGCTTAAGGTGTGATAATGTGCTCTCAGTCAAAGACGGCACCAAGGCATGTGGCCTAGCACCTGATTTATGATGTTATGTTAATTGAATTTTTAAAGCGCAACGGTTACCCTAAGGTGTCCTGGCGCTGTGCACTGCCTGCTGGTTAGTGGAAAATTATATTATTGGGTGAACAGCCTTGTTTTCAGCCCCCTTCTAAAAGAAAGGAGATCTGCTGCATTCCTCAAATGGAACGGCAGAGCATGTGCTTGAGAACAAAGGATATACCTTGAACTAAGTTTAATTCATATTTCTTCATTTTAAGTTTCTGTGTAGCAAGTTATTAAAGTCATTTGAAAAAGGGAATTTTGGCATCTAATGTTATATATAGTTCAGACACTTTGGCAATCTCTGAATGTTTTCAATTCCCAAACTAACAAAATAAGTGTGCCATTTAAGCACGTTTATCTGGCACACTTGCTGAGAGTCCTAAACATTGAAAAGCATGTAAAATGATAGCATTTGGCAAAGATTTTCCTTGGATATGTGCATCCTGTTAATACAGTAAGACACACTCATCCCTCTCTGCAAAATGAATGAACCAGCAAATCCCTTTCATTTCACCAGTAATTAAAATTAATCCTGGATAAAGAATAACTGTTCATGTTTTATTTTCCAGGCTATATAAACTCTTAAAATGGATCAAGCTAAATGATATTGTCAGTTTTAGATCTGGCATCCTTAGGGTGGTCTTTCCCCAGATGTTTTGCCTTTACCTCCTGTTTTTGTTGATTCTTTTTGTTGGCCTTAGGACTCTGAGCACTTTACCACTCCTACCAGTGCTAAAGTGCAGGTGCTTCTCCCCTAAACATGATGACATTGATGTATACCTGATTGGCATATGTGATCTACTAGTAAGTCCCTTATAAAGTGGTATAACAAATACCCAAGGCCCGTAAGTCAAATGCTACTAGTGGGCCTGTAGCACTGATTGTGCCACTGCCATTTTGACTTGGCATTTAAAACTACCTGTCAAGCCCTGAACCCACTCCCCCTTTTTTCTTACATATAAGTTACCCGAAAGGTAGGTCCTGATTGACCCTAAGGGCAGGGTGCCATGTAAGTAAAAGATTGGACATGTGTGTTTAATCTTTACATGTCCTTGTAGTGACAAACACCCAAATTAGTTTTTCCCCACTGTAAGGCCTACTCCACTCATAGCATAGCATTAGGTATTCCTTAATACACTTTTAGGCTGCAATTCCTGATCAGAGAGGATTAGCTTTTTCATGTTTCATAACTTTGGAATGGTAAGATAATTCATTCTCACTGGTAACGTTTGATTTAACATTACTGGTTTCGAAATGCCACTTTTAGAATGTAGACATTTCTCTCCACTGACTACTCTGGGTGCTTGACAGTCTGTCAACAATACTGGGGTGGGTGACAGCTACACTTTGTGCATTCATTCCAGACAGACACAACACAGGAAGGATAGGTGTGCCTGAGTACCATTCTACATACAGCTGCATTCTGATGGCCTTGCCTGGGCATGATGGAAGGGAGGGGCTAACACTTGAATAGGCAGTGTCCTGTCCCCATACAAAGGACTGATTACACCAATAGATATCCTGACAGACAGGACTGGGTTGAAAGGGATACATGTGCACTTCATAGAGCTGCTTTGAAGTCGCCCCCACATCAAAGGCACTTTTGGGTGTAAGTATTGGGTAGCAGACACCCTAAATTCAGACACTACTGGACTTGTAACTGAAGCTCTGCCAGAAGCACTGCTGATCCGGAAGGCCTGCTTTTATGTTGCCCTGCTACCTGCTGCTCTCTGCCATGGCTGAAGGAGAGCTGCACTCTTCCTTCACTCCATGTGATGTACAAGGGTATGTTGGCTTCACTCCTGTTGCTTGAGACACAGGGATATCAAAGTCTCTACACTTGCTCCTGTGCCTGGTTCACTGGAAGACAAATTTTGACGCATCTCCTGTCTGCAGGTAGCAGAACCGGTGTATCGACTCGGTTGTGGGAGTAAAATCAGTGCATCGCCTCAGAACCAGTGCTTTGCCTCCAGAGATTGATGCATTGGACAGCATAATGCTGCAGCTGCAGCTTGGTGATATCAACACATCCACTCGACTACATGACAGAATCTGGCACAACGCTCAGTGCCTCTCAACTCTGGCACCTATCTTCAGAACTGATACCTTGCCTTCACTGCGTGGGAAACATCGACACATCCTGCACCTGCGAGCCTCAACATCGACGCATCTCTCTGTTTGCGACCAGTAAAGGTACTTTATTCCCCAGGCTTGCGTGGGTCCTGTAGCCAGTAGGTGTTTCATCATGATCGGCCCAAACTTTGAATTTGCCCTGGTCCAGCATGACCTAAAGTAACCTTTTTTATTGCTACTTGCTTCTAAGCGCTTTACTGCATTTATTCCTTTAAAGTTCAATATCTCAATTTCTATATATTTGATTTTCATTGTTTTGGTTTCTTTTGTTTATCATATAATAGTCTATTTTTGTAAACTTGTGTGGAGACTTTTTGTGGTGTATTCATTGTGTTACTGTGTGTGTGTTGCAAAAATACTTTGCACATTGCATCTTTAGATAAGCCAGACTTCTCTGCCAAGCTACCAGAGGGAGAGCGCAGGTTATCTGTTAGTGTGTATCTAGCTTACCCAGACTAGAGTGGTGGCTCCTACCTGGCCTGGGTGTATACCTCAGCCAACCAGAAATTCAATTTCTAACAGTCAGTATGTTATTAATACAAATCACAAGCCTGCTTTACTGCAATGTGTTATTAACAAAATGTGACGATCCTACATGCCATAACTATGTATGCAGTGGTACTTCTACAACACATGCCTAGCTAGTGTATCAGAGCCCAGAACAAGGCTGAAAATGAAAGGTATAACAAAATCTTTTAAAAGGTTTAGGAGAATTTCATACCCAACAGCAAATGGGAGGTTTTGCAGCTCCTATACGTGTAATTAGTGGTGCCTGGCAAGGTAGGAGATGAAACATGGAAGGACTGCATCGGAGTAGCCAGTGAATGTTTTCATGGTACGGGTCAGTATTTGATGGCCATCTATGTTGGAGGCAACAGAGACGTTCAAGGATCAGGAGGTGGTGGCTTCTATAATTGATGAGGAGGGTGTTGTTTACTATTTGAACAGTAGCTGTCTCATTGCAGCACTGTCTGAAGCTGGACCGCAAATTTTGTAGAAGTCTAGTCTGCACCTATATGTGGACAGAAACAGCTTTTTCAGTGTATGTCCCTGAGAAGGGTCAATGGGGAGAAGGTTAGTGACATCATATGTATCCAGGCCTGGTTTCTTCAGCAGTGGGAGAATCTATCATGTTTTCAGGATGACAGGGAGATTCATTGGCTGAAGGAGGCATTGACAGTTTCAGGGGCCAGCAGGGGGCTGAGAGCATAGACTCATAGAGATTAGATGATATCTGATGGTAAAAGATCATTATAGCATTTGACCTTAAGAGAGTTCAGGATGTAGGAGAGTTCAATGGGTGATATGGGACTTAAGCCATTTCACCTGGGTGTTGAGCGATAGGAAGATAGGTAGTAATGAGGATATTTGCGATGCATTGTCAGTGTAGCATCTGATTTTGTTGATCTTCCCTTTGAAGATGTGATAGAGCATGTTGCATATGTTGACAGTTTGAAGCACCTGGGCATAGATTGATGCACTGCTTTTTGGCCAGAAAGAATGCTTTGGTGCGATTAGTCACCTCTCTGATAGTTGTTGTGATGAGGGATGCATGCATAGAGCAAAGTCCTTTCAATTAGGTGAGGTGTTTTAGGAGATTGGTCTGTTACTATTTCCTTTCTTATCTGCATATGTTGTACTTCTTCCTAGAGAGAGAATTGTTGGGTTTGGTTTGGTATATTGCATCTTCAGTGGTGCACTGAGATCTAGGTGATTTTCTGAGAGATGCGTCAAGGGAATCAATGACTGTGCTGACAACTGTTGGGGGCTGAAAGGAATTTGATAAGTTGAGAAGTACTTCTTGGAGGGCATCCAAGGTAATTCCTTAGAAGGAGCCCTATATAAGTTTTTCTGTTTTTGATTGGCATGCAATGAGGTGGTGTGAATTGTGGGGAAGGAGATGGAAAAGTAATTTCTCCTGTCAATAGATGATGGGCTTTGAATGGATTGTGCAAGAGACTGTCAGGATGAGGTTTAGTGTGTTTCTTTGGAGTGCATTGGTTCAGTAATGTGCTGCTTGAGGTCCAGAGTGTTGGTGAGTGTGTCAAAATATTCATTTGTGGTGCTTGTGCTGTGGTTGCAGGTTAGGGTAACATTTCTGAGGAATGTACTGTCCGCGACCTGAATAGAGGCAGATTTAATGACATCTGGAGTTTCTTCAACAAGCTTCTTGTTGGGTCCAAGAGGTATTTAGGTGAGATAAAAGGAGAATGTCCAAATAGCTGAGAGAGGGAAGTGGCAGGTGAGAAGAAGCTTGAAAGAATTAGGTACTGTTGTGTTGATTTGTGTATTACTGTGAGAACTTCCCTCCCCTGCAAAAATCATTGACAATTTTGTTATCAGGCTCCAAGATTTCCTATAGGAGAATTTCCAACATAGATGCTCATTCCATTTGTCATGTCTTATCAGAGAGTACTATCTTCACTAATTCTTGCACAGTTGAGTTAAATGATGGACTTAATGATGACATTGCTAACAATTTAAATGAATTCACTCCATATCACAGATCCAAATAAATCCTCACATTGAGCACTAAACCTCCCATGAGAAAGAATTTCAAATGGCATTTTTTAAAGCTCAAAATAGAAGTGCTGCCATGTGTCAGAATATAGACCACCCACAAATGTTAGTGCAGAGTGGCAATTGAAGCACTCATCCCTTTTTTGCTCCACTTACATGGAGCACAAAATCGGTATAGTTTATGGTTGTTGAAGATAGTTGTGGTGCAGACTGTGGTACATCACATCAGTATATGATATTAGTACCCCAAGCACAAGCAGGTCTACAAACTGAAAGTGGTACATAGAGCTCACTCCTGATCTTTTCCATTCACTGAGAGTAGCTTAGTCATGGCTACCGCCATACCTCATAGGAACCTTAATTTATTGAATGAGTTAAACAAGCAATGGTAAAGCCAATAGGTCTGATCTTGACAATTTATTTATTTTCCTAATATATGTTCTACGCAATAGACATTAAAACTAATAAAAAGTAAAAATGGAGGTGTCTACAGTTATTGTGCTTATGTTTGAACCAAACGTAAGTAGAAATGTCCCTCCAGACCACAACATCATTAGACTAGACAGACCACACAAAATAGGCGGAGGCTTAGCCTGCATACATCGCTCTGACATCACCATCTCAAAGTTTCACTCGGAACCCCTGGACTCCTGTGAATACCTTGGGATTTCTGTGAAATCATCAAGTAACCACTCCCACAAACTACATATACTCTACCATCCACCAGGTTTGAACACAATTTTCACAGAACAACTTATGGAAATCATTACTGCAAACTCTTCCCCTCATTCCAACGACATATTCCTTGGCGATTTCAATCTCCACTGGGAG
Organism: Calotriton arnoldi; assembly: GCA_963921515.1. Taxonomy (NCBI): domain Eukaryota; kingdom Metazoa; phylum Chordata; class Amphibia; order Caudata; family Salamandridae; genus Calotriton; species Calotriton arnoldi. The sequence continues at coordinate 757,285 of CAWUFW010007358.1, forward strand.
AACCCACTGGACAAGCAGGTTAACGCCCTCAAAACCTTCCTTGCAGACCATTCCCTGATCCAAGCTATCTCAAAGCCTACTCACACAAAGGGTGCTACTCTCGACTGGCTCATCTCTAAACAAAATACAATTGAATCGATCTCGATTACCCCGTGTGACTGGTCAGACCACCACATTATCACCTTCCAAATTCCCTCCGCTAACAAGAAAACTTTCTCGCAACAAATCAAGCCGAAACAATGGATAAGAGACACAAAGAACATCAACTGGAACAACCTTGCCTCCCACTGTGAGAAGGCTCTTATCCCCCAATAACTTGTCAGACGTTAATGCACTCACTGCTCACTATAACTCCACGATGACCAAAGTATTCGACCAAGCCACTCCGCCAAAACTCAAAAGAATTCCGGACAAAGATAAAAACCCATGGTTCAGCGGAGCCCTGAATGAAGAGAGACGCAAACTCAGATCAACGGAACGGAAATGGAGGCAACATCCCTCCCCCCTCCATCTTAAACTACTCAGGAAAGCCAGAAACTCATACAATAAAAGTATTCTACAATCAAAAAAAGACTTCTTCAAATCAGAACTAGAGAATGCCAAAAATAGACCAAAAAAACTCTTCGAAATTCTGAAACAACAATCGAACAAATTGGCCAAATCCTCACTCTTAACATCGACTTCACAGCTGAGTAGTGAAGAATTTTCCTCATTCTTCACAGCAAAAACGAATTCTCTCCAACTCGAACTTAGTACGGCGGCTATCAACTCAGCCACCCCAAAGATCACTCAAGCCATTAACCCGGTACAACATGAGCTAACTCTGCCCAAAAATAACTCTCACTGGTCTACTTTCAAACTTTACGATCTCAATGACATCACCAAAATTCTAGCGACTACCAAACTCAACAACCACTTCAATAACCCCGTCCCATCAAATTGCCTACCCCACATCTGTCATATCATCTCCCCTCTCTGGACCAAAATCATCAATGCCTCGCTAACACAAGGTCACATCCCGGACTGCCTAAAAACTGGCCAAGTCACCCCTATCCTAAAAAACCGACAGCTAACACCTCCGACCCCAACAACTTCCGACCAATAACCAACATTCCCATGCTAGCAAAGGTCTTGGAAAAATGTGTTCAGCAACAACTGAACCAACACATCACAAACTTCAATCTACTGAACATCCATCAATCGGGTTTCAGACCTGGCCATAGCACAGAAACAGCCATCCTGCATATAGTAGACGACGCCCTCCTAGCTCTTGACCGCAATGAAACCTGCCTATTAGTCCTGCTCGACCTCTCATCAGCCTTCAATACGGTCAATCACGACAAACTTCTAAGAAGACTAGAAAACAGTATGGGTTTATCTGGCACAGTCCTTCTATGGTTCAAATCCTTTCTGGAAATCAGAACGCAATCGTTCATGACCAACAAGATTCTTTCTCTCTCCTCACCTAACCTACTAGGAGTACCACAAGGCTCTACCCTATCCCCCACGCTATTCAACTTATATGTCAAACCACTCACCGATCTACTACAGCAGGCGAACATCTCCTACCACATGTACGCGGACGACACTCAACTTTACATTAAGATCACCTCCATCGAAGAGATAAAGACAATGAATCTAGCTCTCGAAAAAACCGTCCAATGGTTAACGACCAACTTCCTCAAGCTAAACTCACAAAAAACTGAATTTCTTTTAATCCCCCCCCAATAACTCCCGGAAACAAAGGAATGGACCAAAATGATCACTGCTCTGAACTGTACACCAACGTTGGTGGACTCCACAATATCACTTGGAATCACACTGGATAAGAACCTTAACATGCAAGCTCACATCAACTTGATGGCTAAAAATTTCCGCTTTCACCTCAGCTATCTCAGGAGAATGAAGCCATTCATCGAAAACCCGGACCTCAAAACTGCAGTTCAGTCCTTAGTCATATCAAGGCTGGAGTACGGATGTTCTACCCTCTCAGGGCTTCCCAAAATCTCAACCGCCCTCTAAAAGCCTGTCTCAACGCCGCAGCAAGACTCATAACAGGATCTAGGAAATTTGACCACATATCGCCACACCTAAAGGCACTCGACAGGCTACCCTATGAAGCTCGTATTCACTTAAAGATGGCTTGCATCACTCACAAGGCGTTACACCACAACACCCCCCAGTACCTAGCCCAAAAACTTACCTTATCTGGAGGAAACAGACATTCTAGGAGCGCAGACAATCTACTCCTAAAATCCTCGCGGTTCAACAAGACTAAAACCTCCAACAGAGCATTTTCTGGAGCGGCGCCAAGAATTTGGAACTCGCTTCCGCCATCCATCAGAAAAATCGCCCCGACACCTCTCTTCAAAAAGGAAGCAAAATTATTCTTGATGAGCAAATTCCTCCCTTAAATCCGCACAATCACCACACCAGCTTACAACCTCAAACTTAACTATACTCTCCATCTACTGATATTTCGAAGCTAAGACTCGCACAAACTCGAATTGACTCTTATTGCTCAGAAAATTCTCTATTCTGCTTTTATCCCCTGAACTCTGTTATGTTTTGTTGTTACTTTATATGCTATGCTTTTTTGTATGCCACGTTTTTACTATATGTGCTATTCATACCTTGCTCACTATGTAAAGCGCTCTGATACCCTACCTTGGGTCTGGTTCGTGCTATAGAAAACTCTAAAAATAAATAAATAAATAAAAAATATGATATGAAAGCAGAAGCGTGAAGTGGACTATTTTCTATGCTAGTGCGCACAAGTGCAAAAGCAAAATGCCACTACTCACAGTGAAGCGAGCCAGTGGAGGAAGTGGCCAGCCCATTGTCCCATGTGTATGATTTGGTGGAACGAAGCAAAATGCGAAAGGCCCTGCATATATCGGGCAGCCCATGTCCATATTTTATGGAATGCCATTTTTTTACTCCGGAAGATAAGGGGAACCCAAAAGAAAATAACAGTACAAATCATTCAGAGCTTTTGCTTTGAATGAAGAAACATCCCAAAAACATCTATGTAACATTCCTAATAAGCCCAACAAAAGGCAGTAACACAGGAAAAAGGTTTGCCCTGTGAACTTGAAGAATAATAAAGCAAAAAGGATTTAGTTACAAGCACAATAATGGCCCACTATTGACTTAAAAGACAATCACGGATCCTAGTCACACAAATAGGAAAAAATAGTTTTACAGTGGGTGAATAAAATTAAAATGTGCCAAGACAAAAAGACAAAGGGGCATATTCACAAGGACCTACCGCCGATTTATCCCCACCTTAACCCATCAAAAGTGGAGATAGATTTAACACCCCATTCACAAGCGGGTGCAAACTGCAGACATCGCCAGTATTCCCGCGACAACTGCCCCAAAATTTAACACCACGGTGGACACCACCAACTAACCCTAATGAGATGCAGAGTAGGCGTTCCCGTGCAAAAACACACGAAAAAACCACAACACCACTTTCACAACGAACTGCCAGATCTGCGAAGCGAACCAAAAACAGGCGATAAGCCGCGGTAGCACCAGTGATTTAACACCTGCCTTTTGCTGGTGTTAAGCAGGACGACTACCTGCAGCATGAAAGGAGCCCAGCCAAGATCCACACCCGAAGACCCACAGATGCCATGGAGACAAACATCATGCAGCCCGGATACCCATGAGGGCCACAACACCCACCGCCACCACCCCCAGCCCCCCCCCTCCACCCCCCCTGGACATACACATACCGTGCACAACACAAGAGCCACCAAAAGCGCATGATGACGCACATTGTCAAAAAGATAACACATGTGTGGCCAGAAGAACGAGAAATAGTCACACAGCACTGAAGTAACAACCAAAAACTTTATTGAAACACAACACAAAACAGCAATGCGGCAGACTCCTGTCGGGTCCGTCCGGGACAATCAGGACGTCACAGCCTGGAAAATAAAGCACAAAATCAGAACGTGTGCCATGCGCACATCAAAGGAGCGAGACACAGAGAAATAGAGAATGAAAGAAAGGCAGAGAGAGAAAGAGAGAGAGGGAAGGAAGGGAGAGAGAGAGAGTGAGAGAGAGAGGGAAGGAAAGGAGAGAGAGTGAGAGAGAGAGGGAAGGAAAGGAGAGAGAGTGAGAGAGAGAGAGAGAGGGAAGGAAAGGAGAGAGAGAGTGAGAGAGAGAGAGAGAGAGAGAGAGGGAAGGAAAGGAGAGAGAGAGATAGACACCGCTGCCCCTGCGCACCCAGGCCCCACTGTTCACCTGCTGCCACTGGTGTGTCTCCAACCACGTGCTGGGATAGACTGCAAGCCACAAGGACTGCAATCTGTAATTAAGGCCAGAGTCAATCATGGCAGAGTCCATCTCACAGCACACGGCAACAACGCTTGTCCGTCCCTGCGCACACATGCAGCCGCACCCCACCCCCTCCCGCCGGCCAGCGCTGGCTGTCCGCACTTGCGCACCCCGGGCCCACTGCTCACCTGCCACCAACGGTGTGTCCACCAGTGGGCACACCACATGCCCGTGCAAGCTCCAGACCCTGGTCCCGCCACCATGGCATGGTCCACATCATGTGGCCATGCCCCATGGCCCAGCAGGTCCCACACATGTCGCTGAGTCCTGAGGCATCAATGGCAGAGACCACATCAGTGCACACGTCATCATCGTAGGCTGCACACCCACTCAGCTCTTCCGGTGCCACTAACCCTGTGCAACCCCAGTCTGCGCCACGTGGTGGTAGGCCTGTGACGGCCGCAAGGCCTCGGGTGCCACTAACCCTGTGCAACCCCAGTCAGTGCCACGTGGTGGTAGGCCTGTGACCGGTGCAAGGCCATGGGTGCGACAAACCCTGTGCATCACAACTCATGGGCCCTTTATGATTGAGAACCGTGGAGCGTCCGTCATCCAGTCACCACCGGCAGTGTGGAATGTGTCGTCGTCGGCCCCTTATATTTGCGGGGTCACATGGCCTGTGACGCCTGTGCCGGATAGGTGTGGTGTGTGTGCAGACCTGCCCTCAGGGAGTGGCCGTGACATGCTGACAACTAGACCAGTGACCTGCATACCACCAGCGAGTACGCCTGCGACATGTAGTTATGTGGGCTCCCCCTCGGAGCGTAAGCGGACCAGCGCAGGGCTTGCAACAATGACTCGGGGGCTCTGGGCGTGGTTCAGTCAATGTCCGGACAAGGGAGTGACTAATGCGTGTGTCCCTGTTGTAGTGTCCACGGCAAGCGGAACACAATAGGCAATGTAGCACACTGTGACTGGCATCCCACTAGATGAGCATCATTGACATGAGGGAAATCATTGTCCCTACATTCATCCACACATTCATACATGAATGATGAAAGACATGACACAGCAGTGCGTTTCTGGATGTTTATTGCACATCCAGTGGAGTTTTGAAGCTGGAGCAGTACAGGGCCATGCCAAGCACACAACACAATATGGGCCCATGGAGGGCCAGCCAGAGTCCATCCGGGGATGACAAGTACTGCGGAAGAGGAAGAGTACAGTCCGCAGACTGGTCGCCGTGTCATTGGTCATCAAACAGGATATGGCAGTCCATGTCGCGGTCCAAGGTGAGTGTAGCGGAGTGTATCAGGGGTCAGTGGCAGGTCATGGGCCCATGTGCGGCACCAAGCAGAAACAGGCAAGGTGGCGGACATGAATGCTAGTGCCTCCTTCTGAACCCAAGCCCATCCACGTCCTCGTCCTCGAATGTGTGCGCTGCCCCACCTGTGGGTGGTGCAGTACCGGCTGTGGCACTGTGTGCCACTGACACTTCAGGGGCCGGAGGAGGATTGTTGGCCGCACTGTGTGGCAGGGACACATCAGGTGCCGGAGTGGATACGCCTGCCGCACTGGGAGGCACTGACACACCAGGGGGCGGAGATGTGGATGGTGTGGGGGCAGCAGCATTCATCATTGCCACGCCTTGTGGCAGCAATTCCATGATGAGGACATGCAGGGCATGGTAGATCCCAGCAACATTTCGCTGATGTGCAGAGGTGGCTGCCATCCTTTCCGCCTCCATCCACACCATGTCCTCCATGAGCCTCTGCATGTGTGCCAGCTCATGGCTGGGACCGCTGGAGCCACTCTGAGCAGACAGGTGTTCTTGTCTCCGAGTCAGGACTCCAGCGATGTCAGTCATGGCTCGTTGGAGACCATAGAGCGTGCTGTGGGTGTCCGTTAGGGACTGGAGCTGGTCCCTGATGGGACCTAGACACCCATGGATGGCGTCCAGTTTAGTAGCCATGAGGTCGAACCCCACCCGCACCTGCTCAGCCGTCTCCCTCTGGCCCTCCAGCACACGGTGTTGGAAGGACATGTGTTGTTCCTGGGGGTCTTGGGAGACTGCCGGGGCTGTGGGTGCCTCCTGCTGGGTGGTTTGTGGAGTGGGTGGGGTCTCCTCGATGCAGCTGGGCTGCCCTGGAGGTGATTGGCGGATGAGTTCAATGATGTCTTGGAGGGCTTGGGTGTTGATGCTGGTGGTGTCCTCCTCGTCATCAGTGAAGAGTGGCTGGGACTGCTCTGCAGGAGGTGTTGACGGTGCCCCTGCAATGTGAAGGGGAGATGGTGTATTACAATATGTCTGCATGTATGTAGCCGCATGGTACAGGTTCACATTCAGACAGCATGGCATTGTACAGTGTGACAGTCTGTGGATCAGGGCCATGATCCAGAGTGATTGTGGGTGTGCACTGTGCTCTGCTTGAAAGTGCATGTGTGCCATTGTGGCCATCTCCCCCCGTCCCCCCAGTGGTCATTCACCCTGTTGCGGTTGTGTTGTGTCCTGTCGAGCAGTGTCCGATCCCCCGACTCCTGCCACGGTCTCCACACTGATGACTGTCAGCACCAGCTCCTCCGTGTCATCCAGCTCCTGCTGTGGCGCAGGGCTCCCACCTCCAGTCTGCATTGCTGCCTTCTGGTTGGCTGCGAGTTTCTCCTTGGTCTTGTGCTTGATGTCAATCCATCGCCTCTAGACCTCGTCCATTGACCTCTTGTGCTCTCCGATGGCATTCACCTTGTCCACGATGTCCCGCCATATTCCATTTTTGGTGCCCAATGACACGTTGGAGGTGACGAACAGTTGTTGATGGTGTTCCATCACCTCCGTGACCAGAATCCTATTCTCCTGCGGACTGAACTTCGTCTTCCTCTTCTTCTTGTCCTTGCCCTTGCCTGTCCCCGACGTCCCAGGCTGGTCATCCAGGGTGCTTGTGGGGTTGCGCTCGTCCTCTGCGCCTGCTCCGGATGCCTCCATGGTGCTTGGGTGTTGGTCATTTTGTGTTTGTGTGTTTTTTCTACTTTTATAGTGGTTTTTCCTGCCTGCCGTGTGTGTATTGCAGGCCTGGCGCTGCTTATCGCTGATTTCCTCATCGCGCTTTGGCCCATCGCATGTTTTTTCGCGTTGTAGTTTGTGTTTTTATCTCGGTCGAGGTTGTTGTATCGCGGACATTGTCCGTGTTTTCGGGGAACTATCGCATGGTACCGTCGTGTTGTGAATTCCAGGTTAATACGGGGTTATTTTCCAGCGATGGGCTGCGATGTGTGAAGTTGCGTTAACATTTTTTGGAGATGTTTAGCACACGTTCTTGTGAATATCCCCCAAATAGTTTTGTTCTCTTAATACCTAAAAATCCCACATTTCACTGAGAAACATGATAGGCTACATGTTTTTGGCAACTGATGACGGGTACATAAAAAGTTTGACTGATAAAGGACAATCAAAAGACCGAGAAGTTGAAATTCATCAGAGTTATCATGCTTTGGTTCCAACCTTGCTTTTTTAAATAAAAGAATAACAATCTCTCCTGAGTACTGACTTTTTGAATTCGAGATTTGTGTAAATGTAAGTATATATGTATTTTTCTTATGATTTTTGGGAGAAAATGCCACTGATGAGAAGCTGTCTCTCCAACAAACCTTACATTTATTTCACCATAAAAGCTCATTTACCAAAGGATATATTGTAAGAATGTGTCAAAGCATGGTTTTGGGGAAACTGAGAAGCTTTCTTTCAATATGTGAATAAAATATGTCCACAATGGCAGGTACCAGGCTCCACACACTTACCAACACATATTGAGGATTCGCTTCATAGAAAATTATTATCAATCACTGTAAGAGATTGCCTTTTTCTGTGGGGTCACCCCATTTGTTTTTCGTTTTTCTGGATCCTATTTTTGCTGCACTTAGAGCTCTGTTCCATTTACGTTTGCTACCACTTTAAACATGGTTAGAGTGGCTTATTCATAATTCACTTATTTATCTTGTCCATAAATCCTTACTATATGTTATATAGAGTGCAATCATAGCCTGGAAGTTAAATGACACTTGTGGACCCAAGAATCAAGGACCATATTTATCAAGGGGTTACGTCGCTTTTCTGCCATGCAATGGGTGCAAAAGCGATGCAACCCTCAAGATGTGATTTATCAAGCCACGCAAGTCCCCCTTGCGTGGCCCTGCGTGGCTTGGTAAATCCAGAGTAAAGCAAGGCTGCACAAAACACTGCGTTGCGTTACTCTATCTCTTGAAGGCGTTCCATGGGTGGTACGTGGATGTTCCCACACAAAACCCATGGATTTTGATGCATTCCCGGATTTACCATTACTGGTAGACCTGGAATGCGCCAAAAATGCTACTCCTTACAAGGTGAGGTATAACGAGGAGAAATATCTTTATTTCTCCTTGTTATGTCCTCTTTCTATGTGTGCTGCATTCTGCAGTACACATAGAAAGAGGAAAATGCCTCAGGGAAGGTGCCCTTTCCTGCACAAAAACAAACCTGCCTGCAAGGCAGGCACCATTGCACCATGGTGCAAGAGTTCCTGCGTTGGTGCTAGGCAGCGCACTCTGCGCCAGCGCTGGGAAAAGGCAGGAATGCGTCTTATTGTGATAAATACACCATATTCCTTCACTTTCCCTGTTACGCAGTGCATCAATGTGACTTGCTGTGCTGCGTCACATCTATATAAAACTGGCCCCATCCATTCAAAGACATATTTTTATATTTAATAAAAATCCAGTCTAATGGTGAAGTCAAATGTCAATTATAAATGTTGAAAAAATAACTTTTAGAATATTTGTTTTACCCTGCCTAAAGCTGCTGGAGGCTTATTTGCATTAGCTCTCCAGCCACTGCCTAGCCTGAATGAAGTGTGAAGGAGGTGTGAAAACTGCTCCCAGAATAGAGACAATGTCCTGGCTGTGGGGAAGTGTTTTCTTCCCTTTGTAGGAAGGCCACTTAGGGTGGACTGAGAAACTCCATTAACTTCATTAGTTGACACTTGGAAAGGCCCAGTCTTTGTCCCCATGGTCAGGCTGGCATCAAAGCCCCGCAGGAGGAAAGCTACCCCTACAACCGATTTTGAGTGACCACAGACAGGGGGACTGCTCATTACCATGACCACACCTCTGGCTGGGCACACAGGATATACATAAGGGGAGAAAGATTTCCCATCTTGGATTTTCAGTGTGATGGGCATTGTGGAATTGATAGAAGTAATGCAAATATGAACTGCTGAAAAAATGGTTAGGGTTGCATTCAGGAATTTTTGCCCTCATTGGTTAGGGAGTGCCCTGGAGTCAGGCCCCATTAACCGGCTTGTCCCAGGCATAAACATGGCAACTCAAGGAACCATGTACAGAACACTGGACCTGCTCTCTGTGACTTGAGAGGAGCTCAGAAGGGCTGGAACTGCTCCCCTTGTACCCATGAAAGTTCTGGACCTGCTTTCCTTGTACCCACAAACTCTTTTGCAGTTACAAGGATGCAAAAAGTTGCAAGAGGCCTGATATATGCAGCTGACCAGTGGCAACTGGACCGAGACTGGACTTTGCTGCTGACCTGTGCCTGACAGACTTCAATCTATAACTACTCCCTCCACTCCCCTGGATCATTTGGGCCTTAGAAGCATACTCCCATGGTTGTTGGGCACCAGAAGAAAGTTTGGAAACTATTGGAAACATTTCCTCCAGAGGACGCACCGGAAAAAGTATCCGACTGGATGTTCCATGGCGTCAAACTGAATTTCATCTTAATCCCAATCATGGTTCCCAGTACCTCTGATAAAATGACTTAGTCCAATTCTGCGTTTGGACTTAGAACTTTTCAGCAAGAAATCTCCAAAGCTTCAGTGGAACAAACCTGCTTCAAGTATCTGGTCTTTGATCCAAAGGCAGCAGCTACAATTTCAGCAGCAGCCTGCTGAGGAGGATTCTTCTCATGAGCAAAGTGACAGGGTCCCTTCCTGGATTGGGGCTTAAAAGAAATATCAACTCTTTTCTTCAAAAAGGTTAAAAAGTGGGAAGACTGGACTTTAAAACTTTTTCATCTTTTTGGCTTTCATCCTTTTCACCGGGACAAATCCACGTGTTGCATCTGACCAGGTCTCTTTCACTGCTGGCTTACAATTGTGCCTATGCCCCGATTTTATCACTCCCACAGACTATCATTGGCGCTTTTGGAGCCATTTCTGTTTAAAACTTTAAAAAATCATAACTCTGAGTCACATTATTAGAGTTTTGTAATTTTGATGTTATTTTGGTCATTACATTTTATTTTATTTTTCTAACTTGATATGTTATTTTTATTCTTTGGTGTTTTATCTTTATTACACTTTTGGTACGGCATAAATACTTCGCACATTTCTCTAAGATAAGTTTGTCAACTCGGTGCCATAGCTATCAGGGGTTGAACTCAGGTTAATTTAGTGACTTTGAGGGTTTATGGTTCATCCTTACAAGAAGTGTTAAACTGTAAAGCTGTAGAGGAAGGATGTTGTGTTGTGGAATATGTATATGCTTCAGTACCTGTTTAGTGAAATATTAAGCCTTAAATAATAACGGATTCAAGAGAGAGCGGGTTCTCCATTTTCTTGATGTATTGGCAATCTACGGTAATGAAATGGCTCAATTAAAAACTGACACCATTTGAATATGCTACAAAGGGCTCATGTGCTTTACAACCAGATGAGAATGGTTGGGTAATAATTCAGGGATAGTATGAATCATTTCAACAGCATACTAAGCTCTTAAAAAGAAATGTCAGTATCCAAAAAGTAGTAATGAACTCACAGGAGTACAAATGGTCAAAATGTTGATGGGCTAACTATGTTGAACACCATTAGGGATTTAATGCAACGTATATATTCTTTCAAGCTAAACAGTATCATAATTCTGAGGAAATTGGCTTCATTGCTTACCAATTTCCTGTATCTATGCTATTTATATATTCATCATTGTAACTTCTCATTTGCTGGTTGGGGACAATTTGTGGGCATAGCAAGACATTGGAAACATTTTATTTACGGACGACTCTTGGAGACCAAGCACGATAGGATTAGAGACCACCATTTATTCAACTTAGGCAGAAACAGTAAATTATTGTTTACATTTATGAAAAAGGAGCAGATGTGAAGTAGTTACCAACAGAGGCTGCACTTCAAGAGATAGCTAGCAAAATGAATATTGCTAAAGCCGCAAACAGAAGCTGCTCTTCAACTTATGGACTACAAATGAACATTGCAAAAGCCCCAAATCATTAATTAATTCACTTATCAAACACTGCAGCATAAACAAGCTACAGAGAACACATTTTAATTGGTATTGAGATTTGCATTATGTTGTAAATTGGACGTTTATTACTATGTGTATTACATGTTTCTGAAAATAGAGCTATATTTACAACAGCTCACGAATTTAGAAATAAAATTGTCCTCCACTCCAGGTAAGGCTTTTGTCATTTTTCAGCTCGGTGTGGATGGCACTATCTAATCGTATGCTTAAAGACTTTGCTGTAAAAATGGCAAAAGGCTTTGTCACTTTCTAGCTTTGCTTGGATGGCACTGTGCTAATCCTATGCTAAAAAACTCTGATAGAAAAACAGGAATTTGAAGTGAGCAGATTTAGAGTTTTGATGGTGTTGAAGAGTGTTCTATATAAAGTATCTGCTCTCCACCTAAACTCGGGAACTACCCAGAGTTCCCTCCTTTCCTTTTTGCATAATTCATACAGCACTCAAAGCCTGAAAAGGTAAAGTCTGGAATTTAGACATAATCTCAAAACCACTTGAAATTTGTGAACAGGACAGACCTGGACTTCTGAAAAGGGGCATGATATTGTTGACTTGCCTTGTGTTTTTTTTTTTTTACAAAGATATTCCTTTTTTTACATTGGTGAGTCTGTTGGTGCTATTGTGCTATGTATATCTATCATGGTCACACAAAATGCCCATAATCGCACACTGTTGATAAGATCATTTACTCCAAGAAGTTTTGTAGATCCCCTTTTAGTATTGGCAGGAGTGGATGGACTGAGTGCATAAAGGCATGGAGACGAAGGGTAGCAGATTCCCAGTACCCATGATCAAAATTAGCCATGAACTATGCGGTTTAAATATGCATTATGTAAATAAATATGCATAATAGGTCAAACGACCAGGAGTGAGTTCAGTGTTGGTCAATCAGATCAAAAGAAGTGTGTGATATAATAAATTATCATTGTGAACAATTTGTTATGTTGATAACTTATAGAGCCAGTCAGCAGGAACAACTTATACCTAATGCGTGCTTAAATCTGAATGTGTCACCACCTCCCAGGACAGGAAAGTTCTAAAAACAAGCGCATGGTAATTTTTAGAAATACTCAAAAGTATAAATACCACACCCTGTGAGCCATACCCTTGATAATCAATTGGTGTGCTGATCAGAAGAAGCTCATCGTTACTTACCTTTAGACTGCCCCAATTCCACAGTGCAAGAACAGCCTGCTGCACATCTCACCTCGTTGTCTCCAGCAAACTTCCAGATAAAAAGAAAAGGAAGAGAAGAAAAGAGATAAGTAATTTAAAAACTTACCATAGGTAAATGCGCTTATCTGAGAAACAATTTCACCAGTACCTCTAATGTAGTAATTACCTTAAAAAAAGATAATAATTCATATTTGCAAGTCTTTACAATGACTTTGAAAGAAAGGCCTTTTTGAGACATTTCTTCTGAGATTCAAGGAAAGACAAGTCGAGCACTGTACTGGGATAAATAGCATGAGCTTTACATGCTCACAATAATATTTGCACCATCACCACCAAACATTTTGCCTTCACATGAACTATTTTTGCTGAATTCGATCAATGTTGGCCTTAGGATTCTGTGCACTTTACCACAGCAAGCCAGTGCTAAAATCCATGTGCTCTCTCCTTTAAACTTGGTCAGATTAGACAGCACCTTTTTGGCATATTGGATTTATTTATAAGTCCCTAGTAAAGTGATGTACCATATACCTAGGGTCTGTAAATTAAATGCTACTATTGGGCATGCAGCACTTATTGTGCCAGCCTCTTAAATAGTCCCTTATAACATGTCCCAGGTCTGCCATTCAAGCCTTTATGCAGTTTTCAACTGTCAATTTGACTTGGTAATGTAACTCCATGGCCAAGCCTTAAACTCTCCTTTTATTGTATCTATGTCACCCCTAAGGTAGGCTCGAGTTAACCCATAGCGCAGGGTGCATTGTATTTAAAAGGTTGGACAACTCAGTGTATCAGCTTTGTGGCTTCTAGGGATCTCTGGCTTTCACGACAAGGTGTTGTAGCAATCTGTGAAGAAGAGTCCTCTCTCACCGAGGTCAGGATGTCTTTTGGTCGATGTTTTTTTACATTGTGGTGTAACTAGCCCGAAACATAACCCTCCTCCTTTTGCAGCTGGGCTTGAGGCCGGCCATGGTGGAGATGGACAAGTACATTTAGGTTTTACATGTCCTGGCAGTGAAAAACTCCTAAATTCATTTTTCACTATAATGAGGCCTACCTCTCCCATACGATAACATTGAGTTGCCTTGTTACATTTAATAAGTGTTAACTTTTGATTGGGAACAGGTAGGTGAACATTTCGTGTCAGAGTAATTATCATTTAAAACCCTCTTAATTGTAAAGTCGGATTGCAAGTTGACTTTTGTAAAGGCCACTTTTAGAAAGTTGGCATTTTCCTGCCCTATCTATGTGGTGCCTGCAGCCTGTTCCTGAGTCACATGACTGGATGTAGCTAGCAGTTGGATTCTGTTTATGCCTCCCATACAGCCATGTAATAGAGGGATTAGGTGAAACTGGATGGGCTATCAACTGGCAGGATGGGGGGGTCGAGCTGGGCACAGCCCCACTTGCAACTGAATAGGATGAGCCCGGCATTCACACAAAGGGCTTGCCACCCCTGCATTGTTCATGCAGACAGGCAGGAGCCAGGGCAGGAGAAGCAGGAAACTTCAAGCACTTCAAAGGGAATTCTCAATGTTTCTCCTACTACAAAGAAGGCATCAGGAATAAAAGCAGGACTCTCAGACCCACTCTTCAGTTCACTTTTGGGCCTGTAAAAGGACTCTCAGTGGACTGCCTGCTGCTATGGCCTGCAGAGTATTCCACAAGACTTCGTTGCTGCACATGGAAGGATTACTTTCCTGCCTGGAGCCTTCCTTGTACCCTCAGAGGCCTGCCCTGCTGTTTGAGCTCTGTTCCACTGCTCGAACACTGGACCACCAGAAAGACTTTAAGGGCTAATTGTCTAGCATCCTGGTCAGAGCCCCAGGGACATAAAACGGTCCAAACATCTTGAACCTGCACCTGAACTTGGCCTAAGTGAGTCCTAACCCCACAAGTGGTGCCCCTCCAGTCCTGGACCCTTGGTGGTGGTGCTAAATGTGCCCAGATAGCCAAAAGCCCAAACTTGGGACTTAGAATTTTTTTGACTAATTACTGCTCTGAGAACCGAAGGAAGACAGGGACCAACCTGCTTATCTTTCTGGCCAAGGTGTATCAGTAGTCGGCCTGACTTCGGGCAGCTCCTGCTATGTTCTCCACAGCAACAAATCCTGCTCAGCAATCCTTCACCATACAGGTATCTAGCCTCCTGAACGCTTACTGGCTGCAGCCTCCAGCTTCATCATGCTGAGATTTTTGACATCTGAAAAAGAGATTTAGTCTGAATGAAGAAATGTTCACCACAACTTCGTTCAGTGGTTCCCCGACAACGACAACTTTTCCTTGGACATGGCCTGCAGCCTTGCCCCACTGAACTTCTACCTTTGCAGATCATTTTTTGTTTAAATTTCTTCTAAGTCCATAGGCAAGCACCGACCAGGACCAATCCAGTTTTTGTATTCAACTCGCACTCCATTGCGGTCGGCCATATTTTTCGACTTTGGCCCAGTCTCGAGCGACTAGAGGTCCACGGTTGGCGCTAGATTTTACCTTAAACTTTAAAAGAAAACCTCTGGTTCTACTGTGAGATTTTTGTCATTGTGATGTCAAATAATTTACTAAAATGTACTCTATTTTTCTAAATTTGTGTGGGATTTTTTTGTCTTTACACATTGCCTCTAAGTTAAGCCTTACTGCTTTTTGCCAAATTTCCAGATGGTTAAGTACAGGTCAATTTAGTGACTTTTTGGTTCACCCTCAGAGGGATTGTGGCTGTTGCCCATTCAACCAACAACCCAATTTCTCACACTAATAGAAAACACAGATAGGATTTTTGTGAAAATAAGGAAACCTCAACTAAGCAAGAGGAATTGCCAAGGATGAATACATGTTAACTAAAGTATACTTGTCATATGTCTTTTGACGGAAAAGGTACACCCACTACATCCCTAAAAAAGGAAAAAAAAGAAGAACACTGCCAGGTGTAGAACATATGTTGCCAACAGCTGATTGCATCTTTTTCTCTCCCTCTCATTCCATGTCCCCCTTCCCTTCAGTGTTCCTCTAAAACGTGAGGAACTTCATTCACTCTGTTGGATACGGTTAGGCATGGGTCGGCTGTCCTCATACATCACTCCTGGAAGGCCATTAACACAGGTCAGTCAGTTTGATATTACTTCTAAAAATTAAAAATCATTCTGGTTAAAAAGCAACTGGGATTTGACAACAGATCGTACAGTAACTCATTAGCTCTCCAAATTAGCGAACAGGTTGCAGACAGAGACATGCACAAAATCAAAATAGCTATGTTTCAAGCTATGTTGTCTAAAATAAGTATAGTTACTGAGTTAGAGAATGCAGAAGAAGAAAAATTATTGTGTGGTTAATTAAAACCATTATCATCTACGTTGAACCATCAACTGCTCCCTCGAGACCGCAACATTTCCCGACAACTGGAAGCGCGCGAAGTCACCCCCTCCTAAAGAAGCCCTCCGCTGACCCGACGGACCTCAAGAACTTCAGGCCCATCTCACTGCTCCCTTTCACAGCCAAGGTCATCAAAAAGGCCGTCAACACCCAGCTTGCACACTTCATCGAAACCAACAACACCTCTCAATCTAGATTCTGCAGCAATCACAGCACTGAGACCGCCCTCCTCGCCACCACAGATGACATCCTTGCCCTCCTCGACCAAGGCCAAACGGCAGCCCTCACCCTCCTGGACCTATCTGCAGTCTTCAACACCATCTCCCACCGCACACTAGCCACCAGACTCCATGACGCCTGCATCCAAGGAAAGTCCCTAGACTGGTTACGATCATTCCTCACAGGCAGAACACAGAGAATAAGACTCCTGCCTTTCCTCTCAGAACCGATATAGATCAGATGCAGAGTACCCCAAGGATCCTCCCTCAGCTCCACCCTGTTCAACGTCTACATGGCCCCCCTCGCAACCATCGTCAGAAACCACAGGCTCAAATTCGTCTCCTACGCCGATGACACCCAGCTCATCCTCTCCCTCACCAAGGAACCCGACATCACCAGGTGCAACTTCCAAGAAGGGATGAAAGCCATTGCAACCTGGATGAGGAACAGCTGCTTAAAACTCAACTCGGAGAAAACAGAAGTCCTCATCCCCGGCTCCACCCCCTCCGCATGGAATGACACCTGGTGGCCCCCTGCCCTCAGAAACCCACCCACCCCAATGGATCATGCACGTAACCTCGGCATCATACTAGACTCATCACTCACCATGAATCACCGAATCAACGCGGTCTCCTCTGCATGCTTCAACACCCTACGCATACTACGCAAGACATTCAAGTGGAACCCCCCAACACCTCCACGACCTCTACTGGCTCCCCGTCGAAAGAAGAGTGACTTTCAAGCTGCTCACGCATGCCTACAAGGCCCTCCACAACACCGGACCCCAATACCTCAATGACCGCATCTCCTTCCATGCCCCCAAGAGAAACCTCCGCTCAGTCGACCTCGCCCTAGCCACCATCCCACGCTTCTACAGGACTAGAGCAGGTGGAGGTTCCTTCTCCTACCTCGCAGCCAAGACCTGGAACGATCTCCCCCTTTGCCTCCGGCGAAGCCCGGCACTGCACCAATTCATGAAGGACCTCAAGACCTGGCTCTTCAAATGACCCCAACGGAGCTGCTCACACCCACCACTCAGCGCCTTGAGAACCTAACAGGTGAGTAGTGCGATCTACAAAACCCCGACTGATTGATTGATTACAATTAACGATAACGTATATAATGTTAAATGTTCCAAAGCAAGAAAGAATTCAAAACATTTTTATAATTAGGAGAGTACCAATGCATACATTAAATGCATACATTGGCTAGGAAAACACGTCTAGATGACTCTCAAACCTATGGCAATTGTGGAAACCATGATCCCGACAGTTGATCTAATAGGAACAAAATGCAACATGCAATGAAAAAAGAGCAACTCTTTTGTCAACCAATAAAAGGTTCATGCCTAAACCAGAAGTATGGTGTTAGAGAATGAGGTTTAGTTAGTCTGATGTTGTTGGAAACAGGAGCAGAGTTCTCTTCTGTCTCTGGGCACAGGCGCAGAATGAGATAACGGCAGAACACTAGGCTCTCTTGTCTTGTGGCTCATGGCCTGCCTGACTACGTTGGCGCAGGCCTGGCTGCCAAAATGACTTTTGCGCACGTTACTCTTAAACTGTTGTTCTGCCGCCCTCTGCTACTGCCAAGTTGTTTTACAACTGTCTGCATTTTCTGTTTCTCACCTTTTCTCCTATTCCCTTTTGGGCTCAGTCTGAACAACAGTTACAAGGTCGAATAACAAATCCCTGGTTCCTACTGATTTGGCCCGTCCCTCGCACCTAGACATAACACCATGTACAGCTGCCATTGAGAAATTAGTGTGCTTTTAATAATGCGGTCGCCTGCTCTAGACAGGACTTGGAGACGAACTTTCCAGAGAGAAGAGCTGTGATTGTATGCTGATGTAGTTTTGCATCTAGAGACTGAGGTATGGGGGTTCGCTAGTCAAAGCCCAAAGGTCTTCTAATATCATAATAATCTGGCTTCCAGCACGGGGAGGGTGGTAATGTTAGTTAGACATATATCCACTGCTTTATGAGATGCTTTCCCCGTTCGTATTCTATGGAGTAGTAACTATGCTGATTATATTATTCATATGTATTATGCTATTAGTACTGACACGTGTACTGTATCTTAGAGCACGTAAGTTGAAATAAATATATTGAACTATACAGTGTCTCTTCTTACGCATGTTGTGGACAGGTACGAGTGTGACGAAAGAGTGTTCTTGCCTAGTCCTGGGAGAGAGAGAGATACCGTGTTCTAGGTTGTCTAATCATTGGTACATTAGTGCTAATGGGACGCTAAGGCTAGTTGGGTTGGGGTTTTGGGTGCTAAGGTCTATAGTTGGCTCACCACTATATTCCAAGGTCCTAATATCCTGTGCATAGCTCTGTATGTGCAGAAACCTTATGACATGGCGCGACCAACGAGTGGGGCAGCTTACTTGCGAGGCGCTTGAGTAGTACTTGTGCTTGTCCACAAACCCCTCACGTACGCTTCCGGAAGCGTGTGTGATGGTGATACCTCCTATATTACGGATTTTGTAGGTTCTTTCAAGCTTGATGTTATTAAAAAAGGTTTCTTAGATATAACCCTTTTTGTGCTGCCTTGTGTAAGATTGTTGAGTCGACCCGTTAGTAATGGCGGGTATAGACATAGCGGCGCATAGCCGCACAGCACTCCGGGATCACTTACGGGTGTATGGAGTGCCAGACGCGGGAGTTGACTTAGTCTTTGTGGTTCAAGCCGATCCGGCTTTCCACTTTGAAGTGTTCTACTCTTGGATCACTTTTCCAGCGGTGAACGCGAACGATAATCTGTTCCATGAATATGAACCCACCGCTGTTCCTGCAGTCTATAGACCTTATACTAATCTTGAAGTACCGTTCACGGCTTGGCAACACCGTGTTTGGTTTAATGGCGCCCTCCCACAACCGACAACCACGGTTCGTTTAGGCCCCTTATCAATTGAGGGGGCCACTTGGCCTGTTTTGGCCGGGTACACCCCACATCCGCGTTATATGACAATACCAGTCGCGGAACTGCGCACTATGTATGCGGCTTTGGTGCAGGTGCACCGAGCTTTAGTACGGTATGTTACAGGCAGCCTCCATGGAGCCGCTCCTGGAGTTGCCGGCCAACCAGCTGCTGCAGGCGGAGTGACCATAAGTCCCGTCATGGTGAATTCTGTGATGGGCAAACGGCCACAAAATAAGGATGATTTTCCTTATTGGTTGCAGAAAAGTTTGATCAGTTGGAGGCAGTTTTTCCACATACAACTCCAGTGGATAAACATCGTATTTTAACGATTAGTTTGCCAAAAGACTTAATACCCGAGTTGACAGCATGTGACAACTGGGGTAAGGTATTCGCAGCAGTATATTCTAAATGTTTTGGTACTCCTTCCATGACTGTTCTCCCCTCTGTAATTAAAAAAGTACAGGACGAACATGGCCCTGAAGCGGCCGTGGAATTAGGGATGAGACTGGTGGGAGTGTTTGAAGTAGTAGCTGAGCTGATCCTTGCGAATGTCAAGGGCGATGCAGTGAACTTTCAAGTAGCTAACGCTTTGGCTTTAGTCCCAGAATTGGACAAGCCTCGCGAATTACCGAAAATTATTACCCAGGCTTACAAAACTATTGGTAGAAACAGCATGGGTAACAAGCCTTTTGCAAAACAGCAAACACAGTCGCAACCACAACAGCAACAAACCAAATCTCAATCTGAGAAAGAGGAGAAACCAGACTTCACTAAAAAGAGTTGGAGGCTGAAAAAACAGGATAAGCAACAAAAAAAGCCGGGGTCGTGAGGCGCATCCCCGGTTTCAGTTTCTTCTGAACGCACTTATGATTTACGCGATAGAGCGAGAATTAAGTCACCGGATAGGTTCCAAATCCCTGATACGCGTTCTCCTCGTTCTTCACAGGCACAGACTTCGTCACAGGCCGGTGGAGGAGACCGCCAGGATAGAGGAAGGGCCCATGAGGCCCCACAGGGACGAGACCAGCCTCGACAACAAGTCAGAGGAAAAGAGGAAGACGCTCAACGTTTTCGACCACAATTTCAGAAGAAGAAAGTTGCCGCTGTAATAGCGAAATATGCCACAGACGGTGAGAACGAGACTCCTGAATTGGACGTGGGCAGTAACCCTCCTAGACAGCGCCGCGGAAGTTACCATAGTGCGGGAGGCGCTACGTCCTCATATGGAGGCGACAGCAACTGAAACATTCATTACTGTTGAAACAGCAGACACCAGAGTGGCACCCCTGACAGACTGTTTAATATTGTCATCCAAATTGAAGGTGATATACAGCGTGTAATTAAAGGGATTTTTGGGAAAATCTGACCTCTTCATATGACATTTTGTTAGCAGAGGCGGATTGGCCACCCCCATTCGTTCTTGCTGCACGTAGAGGGGAGGAGGTAATCCTTCCGAGCTTTTCTCGACATGTCCCAAAGGACAAAGCGGAGGCTCTAGCAGCAGAGTGGGCTGTGTCCCTGGCTCCGGCGTTATTCCGCAATCACGTGGGTTGGGACGAGGATTCTCCCCCCCATGAAATACCTTTTCGGTCACTACCGCAACCACAACCCCAATATCCCATAAAACGTGAAGCCAAAGGCCACGTTTCCGAAATTCTGACTCAGTTGGAATATCAGGGAGTAATTGAACCCTGTGTATCACCTATGAACAACCCCCTTTTCGCGGTTTCTAAACCCGATGGATCGTACCGCTTAGTATTGGATTACCGGCATTTGAACTCACATTGCCGGACCTTCGCGGTGCAAAATACCCATAGTTCGGCGCTTGTAGACAGTCTTGTTCGTAAAAAATATAAAACGACACTTGACCTTTCAAATGGATTCTACACGCACAACTTAGCCCCGGAAAGTGGCCAATGGTGTGCTTTTACTTCCGGTGGTAAAATGTTCAAGTTCAGGCGTCTTCCTATGGGCTACAAAATAGTCCGGGCGTGTTCGCCGCTCGTGTTGTCTCTTTGTTAGACGGCATAGATCCAGACGCCTGTTCGTATGTGGATGACATTTATCTGACAGATGACGAATTGTTTCCGCATCTAACTCGAGTAGACCGCATTATTCTTGAATTTGCGGTTCAAGGTTACAAAATTAACTTTGCCAAATCTCATATTGCTGAATTTACCGTTTTGTTCTTGGGCTATGAGCTCAACAATGAAGGTAAGGGTTTAGCCCCCCATTTTCTAGAGAAATGTGCACTTCTGTGCACTCCTACTAACCTGAAGAAACTTCAGTCTTTGCTGGATTTTCTGAACTTCGGACGTACATATATTCCCGAATACGCCCAGCGTATTAAGCCACTGTATGCCTTGATACAACCTACTTATTCGAAGTCTTGCTGGCTTCCGGAGCATACCTCCATTCTGCAGTCTTTGCAAACAGACCTTCTTGAGTCTAAATACCTTTTGACACGTGATAACCACACAAACTTGGTGATTAGAATCATTCCAGGGGCAGTGGGTTTCACGTACTTAACCTTTAATGAAGGTGATACAGTACCCATCGCATACAAGTCACATCTGTACACCTCTGCAGAAATGCGGTTCTCATCTGTGGAGAAAGTACTCACAGCAGTGCAAATGGCGATCCTGAAGGAGCGCGCACTGGCACAGGGAAAGCGCATTCTGGTGGTAACACCCTATCCTGCCCTAGAGGCAGTGACGAAAGCAAGTGTTCCGAACTCTAAAGCTTTGCACCCCCGTTGGATTCAATGGGCAACATCTTTGACGTCTCCGGATGTCACTTTCATTTTTGACTCTTCTCTTCAGACTCAGGAGTTTTTACAGTATGAATTCTTACATCCTCCTCCTTTGTCTTTATTACCGCTTGAGGATTACGATTGTGTGATCTACACCGATGGTTCGGCACAACCGGCCACGGGTTCCAAGCATGCTTATTCAGCCGCATGTGCTATTGTCGCAGGTACTTTTGTGAACGGAAAGTTCAAATCCACTGTGGTGCATACACAGACATTCGGGGATAGTACCGCACAATTGGCCGAGTTGCGTGCATTGGTGCTTGCTCTTGAGTCCGTAAATCCTGATGTGACCACTTTAATTGTGTGCGATTCTTACTACTGTGTTCAATCATACAATGACAATCTGTTCTTTTGGTCGCAAAATGACTACAGAGACGCTAAAGGCAACACAATCAAGCATAAAATGCTTTGGGTTAGAGTGGCAGAATTACAAAGACGTCTGCCACTCACACAGGTGGTACACACCCTAGGCCATCAGCGAGTGGGCGCACACGCTGTTGGTAACAGTCTGGCGGATGAAGCTGCCAGATCAGCAGTACTCACGTGTTCAGTAGCAGCAGTTACTAGATCCATGTCTAAAATAGACACTGATATCTTGGCAGCTATTGCTGCAACAAAAGAAGGAATGAATTACCCTAGAGGTTTCCCTTCTAAATATTCTTACCAAATAGGTCCCGATCAGGCTCCTTATGTAACAATACCTGACGTTGGGGTTCGGCTGATCCCCAACGCGGATCGCAGACTTTCCTTAATGACAGCGGCACACGAAGGCATGGCTTCGGCTCACGCTGGTGTGTCAGCGACAATTTCCATTTTGCAGGAGCGTTACTGGTGGCGGGGATTATATAAAGATACACGTACTTATGTGCTGTCCTGTGACGTTTGTCAACAGATCAAGCCTTCAACAGTCACAAGACCACCGCAGACCTCGCTTGCAATTTCAAACAGACCCTTTGGGTGTGTTTACTTGGATCACTGCGGTCCATTTTCTTCGGACACTGCCTATAAATATATCTTAGTGGCAGTGGACTCGTGCACACGGTTCATCTGGGTCTGGCCACAACGGAGTGCTGACGCTCGAAATGTCATCAGGGATTTGCGTGTCTTTGTGGGAATTTTTGCATGCGGCACCTTCCATTCTGACCAAGGTCCGGCGTTTGCCTCTAAGGCTTACAAGGACGCAATGGGTTCTTTGGGGGTGCGGGTGAAATTTTCGTCTCCGTATAGGCCTGAGGGCAACTCTATCGTTGAACGAATGAACCGTGACTTAAAGCAATCCTTGACAGCTAGAGTTATAGGTACTGGCAGGAACTGGCTGGCCCACTTGTATACCGTTCAGCGTGCACTTAATAATCTCCCTAGAAGACCTCTGGGTGGGCGGACCCCTTACGAAATGCTCTTTGGCATACGAATGTTTGTGCCTGACCTTGATGGTCTAGACATGGCGGCGCAATCCGCCAAGTTTGATGTAGTTGTAGATAACCATTCTACCATGTTACAGGACTTACAAGAAGCCCGAGACAAACTTGCAATTGCACATTTGCCTTCAGCCACAGACCCTGCTCTGCAGATTCCGGTTGCCGGCTGGCTTCCGAAGATTGGCGACCTGGTTCGAGAGAAGGTGGAGAACAAAAAAGAATTTGGCCCCTCTTTTCGTGCACCGGTTCCAGTCCTGGGCTTGAAGGGAACACGTACAGTCATCTTACCACCGCTTCCCGGTCGCAAGGAAAACAGATACATCTCAGTGGAAAATGTCAAGCTACAACATCTGGCCGATCCTGAATAGTGTCACACCAGCGGTCTCTTGTCCTGCCATTTATCGGACATGTATCCGCGGCACGCCTGCACGAACAGTCACTGATGTTACCATGGAGATGGTCGATTTGCCTGAAAATATATTTGAGCCCCTGCATCCCCATGCCTTGATGAGGACGAATATACTTATCCCGCCACAGAGTCGGTGGCACACCAACCAACAACGCCACTGAGCCCGACACGTTATTCCTTTGACTCGGATTCCAACACATCAAAGGCCCCGTCCAAGTTTAGTCTTTTTGTATCCTGGTTTAGAGACAATTTTTTGATTCCGCCTTGGACATATATTTGGATGGTACTTTTCTTGGTTTTTTGTTCATGTCCATTGGCTTTGTCACGGTGTTTTTCTACTCATCAATGGTCACTATTTACCTGAACGCTCTGCTGTGAACAGTGTGGCTGGGACTTTGGCTCCACATTCCTCTTCACACATCATGAAGCGTGACCACACATTAGTGAACATTTCAGCGTTTCCAGTTGCAGATGGCATCGTATGGGATGCGGTAAACTTTCAAATCCATGGCCCGACGGAAATTATTAATGTACCGAATGTCCTTCGAGTCTCGATGGGTGATGTAGTAAAAGTAATATTCATTCTGATGATTGGGATGTGCATGCCGTTGAAGCATTGTTTGCTGATTTAAAATATTATGCTTCCTTTAATGCTGAGGACTTGTATATGAATTCTGCGAATTATGCCGATTTGTATTGCTACCAGCATTGGGGCAATCATTTTCTCCACAAACCAAGTGCACTACGTAGCCCTGTTACTTACACCCAATGGGAACATTGTCCTAACCCCATACCAGGTAGCTCCCAGACTCTTCGAAATAAATTCACCTATTTTACTGATTTCAATCGATCGAACCCTGGGTCCTATTATTTTAAATTAAGAACCCCATTGACTCAAAAAATAATGTTGACCCATACTAAATTACTTTATTCGGGTTCCTTTTTGAGCGCCTTGGCGGTGGGTGGTTATGAGTATTGGAAAGACACAGTGGATTTAAAATCAATCTGGGGTTCGAAGCCATGGCAGGTGCAAGGCACTGAGGCGTTGCACCGTGCTTGCCTTATCCCAGCCCAAATTATGTTTTTAAATGCTTCCATTTATCAAACCACGTGTTGGGGGTTGTCCTCCGTTAAACAACTAAACATGCCAGCCATCCCATTCTTGTCGAGTTCGCCAAATGACAGTTTACGGTTTAATATGTCCCTTTTACAGTTACAGGCTCAGTTCCAAAATAATTCCTTTAACGTTTCTGCACTGATACAGTCACCCTGGTTGGCATGGCCCATATCATCGAATGCATGCCAGCTGCGTTTCCATGGCACAGTTCCTGGCTACATACAGGACAAGCCAGATCCAAGATTTACTGCAACTCGTACTGTCACCACGTATTCGGTTGGTAAATTATGTAAACAATGGTTGCAACATTCGTCCTTAGACTCTGTTAAGAAACATTTGTCTCTCCTATCAGGCACTATTGATTTATCTGACTTTATCTTGGGACCTCGTGGTCCCCGACCGAAGAGGTTCATTTATGAAGCGTATAATGAGCTCTGGAAGCTGTCACAAATGGAAGCTGCTTCCCGCCTTCGGGAAATAGACCAAGCAAATTTAGAAAAGGTGCTTGCTGTTGTTGACAATAGTATAAATACCCTGTCTTCCCGCATTTACACATTAGAGAATATTGTATCCTCTGTTGTTGATATTGTACAAGATGATGTCTCTATGTTGTATCATGGTCAGAATCAGTTACGCTCAGTGATGCAGTTTGCCTGGACTTTGCAAACCCTTAAATTAGGTAAAGTTCCTTGGAATCTCTTGAACACCACTGCCCTTTTTCTGCCTTTTAATTTGACTGAAAAACAGCAGTTCATGTCCATGAAAGATGCATCTTACACCTTGTTACATATCGAGAAAGTTGATCCTTTACCATTCTCTGTAGCGGAACTAGATTCTGCGGTGTGGCTAGTTCATGGGGTTATCGCTTTACCTTTTTCCCTGTTTGAATTTAGCTCGTGCATGAGACATTATCCTGTGGGCCGTTTCCAGCCTTTGGGTACTGCTTTCCTGCATGAACTTTGGTCCTTGCCTTTCATGTATAAATGCCTTAGAGAAGGCAAGGAAGTGTTTCTCACGGGGAGTCTTGTGATTCAACTGTGGGTCATTCGCTTATTTATAAACATATTAAATTGCACGGGGCTTGTAGTGTTTCAGTTCCGAATCTGGCATGTGTGCTAAAGGGTATTCCTGTTCCTGCTATTTCTCCTACTTTTACTTTGCTTACTAACGGTAGCTATTTGCTTTTAAATAACGAAGACTGTTGTGGCCTACAAGCTGGCATTCCGTATATTGTTACGGTCTCACACAGAGTTGTCTGCTGCAAGAATGTGCTTTTTCCTCCCCCTCACGACATCGTTGATAACTCTATTTGGCCTTCCATTCCTACCATGGAGGCAGATTTCAATAAGTTGAGCAGAATAAAGGCCCTATTATTGAATAAGGAGGTTATGCTCACATCCGCCCGGGAGACATTCATTCTCCAGGTGGCTAGTACCCACAGTGAAATACAGGCCCTTTTGAACACTGAACTCCCCCAACATTTTGGGGAGTTGATTCATCGTATTTTTAATGCATCAAACACCGAGGGTCTGGTGCACTTTTTTAAACTTGTGGGGTCTGGCCTGGTGTCCACCTTCCAAACTATTTTCGGTGTGATACCGGCATTCATACATTCTATTTTTTCTAGCGTCTTTGGTGGCTTCCCTTTAATCCTCGCTTTGGCGGCTGGTGTCTTGCTGTTGGTCTGTTTTCTGCGCAATGGCTGCACACCACTGGGCCCTTCTCGATCCCGAACGCCTCCAAATGCTCCGTGAGCGACTTCTGGTTGGCTTCGATGTTCTGCCCTTGGCAACTATCAGTGTGTCCTACACCCTTTCCTTTCGCTTTGCGTATTTCACTTGCGTGCAACCTGTGATGTCTTGCATCCGGTGTCCGTTCACATGGACCGTGGATTATTGCCTCTCCAATTCGTCATTGTCTGTTCCGGATTTTGTCCAGTTGGTGGGTCCCTTAGAGGCCCATGAACGGGACTGTTCCGCTGCTGGCTTTATGATGCGTGCGGCTGCACTGGGGATTTTGGCACAATGGGATATCTGGGCGGCTGCTCAGAATCTCCTACAACAAAGTTACATTGAATAACACGCAAGCTGTCCCGCATTGCTTTTAGATGCTCCATCCTCTGAGGAACATTCATGCAGCTTTGATCTGTTGGACTGGATGGCGTCTACGTTTTTTGACGATTCCAATGATGTCCTCTTGGACGGTATAGCCTTTTTCTGCTTTTCCACGTTTTTGGATTAATTTGCCGTTCACTGTCGATGGATTGCCTCGTTTCTGCTCAGGTGTTTGGAACTCTGTCTGCATTTCTGATGGACTGTCCATGGGAGGGTGTCTTGTGGCTCATGGCCTGCCTGACTACGTTGGCGCAGGCCTGGCTGCCATAATGACTTTTGCGCACGTTACTCTTAAACTGTTGTTCTGCCGCCCTCTGCTACTGCCAAGTTGTTTTACAACTGTCTGCATTTTCTGTTTCTCACCTTTTCTCCTATTCCCTTTTGGGCTCAGTCTGAACAACAGTTACAAGGTCGAATAACAAATCCCTGGTTCCTACTGATTTGGCCCGTCCCTCGCACCTAGACATAACACCATGTACAGCTGCCATTGAGAAATTAGTGTGCTTTTAATAATGCGGTCGCCTGCTCTAGACAGGACTTGGAGACAAACTTTCCAGAGAGAAGAGCTGTGATTGTATGCTGATGTAGTTTTGCATCTAGAGACTGAGGTATGGGGTTCGCTAGTCAAAGCCCAAAGGTCTTCTAATATCATAATAAACTGGCTTCCAGCACGGGGAGGGTGGTAATGTTAGTTAGACATATATCCACTGCTTTATGAGATGCTTTCCCCGTTCGTATTCTATGGAGTAGTAACTATGCTGATTATATTATTCATATGTATTATGCTATTAGTACTGACACGTGTACTGTATCTTAGAGCACGTAAGTTGAAATAAATATATTGAACTATACAGTGTCTCTTCTTACGCATGTTGTGGACAGGTACGAGTGTGACGAAAGAGTGTTCTTGCCTAGTCCTGGGAGAGAGAGAGATACCGTGTTCTAGGTTGTCTAATCATTGGTACATTAGTGCTAATGGGACGCTAAGGCTAGTTGGGTTGGGGTTTTGGGTGCTAAGGTCTATAGTTGGCTCACCACTATATTCCAAGGTCCTAATATCCTGTGCATAGCTCTGTATGTGCAGAAACCTTATGACACTCTATGTTTAGAGATAAAATTGGTCAAAGGTGAACGAGTCCTCAACTTATTTAGATCATTGACAGAAAGAACAGTGTTAGAACGAATATTCAATTTCATTTAATCACTGTACTCTGCAAGCATAGAGATATGAATCATTTTTTGTTTGTTTGTATTACTATATGCTCTCCATTGCATTTCTAATGTGCTAAAATATGTCGATTTCTAAATGTGCAGTCATTTCTCTCAAACAGCATCCACAGTAGTGTTCAAAGCAGTAGGAGAGGAATGGAAAATATCGTATCCTGGAGTTGTATTTTACCATTTTGGCACTAGAGAGCAGCAGTCATTTGGTACGTAGCCAATTGTAACTGCTGCCTTATTAGAATTAAATAAAAATACTGAAGAATTATTTTACCCTATCCTGTAATCTTTCCACATGAATGTGGTTTTGCATAGTTCGAAACAGATTTCTGTTATTTATGTAGCTTAGGTTACTGCTATACAATACAGTACTGTTAACATGTTTTATTAATGGCAGATGAGATCACTAAATAAATAGTTTCATGAATTTATTAATTTTGTGAAGACAAAGTGGCAGAAAATTATTATTTGTAGTGCCAGGTAAATAAACTATCATAAGTAAATAATTTAGATTTTCAGATATTGATGTGAGAAAGCCTATTTTTCTTTTATATGCATTTATATAGCCACAATATAAACCCTTGGAGCTGTAGATGAGTTGATTACAAAGGCACAGAGCCGCTGTCCCATAGCATTTATATGGAAAACAGACAGTGCTTTTTTTGAAACCGCTTCAAGCTGAAGACACAGGGAGTGTTATAATTTGCCGGTCAGCATTCTTAATGATTTATCGTCCTAGTCAATCAATATGCATTTAGGGATGGGGAGAAGCAACACAGAGGCATGTTATTCTAACACTATGGCACTGACATATTTGTCATGCATGAATACACCAAATGATGTATACCAACCATGGGGCCCCTTTGCATCAAGTGCTCTGTGGGCACATCAAAGGCCTGTGCCCACTTCTTGTGCCCCCTGGGGCACTTTGATATTATAAATGGGCTGCAGATGCTTCTTCGGCCTCTTCTACAATTCAGATAACCCGGTGTTCACTTTGCACCAGAGCAATCACAAGGGGGCCTTCCTTCATTTGCATGGGAGCGTGGGCCAGGCAAATGAGTTAAGATTTTGTCCTTGAACCTGTGCCATGTTATGAAAGCAAGAGCTGGGGCAAAATAGGCTTTCAGGATGTGAACTCACTCTTTACCACAGAGGTGGTTCACAGTCATCATGCCCGAGAGTGCCCCTTGGAGGGAGGGGGAACTCAGGGTCATATAGATTCAACATGCATCCTCCTGCAGTCAATCACTGCACAAGCCTGCATGTGGATTTCCCTTTGAAAGGCAGGCTGGGTTGCTGCCTGCAGTGCAAGGAAGGCTAGTGGCTTCAAAGGACAGGCTCATTTTCACTATTGCACTATTCACAATGCCTATGCGAATTTGCACCTGGTCGCCGAACAGGGCATTGACTGTAATATGGTGCACTTGTTGAGTCTGCACCAGGCGCACAAGAGTGTGTTGTGGCACAGAAAGGGACACTGCACCCTATAGGTAATGCAGCCCCTGGTGTTCCATGCTGAGCCTTTAATGAGAAATATGCTTCTGCATCACTTCTAAGGTAAAAAAAAATATAAAATTGCTGTATAAAATCACAAAGAAAAACTAAATAAGATCTGTTCCTAACCAACTAGGAAATTACCTCAAAACATGGTCTTGGTTGAATGAGACAGAAAAGTCCACCTAGGGTGTCTAAATATAAGCAAACGTCAAAAGACAAATGACCTTAGCTCTGTGTGCTGTTTCACCCACCTCTAGTTAAAAGTATAGTTTTCTGCAAGGCACAGCATCCATTTGGAGTCCTTGCTTTATGATGGACAGGAGGTTAGCCACCACCAACACGGCATTACTATTGGCAAATTGCATGCGTCAGCTTAACACAAATGCTGCCCGCAGCATCTCTTGCTGTTAACGCCTCTTTTAGTCTCTTTGCTGAACTTGTTCAACAGTATGTATAGAAAGAGCTTCTGCTCAGCCTATCCTTACTGCTACCTAATAAATCCCAGAATTGTCAAATATTCCTCTTAGTTTCATAATGATGATCTCTCCTCCATATAGCCAGTAATTTCAGTTTACACAGATTTTACCAAAATACAAGTCTATTGAAAGCCCAAGAGGTTCTATACCAGTGCCACCTATAGTGAAGCACATTAGATACACTTAGAAAGTCAGTAAATAAATAAAGTAAAAAAGTGTTCAAAGATCCATAGACAAATGGCAACGATGATAAAGATAGGCAGTTATTCCAAGAAAAAGGCCAAACAATGATGCAATGAATCAGTAAATAAACAAACAAAATACAGTTTTTAAGACTAAGCTCGCCTCTATAACCCACAAATTTCATTATGTGTATAGCAGTGATGAAACGTTGTAGATAATGTATCTTGAGGGGTCCAACGTTGTAGATAATGTATCCTGAGGGATCCTGGCCTTCTGCTTTGTTTATTGCATTAGTTTATTGTTTTAACTTGTGAGCGCTTTATTTTACCATCATTTATTTTCTCCTGATGTAGTTTCTCTTGTGTGATTTAACTTTTTGACTTTGTGAATAGGTACAGCCAGATTTTGAAGGCCAGAGTATCAGGAGTCGCTCAGCTCTTGTTCTCTTTTCCTTTTTCAACCTTGTTAGGGATTTCATTCTTCATTTTTATCATCCAGCTGATTGTACTCCCCTATACTAAGCTGATGTGTCAATAAGTTTTTAGTCAGATGCCAGGAGAGAAGCGGAGCTATGCAGTGAACCACCGCTGGTCGCTAAAGGTAAACCCGCCATCACTCTGTGCCTACCACTAGAGCCCCTAGCCCATTACCAATACACCTGGCTTACAGCAAGTAAAACTTCTTATGCTGAACTGGTAATGATGCAGGCAACTGCTAAGATTTATGGATGCAACAAGAAGTAAGTAGGTTTTTATATATGTATTTATTGAGCTCTTCATTTCATGTCCTAGTCAGAGAGAGCCAGGGCCAAATGTCTTGGTTGAATCTTGATGCAAGGTCTATTCTTAGGTCCTCCAACAAGATTCCAAACAAGATGCCACACATCTCTCTTCGTTGCCAATGAAGGAATAAGCAAACAGAGTTACATAACCAATCATACCAAACATCTTATCCACCAAATGGTTATATTTGACTTTCTCCATATAAATATTGGGGGAAGCACACTAAATTAATCCTACATATATACACATTAAATCATGCAAAATGATACTGTAATGAACAGCTGTTGAACACCTAAAACCCACCAACTGTATGAGATAAATTACATTATTTTACATGGTAGTGCTTTAACCATTCGGGTCTTTGTTTACTGCAAGAATGTTGACGAACTGCTGAATCAACATGTTTGACATCAGCTGAACCCACATGTTTGTCATCCGGTGAGCTCCCTTAATTCTTGTTCTTTTCTGGAACAACATGTTTGAACAATGCTGGCTTACCTTCCGTAAGGCATTCTGGAGCCTTACCCACTTTGCTCATGCACCACACATTTCAATCCGTTAATTCTACCACCTGTTTACCCACTCTAACAATTCTCCTAAGCTCCAAAAACATTGATTCTCCATAACTGACTAGTCTACTGCTCCCCACATGCATCCATTCGCCCACATTCAACTCAGTTACACACTTTCTAGATTTGTCTGTGAAGTTCCTCAATTTGTCTCTCCCTGAGAACCTCTTGTCCACATGACTTTTGTCTAAATCTTTCTTTATATCCTCTTTAGGATCCAACATCCAAGCTTGCTTCATATTGTATAGAGGAGGCCTTCTCTCAGTTTTTCAAATGGAGATTTCTCACCAGACAATCTGGGTTTAGTGCTGTAACTCCATAATAGCTCATTGATTGCTGACCAATAATTCTTCCCATTAACAACGGCTAATTGTAGACCTTTCTTTAGTAACCTAATCCACCTTTCCACAATTCCATTGTGTCGGGGATAATATACTGATGTCCTAATATATTCTATGACATGCTCATCTAGAAATAAGTCAATTTCCTTTGATGTAAGCTGGACGCCATTGTACATCAATAGACATTTGGGAAACCCTTCTCTTTCAAAGGTTTCTTTCATAAAGTCAGTCTCACATTTGGATGTCACCTGACTGACCGCTTTAACCTCTGTGATAATTGATCAATTAACACTAAACAACATACCTGACATTTGATAGACATATTGGACCTGCTATGTCCAATTAAATCCTTCCCAAACCCTATTTGCTCTTGATATGGGATCCTCAATGTACTCGATTTTATTTTGAGACTAATCACTTCCTGCACACTCAATGCAAGATTGTACCGTGCTTTCTACAGACCTGTTAACAACAGGCTACCAAAAATCATTCCTAATTTTTCACTTGAGACAACTCATGCCTAGATGTCCCTCATGAGCCATCTCAAAATCCTGTTCTCTTAGGGCTTTGGGAACAACCATCTGTTCCCCATGAAACAACAATCCTTTTATTTCTGGCAGTTCATCAGCAGTGTATGAGTAAACCAGTATTTACCCTCCCAAATGTCTCTTGCTAGGCTGTTTAGTTTTACTATACCCTAACAACACCTGTATATCCTCATCTTGTGAACATGAATTTCTCTATTCATACTCAGTAAAGCATCGACATGACACCTCACAAATGGATATGGCCTTTTCCATTTCATAGTCTTGAACCTTATTCTCCTCCAATTCAGCCATAGGTAGGCATGACAAACAGTCTGCTGATACATTTTTAGCTCCTGGCACATTTTTTATGTGGAAATGAAATTCATGGAGCTTATATTGCCACCCGGCAACACTTGGTATGGCCCTCCTACAGCCACTAGTTATGAATAAATCCACCAAAGGTCGGTGGTCTGTCACCACTAAATTTGTTCCATACACTTATTTCCGAAGTATTCTGTGCACCAACAGGATGTTAATATTTCCTTCTCTAACGTGGAATACTTCAATTGTGCAAATTTCCAAGGTTTTGAAGCAAATGCAATTACTTCTCAATTTGCCTTTGTGGTCTTGCAAAAGAACCGCATCAGTGCCCACATTGCTTCCATCCGTAATAATTACTGACTGATACTTTGTGTCAAATGCCACTAATGCCAGAGCCCCAACAATGGCTTTTTGAGATCATTAAATTCCAATTTATATTTGTCATCCCACAGAAATGTTTTTTTTCATTAGTTCCCTCATGTATTAGGTTTTATTAGAGAATAAAGGACTTAACTTTTCACAGTATTCAGCTAGGCCCCAAAATGACCTTAGCTGATCTTTGCCACCTGGTTGCAAAGCACTTTTTATGGCCTTGACTTTTGCTGATGTTTGCTGATACTATGACATGAGCAATCTACTGAGTCCATTTCAAATTTGCATGCATACATTCTTAAAGTTAGGCTATTCATTTCCAAAATTGCTAAGAACTTGTGCAAAATTTCCATGTGCTGTTTCATTGTTGTACCAAATACATCTTGAAAATACAGTACATTTTTCTCATCTTTTAGTAAATTATGCATCGCCCTTTGGAATACTGCAGAGGCAGAAATTAATCCAAAGGGCATCCTTTTGTAATAATATGCACCCTCCGGAGAAATGAAGGAGGTATAGTGTCATCTTTCATTATGCAGTGCAATTTGATGGTACTCAATGGATAGGTCTAACGTGGAAAACACCGTGGCACCATCAGTCAATGAAAACATTTCCCAAATATTTGGAAGAAGGTGGTATTAGACTAACACACAATCATTTAAATCTTTAAAATCCACACAAAGTCTTATTTTTCTGTTGGGTTTGTGCATAACTACAACTGGAGATAACCAATCAGATGATTCTATGTCCTCCATTATGTCTAGTTCACAAAGCTTATTTCATTCTTCTTTTAATGTCGCACACATTTTTTAACAACCCCAAATCCGGGCTGAAACATTTTGATTATTAACCTGCAATACTAAATCAGCATAACCTAAAGCCTAGTCTGGATGATTGGGATCCAAAGTTATCATCAGATCTCTTTGCTGTGGCCATCCTAGAAGACCCTCTTTGGCAACATATTTTTTTGCGTCAGTACCTTTTCCTCTAAAACTTAGGGGCATATCATCAAGGGCCATATCGCCGCTTTTTTGGCACTATTAACAAGCTCATGCTAACCCTTGTTAGCGCTTGATTTCGCGCGATGGCTGCCGTTTATTTATCGCCCTGCATGCCATCGCTAATGACATGCAAAGTAGGCGTTCCTGAGTAAAACAGCATGGGAGAACTCGCTAACACGGCTTCACGATATTATCAAGCCGGCAGCTGACCCGCGAAGCGATGATAATAATCGCGCTAAGCCCCCTTTATCGCAGGAATTTAACTCCTGCTATAAAGTTGACTTAGCCATCTTAGTAATGGAAGGTGGATTGCAAGGCTAAGGCCACAGGGGCGTATCAGCGAGGTTTCCATTATCGCCCAAAAAATATCGCAGCATTTCCCGCGCTATTCCCGCTTTTTGCTGCTATTGCTGGATTTTTTATCGCCTTTGAGATAAGCGTTGATAATAACGCGCTAACTCTGCGATGAAATCCAGCGATAGCCGACGATAGAAAAAAACGCGCTAAGCGCACTCTGCGATATTTATCGCAGTTTGTTGATAATATGCCCCACAGTTTTGATTCAAAATAACCCGACAATTAATAGGCTTATTGCCATAACCTACCAACTTTATGTCAGGCAGTAACAGTTTTGCATTAGGAAACTTTGATAATAAATTATCCCCTATCAATATGTGTCCAGCACCAGAATCGTCTATTTCTTTATACACACATTTCCAATCAATACATCACAAAATGAGACATCCTTTTTTACCTCTCCAATTTTATACAACCAAGAATAAATTCTTCTTCTACATCACTGTCACAATCATTACTGACCACTCCAATTTGGTTCTTCTCTCCCACACCTTTTCTGTTTTGTAGGCTCTCTTCCACTGTTGTTCTGTTTTTGTTTACATCTCTACGTTTACACATTCTAGCAAAATGCCCCTTTCCTCTACAATCTGCACATTTGACTTATGGAAGGCCACATTTTAGCATTTGCTAGGTGACCACTTAAACCACATCTAAAGTGAATGTATTCTTTTTTATCAACTTCTATTCTATTACAATTAACCCCTCTAGTATATTCTACTGGCCCTCTCTTATTCTTTACATACTCTTTCTTTTTTACCATCTGTATTGCATCCTCAGTCTTAAGAGATAATTATTTCATGCCTCAGTTCATTTGCTCATATCTTCATATCGGTGTGCAATATCTGTAGCTTTTTCTAAAGTTAAATCATCTACTAACAGTAGCTTCTTTTGTAATTTGATGTCCAAAGTCTTGTGTGCCATTTGATCCTAAATCATTTGATCTCAAAATGACTCATAATTACACTTATTAGATAAAACTCTTAGGGCCAGATGTATGTAGATAGCATTTTGCGATTCCCTAATTGCGAATCACAAGGATTCGCAATTAAGAAATCGCAAAATGCAATGTATGAAGGTGTATAGTACACCTTTTGCGGTTCCTAGGGGGTCGCAAATGACCTACCTCATAAATATTAATGAGGTAGGTCGCAATTTCCGACCCCCTAGGAATCGCAAAAATCACGGGGATGATTGCCTGCTGAAATGAGCAGACCAATATGTCCGTGAATGCTTTTCAATAAAGCAATCTTTTTGTGTAAAGCAGCCCGTTTTCCTTAAACGAAAACGAGATGCTTTACTAAACGAAAAATAAAAGTTTTCTTTTCATTGTTTAAGAGCAGGCCGTGGTCCGTAGGACCACGGCCTGCTCTTAAAAATGGTTTTACAAACATTCACAAAGGGGAAGGGGTCCGACCCCTTCCCATTTGCGAATGGGTTACCACCTACTTGAAGTAGGTGGTAAAATGCAAATGTTTTGCGACCGCAATTGCGGTCACAAAACATTCATACATACCGATGCGATTCGGTATTAGGAAGGGATGCCCTAAACATGCCCCTTCCTAATACCGAATCGCAAACCCATTTTGCGAATCGGTAACAGATTACCGAATCGCAAAATTAGGTTTGCTGCATCGGAAAAGCAATTTTTGTGTTCGCAAACGGGCAGATTCTGTGAATCTGACCGTTTGCGAACGCAGAAATGCGTGATACATCTGCCCTTTAGATAGTTCACAAAAGCATCTGTAGATTAATTGGGCAATTGGATCCTACCCAAACATTTTTTCTGCCCTACAACCTCATTTACTCTGTTTTTATAGTGTAAATTTAGTTACCTTATGGCTATCTCATATACATCAATTTCCTCTTCCTCCTTCTCATCTAAATCCAACGGCAGTAGATGATTTAACACTCGCCTCCCTCTTGGACTAAGGCAATGTTTTAGCACAGCAAATTTGCGTTTGTCGGTGTACACATCCCCTCCCATTGCTTCTAGATAGGATTCAAAACCATCTTTCCACTGACACCGGCCTAAATTAGGTTTGCCACACAATATCAAAAATGCTAGAGGAGCTGATATTCCATCCGTAATACACTTATTTAATGCAAGTTATATGAATGTTCTTATCTGAGAAGAGACCTATTGCAACAAACATAACTGTTTACTAAATATAAATAATTATAATAAACTCTAATATTTCAATCTCAAACTCAAATCCCCATACCATGTTCACTTGCAACATATAAATATATAATAAATCAATATGAATGCTTATTACCTACTGGCGGTCGGCAGTAGATAGTTATAGTTCGGATCTAATTTCCATAGGAAAAGTATTTTTTGACTTGCCTATAACTTTGGCATCATTTGATCAATCTTCATGAAATTTTCCCCAAAAAAGTGTCAAAGTAGGTTCTGTGTGTCTTGGAAGGTTTGGGAGTGATCCGTGTAGTGGGGCCCGACAAATAGGGGTGTGAAATAAGGGTGCATTTGTAATGTTAATTCCCACAGGAACGCATTGTCGAACCTACAGCCTGAACCACTGGACAGAATTACACCACATTTGACAGTAGATGGTTATAGTTAGGACCTAATTTTCATAGGAAAAGTATTTTTTGACTTGCCTATAACTTTGGCATCATTTGTTCAATCTTCATGAAATTTTCCCCCAAAAAGTGTCAAAGTAGGTTCTGTGTGTCTTGGAAAGTTTGGGAGTGATCCGTGTAGTGGGGCCCGACAAATAGGGGTGTGAAATAAGGGTGCATTTGTAATGTTAATTCCCATAGGAACGCATTGTCGAACCTACAGCCTGAACCACTTGACGGAATTTCACCAAATTTGACAGTAGATAGTTATAGTTAGGACCTAATTTCCATAGGAAAAGTATTTTTTGACTTGCCTATAACTTTGGCATCATTTGATCAATCTTCATGACATTTTCCCCCAAAAAGTGTCAAAGTAGGTTCTGTGTGTCTTGGAAAGTTTGGGAGTGATCCGTGTAGTGGGGCCCGAGAAATAGGGGTGTGAAATAAGGGTGAATTTGTAATGTTAATTCCCATAGGAACGCGTTGTCGAACCTACAGCCCAAACCACTGGACAGAATTACACCAAATTTGACAGAAAGGTAGATGTTGTTTTGCAGATTGTGCTTTTTGTTATTTGCTGCAAATTCGTTCAGTAGGTTTTGTGAAATTAAAACTGAACAATAAAGTGATATTTCTGATCTGAGATATTTTGCAGTGGTTTGCAGTGATCGCGGTAAAATCGCCACGTGTTCGAGGTAAATCGCGATGCTGTGATTAGCTGGACGCAACCTGAAAAGAAAGTTGCAGCCACCATTTTATTGATCTGTAACAGTTACCGGGGCTGAAAAATTCTGTGAAAGCTGAGATAAGGGGTCAGGGTGGAGATACTTTGACCCCATGTTTGAGAAATGGGGGTATTAGTGAAACAAGTTTTGTGTCCAAAATGGATTTTTTTAATCACGCATAATATTCGCGACGACACTGCGACCGCCAGCGTGACCCCCCATGTACCGTTGTGTGGACATCGTGACTATCGCCGCAACATCGCAAATATTGTTGGGAATATAAAACAAAACGTTCTATATCTATATACACACCCTCACTGGTCACAGTCTCAGACTCATGTACCTACTCACATATCCACTAAGACACTCATACACCCACTCACAGACCCACTCAGACAATTATACATCAAGTCACATACCTACTCAGGTACTCGTGCACCCACTCACATATCCATTCAGGTACTTATGCACCCACTTACAGACTCACTCAGAGAGTCACGCACCCATGTACAGACCTACTCAAAGACTCATGCACCTACTTAGAGACCCACTCATAGACTCATACGCAGTCTCATACCCACTTAGAGACTCTTACACCCACTCACATACCCACCTGGGCAGTCATGTCCCACTCACAGACCCACTCAGATACTCATGCACCCAGGTACAGACTCACTCAGAGAGTCGCACACCCATGTACAGACCCACTCACAGGCTCACACACCCATTTACATACCCACTCACACATGCATGTATATACTCACAGACCCACTGAGACTGCCCACACTCACTGACAGACCCACTGAGACACTCATACACCCACTCTTAGATCCATGCAGACACTTATAGGCCCACTCACATATGCATACAGTCACTCACACACTCTATCACAGATCCTGTCAGAGGGTTACTCACTCATACACTCAGAGACTCACACACCCACTCATGGATTCACTCAGATATACACACACCCACTCACTCACCAACTCAAAGAATTACGAATTCACTCACAAACCCACCCAAACACTTGCCCTCCCAGTCACAGACCCACTCAGACACTCATGCATGTACCTGTTCACTCACCCACTCAGAGACTTATGCTCTCACTCACAGACCCAATGAGAGCCTCATACACCCACTCACAGATTGACTCAGACACTCATATACCCACTCACAGACCCACTCAGACACTCACACACCTATACTGTCACCCACCTACTCACAGACCCACTCAGAGACTTATGCACCCAGTCCCTCATACACTCAGATTCTCATGCACCCACTCACAGTTGCACTCAGAGACCCACACATCCATTCACAGAACCACTCAGACACTCACGCTTGCAGTCATAGACCCACTGAGAGACTTATGCACTCAGTCACATACCCACTCATGCACCCACTCACTCACCCACTGAGACATGCACTTAGACACTTATGTATCCACTCACAGATCCAGTCAGACAGTCATATACTTACTTTCAAATGAACAAAGGCACTCATGCACCTACTTGATCGACTGAAAGACTCATGCAACCAAATCACAGATTGAGACACTGATGCACCCAGTCATAGTTGCACTGAGACAGTTATGAAGTTCGATACAGAACCATTGATAGACTGATGCACCTTCTCATGGATCAACTGAAATACTTGAACAGTGAATGAGAGACTTACTGATACTGTGATGCTTGCAGTCACAGATTCTACTGAAAGAGTTATGCACTGTATCATAGAGATATTAAGGGAGTTATACGTGCTATTATAGAGTCTTTTAGATAGTAATGTGTTTAGTGTGCTGGTTATAATCCATTTTGCAGTTATACCTTTTGTATGTGGTGGTGGCTATTGAACGTCTGATTTTGTTTTGTCATTTTGCAACATATTTGCAGTGATCGCGGCTAGTGATATCATCGAGGCACCCAGCATCATCGCGAAAATGGAAAATTGGTTTAAAAGATTTTTTTATACAAACTCCCAACAAATATATGACTTTAAACAGTGCACTAATAAACTCCTAGTGTCTAAAATACTGTCAAATGTGTGCATATATGTGTTTTACGCCTCTTAAAAAGGCGCGATTGTTGTGGTTACTGAAGGCGGCGCGATTGTTGTGGTTCCCAAAGGCAACGCGACTCTCGGCATCATCGCAAAGACTGAAAGTAGGGTTCAAACACGTTTAAAAAAAAAAAACTTACTGGAAAAATATGTGCACAAAAATGTTTTTAAGCAGGGATGTAGTTAGTAATATGTGTATTGTAATAGTTAGAATTCATTTTTTAAGTTAACATTTTTAATGTGGTTGCGGTTGTTGAATATCTGCTTTTGTTTGGATTGCGGATTTAAAAAATAAAATAAAACATTGTTTAACACGAAAATGACTACAATTTTGGGCTGTTGGGTTGCTCTGACAAGAGCCTTTGTGTTGAGAGTGTGTATAAGTCAGCTACAGATAAGACTGTATGCAGAGTTTCAGGTTGCTTAGAAACACCCTGTTCCCTTTGTCTGTAAAGTGAACCCCATCACTTCTATAGATTCCATGCATGTTAAAACGCAGGATGTTGTTGTAGATAGAGCCCATGTTATTGTCTCTGAGGAAAGCAGAAACTGTTTTAATAACATGTTTCCTGGCTTTGTCAATCTGTGGACAGATTTGATTTGACCACTTCCATTTCTGTCTTTGGCATACATTAGACTACACCAAGACAGTGTGAGGGAAAAGCGACATCGGTTCATTAGGATTTCCAGACCTACCCCAGTCAATGTGCCTAGGTCATTGCCACCACAGTGCACAATCATGAGGTGAGGAGCGCGGCAATCCACAATGGTTTTATTTCAAAATATTTCTATTGGTTTCAGTTTTGCAAAACACATACAAAACAAACAGCAGTGGGAGACACCGGCATATCTTACAGATCAAGAGAATAAAAAAGCTCAACTGACATATAAAACACAAGCACAGGTGCACCACATATTAATTACAGGATATAAAAAAATACATAGGTATAATCCATATGCAATACAAATATTATTCAAAATTTATTTTTATTTCAAAATTCTCTTTTTTAAAAACATAAACATATGCATCAAAATTTTCTCAGTGATACAGCCACATCCGACGCGTTTCGTCCTAGTAGAGGACTTCTTCAGGGCTGTCAATTTAAACAAACAAATATTTAGACGTCAGTGAACATAAACCAAACAACACATACATAATACACATGCATTTTAAAAGATGAATCCTTTTAGCCAAAAAGCTATATTGATAATCCTATATACAAAAAAAGAAGAAGAGAAACCCAGACATACTAAAAACAGACAGACATTTTTCATATAATACAAATTCAAAAAATACACAGCATTTCTATACATTTTACTTATATGTACAATAAGAGAATAAAGAGAAACTATTTCAATTAATGTTTCAAAACAAAATTAACTAGAGGCATCCTGACAGAAATTAGATAAATGATGTGGATAAGGTCATCCTACAGAGGCGAAAAACAAAAAATCACAATTTTGATCATTTAACTTTGCATTTCTAGAGGTTTCTTTCACTAAACAAGTGCAAATGAACAAATAGTAGAACCTACCACTAGTAACTTTAAGAAGATCAATCACCACAAAAAGGAAGAGTCGAGAGAACAATCAGAGAAACTGCCTATCTCTCATTCCCCATCTAAATCGCCGATCTCAAAAATACCTACAGAGAGATAGATGAAGGTTTATACACCAAATGTGGCTACTGGGAGAAGGATCTGCACAAATTGGAACCAAGATACTTACTTCACGTCAGAAGTTTAAACAATGTTCCTCAAAGCTATCGATGTTAGAAAAATATATACGGTAAGGATATCAGGGAGAATAGATGAAGGGGCAGGGCGTGCATGTAAATTAATGCCTTGCCGCCTATTGATGGTCGCCCAATTTAGTCACCTAAAAGAAACAAAAATAACCATAGTATATTTTCATAGAGTCCCTCCTAACACGGGACTAATACTCAGTCAACTCGTCTGATTATCCCACCCGAATGAGAGCAGGCAAAAGCTGCTCGTGAGATTAATAGTCTCCCCATTGTAATTTCAATTGTTAGATTTGTCCTCAATCAACCACTAAATAAATTTCCATAGAAAACCCTATGTATCCTCAAATCTGTAACATCAGTTCTAACCCCAATATGTGGCT
Source organism: Calotriton arnoldi (assembly GCA_963921515.1). Lineage (NCBI taxonomy): Eukaryota > Metazoa > Chordata > Amphibia > Caudata > Salamandridae > Calotriton > Calotriton arnoldi. Next base: position 799,568 of record CAWUFW010007358.1, read on the forward strand.
GGACCCATGTTCGCAGGAAACCATACTTATATGATACTGGTTACAGAATGATCATGATGTTTACAAGAGTGAGGCTCCAATACTTACAAGAGTATGATGTCACCAGCCCCAAAACAATATCCTGCAGACCCAAACCTTATCAGTTACACAGCAAAGTATATGTGCTGAAACCGTTGTTAATAGTCTATAATATAAACAGAAAAAAGGATAAAAAGTCATCATTAAGTTGCCCAAACTTAGCTTGGGCATTATCATGATATCAGCACAAAAACGAACAACAGGAGAGACGGATATATATTAACCATCGTATTAGTCACCCTATGTCAAACCCAGGGTTTACATCATTACTATTACGCTAGAGCGATTTAACCAAAATATACCCTAATCCATATCCCCCTCAGAAAGATATGCACCATAGTATCGCTTAACTAAAAGCAACACAATTCAAACTAGAAAAATAACAACTGAACTTAAAAGAAATAGAACATTAAACGAGGCGAGACGGTATATTTCCACTCCCCTTGGAGGGGTATACACAGTCTAAATACTCAGTTTCAAATAATGCGATCAAAAGAAAAAAAATGTATATATAACAGAGTAAAGAGATGCAGGCAACAAGCAATCGAGACAGCATATTCCCTAATAAAACTTACCGATATTAGGCTATCAACAGGGTTCCAAACGTCAAGCGTCACGGTAAAAGGACGGAGAACCAATGACTTGCCCGAACCGATTTAAATACTCGCGGCAGTCAGAATAGATTGAAAACAGCTGAGTCTCATCAGAGAATGTTTTTTTCTTCAAAAATAAAGGCAAACTAAACCGTATTTTATGGCGGCCATCTTATAATGGCAAAAATATCATCAACACGTCTATAGTCAGGAAAGTGAAGAGATGCAGGCAGCAAACAAGCGAGACAGCATGTTCCCTAATAAAACTTACAGATATTAGGCTATCAACAGGTTTCCAAACGTCAAGCGTAACGGTAAAGGGACGGAGAACCAATGACTTGCCCGAGCCGATTTAAATACTCGCGGCAGTCGAAATAGATTGAGAACAGCTAAGTTGCTGGAAGTCGCGTAACTATCATCAGAGAGTGTTTTTTAAAAATAAAGGCAAACTAGACCGTATTTTATGGCGGCCATCTTATAATGGCAAAAATATCATCAGCGCGTCCATACTAGGAAAGTAACCAAGATCCAGCCCAAGCTGTCCCGAAAAGTATGACAGTCCTATTCCGTCCAAAGCGGAAAAAACACCAAAGTACATTGGGCGATAGTGTAAACTGTAGATAATACTCTCCAATATATGTCTTATCCAAAGAGGAAAAACGTATATAAATACATCGTGGCGGCCATCTTAGAACTGGGTCTAGAAGTCAAAATAAGTGACATACCGTACAACGTTCAAAGGTATAAACAAATTGGTGCCAACATGGTCCTACATAAAGACGGATCATGAATGATACAGGCACTTTATCATAATTAGTATCATCAGAAAATATTTTTTAAGAGAAAGCAAACTAGACAATATTTCATGGCAGCCATCTTATAATGGCAATGATATCATCAGCACATATGTACTCAAAAAAGTGACCAAGATCCAGACCAAGCTATCTCAAAAGTATAAAAAACCTATTTTGTCCCAAAAAAAAGTCACCATCAGAAAATATCTTTTGAGAGAAAGCAAACTGGACAATATTTCATGGCGGCCATCTTATAATGGCAATAATATCATCAGCACGTATATATTCAAGAAAGTGACCAAGATCCAGCCCAAGCTGTCCCAAAAAAAGTATGAAGGTCCTATTTTATCCAAAGCGAAGAAGTCACCAAAGTACATTAAACGATAGTGTAACCTATAGATAATACTCTCCGACATATGCCTTATCCAGAAGAAAAAAACATGTATAAATAAGTCATGACGGCCATCCTATACCCAAGTCCAAGAATCAAACAAAGCTGCATAGACTCAATTCAAATGGAAGGAAAACAGGAGGACCTCAGGGAAAAACCTGCATTATTATGGAAATATGGAAGAGTTTTCCTACAGAAAATAATGCATTACGTCCAACCTAGACCCAAGTCCAAGAATCAAACAAAACTGCATAGACTCAATTCAAGTGGAAAGAAAACAGGAGGACCTCAGGGAAAAACCTACATTATTATGGAAATGTGGAAGAATTTTCCTACAGAAAATAATGCATTTCGTCCTCTCTATTATGCCCCAATTCTACGCACCGAAGCCTACATATCCACCCAGCTTCGTTTTTTCTCAGGGCAAGTTCTCTATCCCCTCCTCTACGGTGCACTGGGATGTGGTCAATTCTAACCCTGGGCGTAGTTCGCGAAGTAGCGCTTGCGAGCTACGCAAAGTGCAGTTCGCACTACGCGAGCTACGCGTAGCACTACGCGAACTGCGTAGTGCGTGTTCGCAATGATTGCACAGTGCCGGATGCTTGTCCGCACTGTGCAATCATTGAAACGGCATCTTGCACAGTGCGAGCTGTCTTTTACTGCCGCTCGAGTAGATTTTTACTCGAGCGGCAGCTTTCTCAACGCGGACTGGTAGTTTCTCATCGCGAGCGGTCGCGAGCATACGCGACCACTCGCAATGAGAAACCTGACCTCCCGCGTTGAGAATCTCGCCGGGAGGTTTATTTTCCACGCTCGCGATCGGCAACTTGATGTTGCTGATCGCGAATGAGGAAAAAGTCTCGCCGGGATGTCATTTTGCTTGCTCGCGGTCGCCAACTTGACGTTGAGGACCGCGAGCAAGCAAAAAATGACCGCTGCACTACGCTACGCTACGCGTGTTTGCACTGTGCTACGTGCAATTCGCGTAGTGCGAAGAAGCGCAAACTTCGCAAACTACGCGAGCGTAGCGTAGTTTTCCGCCCAGCCTAGTCAATTCCCATAAACCACAATTCCTCACTACCTCCATGATTCTCCTGCATGTGGTATGTGAGCGGGTATCTAAGATCTCCATTTCGAAGAGCCCGAAGGTGCTCCTGGATTCTTGTTTTTAAAGCTCTTTTGGTGCTGCCCACATAAATCTTATTACATGGGCAGCCCAATATATATGTCACATATTTTGTTTTACAATTGATGAAATAATTAATGTTGTATATCCGTTTGGTATTGAAATTAAAGGTTTTAATCTTATTCCTTCCCAATCTGCACACACTACATTCACTACATATATAGAAGCCCGTAGTTGATAATGCCAGCCAATTATCGGCTTTGGGTGTGGTGACATAACTAGGACATAACATGTTCCGTAAGTTTTGTCCCCTTCTATATGTAATCTTAGGTTTAGTGGCCAAGGTTCCATGGAGACTTGGTATGTCCATCAACAAATGCCAGTGTTTCCGCAGGACATTATAAACCCTACTGCTGCGAGTATTATACTGGGTGTTAAATGAAAGAGGTGCCTTCCTACTCTTTTTACTGGGTTTGCTATTAAGGTAGTTGTCCTAGGGATCGTCATAATTCTACTATGTGCTTTAATCAGGGTCTGACTTGGGTACCCCCTAGCCAGGAAACACTGTTCAGTCTCCCTAATATTCTGAATGAAGGAATCCTCCATGCTACAATTGCGTCTCATCCGAAACATCTCCCCATAAGGGATGTTATTAATCACATGATGAGGATGTGCGCTTTGGAAATGCAATGCACTGTTACATGCTGTACGTTTCCTATGGGTGCGGCTCTGGATATAGTTATCATGCACAAAAAAGGTGATATCCAAAAGTCAATTGATTCACTACTATAACTGATTGTAAATCTCACATTATACGGGTTCTCATTTAAATATGCATGATATTCCAAAAGTGCCGGGGCAGGCCCATCCCAGATCATAATAACATCATCGATGTACCTGCCCCAGAAAATAACATGCTCCATCCACTCAGCAGCACGGCGACCCCAGGCATGCTCCCGCTCATACCAGCCCATAAAGAGCCCAGGATAAGCAGGAGCAAACCTGGAGCCCATTGCCGTGCCCTGGATCTGATGAAACCATTGTGAATCATGGAGAAAAGAATTCTTTGATAGAATTATGTCAGTCATTTCCAGCAAGACCTCATTATGTGAATAATGGTCTGCTGTCCTTTGTCCCAGAAAGAATTGTAACGCTTTTACTCCAAATTCTTTTTTGATGCAAGTATAAAGACTTGTCACATCCAAGGTGACAAACATGAGGCTCTCAGTCCATGCCAGGCCTTCAAATTTTTCCAGGATATCTCCAGTGTCATTAATATAAGCCGGCAAGTTTTGTACAAGGGGCTGTATGTAATGGTCCACATACTCTGATAGTCTTTCCGTGGGGGAGTTTATCCCAGAGATAATGGGACGGCCTGGTGGAAAGTGGCCTCCCTTATGTATCTTTGGTAAAATATATATGCACGGAAACGTGGGTTCCGAAACCATCAAATATCTACACTCCTCTTCACTTAATAGACCAGTCTCCCGCCACTCAATAAGTCTCATGTTAATATGTGTTCCTAAAGACTTAATGGGGTTCCCAGGAAGTTTAGTATAACAGGATGTATCCGCCAACTGTCGATCTATCTCCTTCATGTAGCTAGATCTTTCCATAATCACCACGTTTCCCCCCTTATCTGCTTCACGGATAACAATCGAGGGGTCAGATTTAAGTCCCTTTAAAGCTTTATTCTCACCTACAGTAAGATTGTAATTTTTCAAATTTGGGGGTGGGATGTTCCAAGAGTTTATAAAAACCCTGTGTCACCCTGTCATGAAAAAGGTCTATATTGGGGTGTGTACCCATCGGAATAAACTTAGATTTTGTTTTTAAACCACTGTCCAATGACACATCCTCAACAATTTCCAATTCATCTCTGATCAGGTCTACCTCGATTGATGTTTCATGTTCAATAAACATCATCATTTGAATGACATTTATTTCAGTTACAGTATGTGGTGGAGGAACACGATCCTCCGAAGGTTTAGTAAGAATGGACGGATTACGCAGGAAATGGTCCTTCAATTTTAATGATCTTACAAATTTGGACAAGTCCACAAATATATCACATCATTACCCATCTGATTTGGGCAAAATCCAAGTCCTTTACTTAATACAGAGACATCATCATCAGTTAGAACTTTTTCAGAGAGATTGACGATCATTAATTCCTGTACATCATTTTTCTCATTCGTACCTAATCTCACAAAGTCTCCATTTTCTTTGATCTGGTCAACCTGCCTACTGGCTCTTGTCTCACTTTCTTGTTGTTTCTGTTTGTTCTCCTGCCATCTCCTACCCCCCCTTCTTGTGTTTGATCTTTGGGTGTTGATCTTGCCCCCAGTCTGAACCTTTCCATTTCTAATAAAATATTTGACCTATTATCAGGCTCAGTTATCCCAGTTGATTCCTCTGTAGGGATTAAACTGGCCACAGAGGAGAGAGATGTTGTACTACTTGTGGAAGTCAATTCCAAAGTATCCTCACGAGGTCTTTTACCTTCTCCTGGGATTTTGACATTATCATATTTGTGGGAGAAAGTGTAGACTCTCCCATCCTTATAATCCTTATCATCCCTTCTAATTTTTTTCACCTTTTTGTCTCGTAAATAAATTTGGTGGCCTTCAAGGATCTCATCTAATATGGCATAATTTTTCTTCACCACTTCCTTCAATTCAGATGTTGCTATCTCTTTTTCTAGTTCCTCTATTTCTTGTTGCAATTTTATACCCTTTTTCTCTGCGTTCTTGTTTAAAATGCGCATCATATTAAACGATGCATTGCGGAGATTACCCTCCCAATCCTCCAGGGAATCCTTATCAAGGTCCTCAAAGGTAGGGAAGATTAAAATTCTGAGGCCTCTAGGAATTTTCTCATTTTCAATATATTTTTCCAGGGTGGTGCCATCCCACCATCTGGACATCTCATGTTTTTTTAATTTTTCCAATTTTTGGAATTTAACTTTTAAGCCCTCTGTTTTTGAAGCATTCACAGTTATGCCTCCTGGTTTAGAGCTGGAGGCAAATAGATCGAGAGCTAGTTCCTGTCATCTGTCTTTAAAGCCTGGCATCTCCTCTAGAGTTTTGTTAAACTTCTAAAGGGGGACCAATTATATATATAAATTTTCAGGGCAGATCAGTGCTAAACAGGGGATCAAAAAGCTTGAACAAGGTCTGACAGTGGAGCCCTCTAAAAATACAGCACCTGAACTGCTATCCCTCTAGTATTATTACCCCTCTATTCTTCCTGGGGTTTGTGTGCACACTGAAACGCACCCACCATCACAGTGCAGATCCTCATAGGATCACAGCAATATAAAACACAAGCACAGGTGCACCACATATTAATTACAGGATATAAAAAAATACATAGGTATAATCCATATGCAATACAAATATTATTCAAAATTTATTTTTATTTCAAAATTCTCTTTTTTAAAACATAAAAATATGCATAAAAATGTTCACAGTGATACAGCCACAGCCGACGCGTTTCGTCCTACTAGAGGACTTCTTCAGGGCTGTCAATTTAAACAAACAAATATATAGACGTCAGTGAACATAAACCAAACAACACATACATAATACACATGCATTTTAAAAGATTAATCCTTTTAGCCAAAAAGCTATATTGATAATCCTATATACAAAAAAAGAAGAAGAGAAACCCAGACATACTAAAAACAGACAGACTTTTTTCATATAATACAAATTCAAAAAATACACGGCATTTCTATACATTTTACTTATATGTACAATAAGAGAATAAAGAGAAACTATTTCAATTAATGTTTCAAAACAAAATTAACTAGAGGCATCCTGACAGAAATTAGAAAAATGATGTGGATAAGGTCATCCTACAGAGGCGAAATCAGACGAGTTGACTGAGTATTAGTCCCGTGTTAGGAGGGACTCTATGAAAATATACTATGGTTATTTTTGTTTCTTTTAGGTGACTGAATTGGGCGACCATCAATAGGCGGCAAGTCATTAATTTACATGCACGCCCTGCCCCTTCATCTATTCTCCCTGATATCCTTACCGTATATATTTTTCTAACATCGATAGCTTTGAGGAACATTGTTTAAACTTCTGACGTGAAGTAAGTATCTTGGTTCCAATTTGTGCAGATCCTTCTCCCAGTAGCCACATTTGGTGTTAAACCTTCATCTATCTCTCTGTAGGTATTTTTGAGATCGACGATTTAGATGGGGAACGAGAGATAGGCAGTTTCTCTGATTGTTCTCTCGACTCTTCCTTTTTGTGGTGATTGATCTTCTTAAAGTTACTAGCGGTAGGTTCTACTATTTGTTCATTTGCACTTGTTTAGTGAAAGAAACCTCTAGAAATGCAAAGTTAAATGATCAAAATTGTGATTTTTTGTTTTTCGCCTCTGTAGGATGACCTTATCCACATCATTTATCTAATTTCTGTCAGGATGCCTCTAGTTAATTTTGTTTTGAAACATTAATTGAAATAGTTTCTCTTTATTCTCTTATTGTACATATAAGTAAAATGTATAGAAATGCCGTGTATTTTTTGAATTTGTATTATATGAAAAAGTCTGTCTGTTTTTAGTATGTCTGGGTTTCTCTTCTTCTTTTTTGTATATAGGATTATCAATATAGCTTTTTGGCTAAAAGGATTAATCTTTTAAAATGCATGTGTATTATGTATGTGTTGTTTGGTTTATGTTCACTGACGTCTATATATTTGTTTGTTTAAATTGACAGCCCTGAAGAAGTCCTCTAGTAGGACGAAACGCGTCGGCTGTGGCTGTATCACTGTGAAAATTTTGATGCATATGTTTATGTTTTTAAAAAAGAGAATTTTGAAATAAAAATACATTTTGAATAATATTTGTATTGCATATGGATTATACCTATGTATTTTTTATATCCTGTAATTAATATGTGGTGCACCTGTGCTTGTGTTTTATATTGCTGTGATCCTATGAGGATCTGCACTGTGATGGTGGGTGCGTTTCAGTGTGCACACAAACCCCAGGAAGACTAGAGGGGTAATAATACTAGAGGGATAGCAGTTCAGGTGCTGTATCTTTAGAGGGCTCCACTGTCAGACCTTGTTCAAGCTCAACTGACATGTTCATCTTGTGTACTAGGACTCGACCTGCGATATCTACAAACATTGTGTACCTCATCCCGATGCAGGAGAAATTGATCAGAAAGATCTCGTTTATTAATTCCCTGCGTGGGACTTGTTGTCAAATTGGCGCTAGTGACTCCCACCCAGAACCATTCTTCTCCTATAACACAAAAAACAGGACAAAACAAACAATAGTATCACAGTATCACAAAGTCGTGGTTGGTCAGTGGCGCGGATGGGGCATCGCGAGGATGGACCGAGACGGATCCCCCACGCCTCTTCTTTCAAAAATCACATTCGTCTCAGGTGTTAGATATGAAAAAGTTGCAGAGCCCTCTACCTGGGGCCACAAGCGAACAGGGGCAGAACTTCAGACAAATACTCAACTAGTGGGGCCCAAGTATAGCCGAACCCTATTCTCTTGTCATCTACGATGTCCGCCATTCTTACCATTGCCAGAGCTCGACATAGCCTAGCGTGCCATTGTGTCAGGGAGGGGGCCTTCATTTTCTTCCACACTGCAGCTATTGCCATTTTGGCGGCCCCTAAGCACAACCACATAACAGAGCGGTCCCCGTGTGTTTGGCATTTCAGACTCGTGTCCCAGATCCCCAAGAGAGTGTGCTCTATTGTAGCGGGAATTGGGTAGCCCAGTATCGACTTGATTTGGGATAAAACTTCTTTCCAGAAGGGCTGGATTGAGGGGCAGTCCCACCATATGTGCTTAAAATCTCCCAAGAGGCCACAACCTCTCCAACATCTATCTGAGGTGTTAGGGAAAGTTTTGCTCAGCTTCTGGGGGTGTAAGTACCACTCGTACATAATTTTATAGTGAGCCTCTCGTAGAAACATGGAGCGATTGTATTTGGAGTTATCTTTATACAAGGAGCCCCACTGTTTTCCCCCCACCGGAGTAGTGAGAAGCGAATCCCAGAATCTTTGGAGTCTAGGGGTGGAGCGGGGACCCAGCTACCATATGAGAGAGTAAAGGAAAGAGATGGTCCCCCTCAAGGAAGCCTCCGACTGCGCAAATTTTTCAATTGGGAGTAAATCTCTGGTTGTGGCTAGCCAGATCTGGGGTTATTGTACCCAGTGTTTAAGTTGTATGTAGTAAAATTTTTCAGCGGGCTGAAGCTTAAAAGTGTTGGTGCATTCCTCAAAGGTCGGCAACTTCCCCCCCTTAAAGAGATCCGAGATCATAAGGCAACCCCCCTCTCGATGAGCCGGTGGGAAGTCAAGATTAAAGTGAATGGGGGTGTAGGGAGAAGGGAAAGTGGTCAGGGGAAGTGATCTGTCATCCCAAACCCGCAGAGTGGTGGCCGTGGGTGCTAATGTACGCATTTAATGGCCGGTTTTGTTTTGACTTTCAAAGGAGATCCTAGATCGTCCTACCCACTATCTGCCGGTTGATATGGAGTCAAAGTTTTTCCAATTCGCGTAGAGACCAGTCTGTGATAACTAACCCTGGGCATAATACTTTGCTACGCTCACGAAGCATACAAAGTTTGTGCTACTACGCACTACGCAAATTGCACGTAGCAGAGTGAATAACTGTGCTAATAAACGTAGCGTAGCAGGAGTATAATAGACTCCTTCAAATGCTTTGATAAAGCAATTTTTATGCTAAAAAGCATATAACCAATTCACAAAAATGAATTTTGACAATAAAATATCAAGCAATGAGAGAGGTGATGATTTTGGAGTTCCCCTAACCTAGGGGAGGACCAAGCAGATGCCTTGAACACAAAAAGCATATCATGTGAACGATTCAATGGTGGTCCCTTCCTCCTAGGACCACCCCAGCATAGTTATGGGCAAAAATACATCCAACCAAAGGTCCTGCAAAGCATTATGGGACGAGATTAGCAGTGGGCAGTGAATATTATAGTGTTCAATATCAAAATAATTCTACAAAGAGCTGCAGTTCAACTAGTCGTTACTAGGTGTCGTCCCTCACGAGTCAAATGCAAAAGCTTCATGAAAGGTTTTCAATACTTTTGCATTTCACTCTTGAGGGACGCACACCTAGTAACGACTAGTTGAACTGCAGCTCTTGTAGAATTATTTTGATATTGGATACTATAATATTCACTGCCCACTGCTAATCTCGTCCCATAATGCTTTGCAGGGCCTTTGGTTGGGATTGTATTTTTGCCAATAACTGTGCTTGGGGTGGTCCTAAGAGGATGGGACCACCACCTAATCATTCAATAAGATGTGCTTTTTGTTTTCAAGACATCTGCTTAGTTCTCTCCCTAAGTTAGCGAGGATACCAAAATCATCACCTCTCTCACTGCTTGTTAACTTTTGTTTTCACTTTAGTGAAATAACTATATGCAATTTTAGCATATAAAGACAGAGATATTTATTTTATCTTAACTTGCACTGTACAAGTTTGCTTTTGGTAATTATTGTACAGTGCAGTCAAGCACACAGCTACGCACTACGCAATTTGCATAGCTACGCCCAGGCTTAATAATAAACTCCTTCAAATGCTTTGATAAAGCAATTTTTATGCTAAAAGCATATAACCAATTCACAAAAATGAATTTTGACAATAAAATAGCAAGCAATGAGAGAGGTGATGATTTTGGAGTCCCCCTAACCTAGGGGAGGACCAAGCAGATGCCTTGAACACAAAAAGCATATCATGTGAATGATTCAATGGTGGTCCCTTCCTCCTAGGATCACCTCAGCCAGTTATGGGCAAAAATACAATCCCAACCAAAGGCTCTGCAAAGCATTATGGGACGAGATTAGCAGTGGGCAGTGAATATTATAGTGTTCAATATCAAAATAATTCTACAAAGAGCTGCAGTTCAACTAGTCGTTACTAGGTGTCGTCCCTCACGAGTCAAATGCAAAAGCTTCTTGAAAGGTTTTCAATACTTTTGCATTTCACTCTTGAGGGACGACACCTAGTAACGACTAGTTGAACTGCAGCTCTTTGTAGAATTATTTTGATATTGACACTATAATATTCACTGCCCACTGCTAATCTCGTCCCATAATGCTTTGCAGGGCCTTTGGTTGATTGTATTTTTGCCCATAACTGTGCTTGGGGTGGTCCTAGGAGGAATCGTTCAATAAGATGTGCTTTTTGTTTTCAAGACATCTGCTTGGTTGTTGGTTCTCTCCTAAGTTAGTGAGGATACCAAAATCATCACCTCTCTCACTGCTTGTTAACTTTTGTTTTCACTTTAGTGAAATGACTATATGCATTTTTAGCATATAAAGACAGAGATATTTATTTTATCTTAACTTGCACTGTACAAGTTTGCTTTTGGTAATTATTGTACAGTGCAGTCAAGCACACAGCTACGCACTACGCATAGCTACGTGTAGTTGAAGCTGTACTTCACGTAGCTATGTGAAGTGCTACTACGCAAACTACGCCCGGGCTTAGTGATAATCAGGAGTTGTGCCGCCCTATAGTAGCCCAAGAAGTCCGGAAGTGCCAGTCCCCCTTCCATTCTCGCCTTAGTGAGCAACCGGTAGGATAACCGATCCCTTTGCCCTTGCCAAATGAATTTAGTGATCATCTTTTTCCAAGTCCCCAAATAGGGTTCTCTCCACGGGTATCGGAAGGCCCTGAAAGAGGTAAAGTAACCTAGGTAGCACATTCATTTTAACGGCATTGATGCGTCCTATCCAGGAGGTGTAAGAGGTTCTCCACCTGGTCAGGTCTGCCTTAAGCTGCCGAAGCAAGGGAGGACAGTTAGCCCCATAGAGCTTCGATATCTTAGGGGTAAGTTTGATGCCCAAGTACGTGATGTCTTTATGCATATTTTGAAAAGGGGACAGGTCCTCCACAGCTCTCATGGATTCTCTGGGCATTGTCAGATTAAGGAGATAGGATTTTGATAAATTAACTTTAAACCCTGAGGCCTTTTCAAAGGAGGTGAGCTCGTTCTGGATGGCCGGGAGAGAGGACATCGGCCTCGTGATTGGGAGCAACTCATCATCTGCGAAAAGGGAGATTTTGTGTTCATCTGTCCCAAAAGGCACCCCCCTATGTCTGGATTGTCCCTGATTCGTTCCGCGAAGGGTTCAATACTAAGGGCAAAAAGTAGGGGGGAAAGCGGGCACCCCTGCCTGGTTCCCTGCGAGAGACCAAAGGGTTCCGAAGCCACCCCATTTACCAGAACCCGCGATCGAGGAGCGGAGTAGTTAGCCCGCACCATACCTATAAAGGTCTCATTGAAGCCAAATTACCTCATTGTTTGCAACAAGAAAGCCCAGTTGACCCGATGAAAGGCCTTCTCCGTGTCTAGCGAGAGAAGGGCTGCGGGAATGTCTTTTTTCTGCACTTTTTCAATAAGGTGTACTACTCTCCTCAGGTTGTCATGCGTTTGCCTCCCCTTTATGAACCCTTTTTTATCCGCTTTAATGAGGTATGGCATGACATTCTCCAAGCGCGTGGCCAGAATTTTAGAGTATAATTTGTCATCTAGGTTCAGAAGCACAATAGGTATGTATCCACAATGGTTTTAACCAAAGCCAGCAACTGTTGACATTTTAACCCACTCCGGCCAAACCAACTAATCTCCACATTTGGCAAACCCAAGTGCATGTCAATACCTCTCTTGTTTGCAGCCTCTTTAGCCCAATAGACATAGCTTTGGCCTACAATCCACACTCTAAGCATTTTGTAGTGAAGGAGTAATGACAGTGAGGAGAAAGCTGGAGCTGAACCAGGTAGTTCTCCAAACAAAAAGCAGTTAAAATAGAGGTGTTTTCTTTTTTATTTAGATATAAAGATATATTTCATTGGATGTAAGTGAATGAAATTAGGTAGTGTGTTGAATGCAATAGCTAGAAGTCCTATTATTGGTTGTTGTTTAAAAAAAGAAATGTAATACAGACATGGATATGCTTTTGAATCTCTGGAGTAAACCACACCTGCTGTATCTTATTTGGAAGTAGCATGTACCTTCTAGAATGTGCTGTGAACTTGTGACCTACTGGTTCCACTGGGTTGCTAGGTACACTGAGCTAAGAATATATTGGGGGTAAAGGTGTTAAAGAGACAGAATTTATTTTTTAAAGTTGAGGAGTTATGACACAATTTAAGTAAATGTTAATTTCCAACTGAGGACTATGTAATAAACTGTTGTGCAGTATTTAAATTTTAAAAAATGTAAGTTAAATATAGGTTTGGACTCACGTTTTTTTTTTTGCGATCACTCCGAGATGATATCGAAGACAGGAACCTTGCTTTGAAAGAGAGGGAAAGGGTTAACAGATGCTAACCATTCACAAGTGGAGATACAGTAGTCTAAAATGAAAGACATGATTTCATTTACTGCCTTTCTCATGATCATAGAGTGAAAAGTTGAAGAGGTTGTGTTTTTATAGTTGCTTTCTATGAGAGTGGTGTACCATTCTTCTGCTTAGTTTTTACAAATTTTAACAGTGTCAAAACTATCTAGAACGAGCTAAAACAACAATATAATCTATTAGCTCAATTCACTGGTATATATATAACGTTTTAATTGTTTAAAATATATACATTAGAAATTAAGGGGCATATTAGCAAGACCCACGTTAAAATTATCGGCGTATTAGCGGCAGGAAACTGCCGCTAAAACGGCGATAATGGGCTTGCTAATATGCGTATGGAATTCAATAGAAGCCCAGGTTAGATGTCCTGCACATCTAACCTGGGCTTCTATTGAATTCTATAACGCATATTAGCAAGCCCATTATCGCCGTTTTAGCGGCAGTTTCCTGCCGCTAAAACGGCGATAATTTTAACGAGGTTCTTGCTAATATGCCCCTAAGATGTATATGGGAGTTTGATCAAAAAAAGAGTATCACTGTGATGTGAAAAAGATATATCAGACGAACTGTATCTGGCGGAGCATATGTGTTTCAGATGATAGTGCCGTTGAAAAATACCATGAGTGATGCCTTTAAAAATGACAATGTTTTAAATGTCTAAGCATTATGTGCAGAACAGACAGATCTATGTTATTTGCATTCTGGGAACTGTAGTACTTTTGATTTCAAAAGAATTTATTGATTTTGAATGACTAATAAAAATACAAGCATAGAATAAACACAACTCATAAGGACAAAAGTAAAAATCAAATACAACATACTGGTAGCCATGGTTTAAGATAAAACATTGATTCATGGGATCATAACATGGTATATCACATGTGTAAGACAATGGATTCTACCAAGCTAACTTAAGAATAAAGTAAAAGCAGTAGGGATAGGTGAATAAGCAGGTATGGTGCTGAGATATGAAATAACAGAGTTTTGGGCTCTCTTTATTTTGTGTCTATCAGGGATCGTAGCAAGATTAGCTAGTCATTGGTGAGCACAAGGGTGGCTTTGGGCTGTTTATTGATGTGAAATATAGCTAGAGTGACCTAATGGTAATGAGGACAATGGCATAGGGTGTAATCTGTTGAGGTGAGAGGAGCAGGTCCAATGGTATACAGAGCATGTCTATTTGGGATGTTGTGCACCATATCTGACTATTCGAAAGAGGGGGGTTGGACCCTATTTTCTTCTGTGTTCGAGAGTTGATGAAATCCTGTGGCATTTGCCTAGGGTTAGAGAAGAGAACTGTGTCTGAAAGATTAAATATGAGGTGAGTAAGGGTGGGCACTGGTAAATTCAGGAATGACAAGGGGCTATATGTAAGAGTGTTCATGGTGGTTTTCTGGTTGCGAAGTAGTTGTCCAGAGTTTCGCAAATGGGGTTTGAGGGAGTTTTCCATGGTGAGTGTTGGTGTGAGATGTTGTCTGCGCCTCTGATGAGTGAGATCCAGTTGATTCAGCTAGTAAAGGAGGCTTTGTGTGTATTTTTCCAGTGGGAGAGGGCTACTTTGATTGCAGACATTAGAAGTAGGTCTAGCAAGGCGCTATCTGCAGAGTTGTCTAGGTTAATATCTAGGAATCCTTTGATAAGGAATGCAAGTTCTTTTTTGGGTTGACAATGAAATAGAACAGATATTAATGAGAAGACCTTAGTCCAGTAATCGGAAAGAGACTTACAATGGAGAATGAGGTGTGTGAGATTGCCGGTTTCTTGTTTGCAATTCCAGCAGGTGTGGTAGTCTAAAATACCCAGCGAGTGTAAGCGCAATGGGGTCCAAAAGTTTTGTGTAAAAGCCAATATTTTGTTTGCGAAAGGACCAGAGAGAAATTCTGGCAGGTAACTGATTTCCATATTTGAGTCCAGTCTGAAATTGATATGGGGTTTGAAGAATTTTTTTTCCCAGAAGGTCATTATATCATTGTTTAATTGTGAAGCTTTTGGGCGTAAGATTTTGTATAGGTGAGATACTTGGTGACCAGTTTTATTAAGTTTTAGTAGGCAGTAAAGTAGGGTTTTGGGCGTAAGATTTTGTATAGGTGAGATACTTGGTGACCAGTTTTATTAAGTTTTAGTAGGCAGTAAAGTAGGGTTGAGGTGAAGTTATGCCGGTTTGATTTAGAAATGGCAGCTTTAATTCTAAGTTGTAGAATTCTATTGAGTCTAGATTGTCTGTTTCCTTTAGATCAGAGAAGAGTCTGGGTTGATCATTAGAGTCCAGCTGGTTAGGGAAGGAGATACCCTTATGCAGTGCTTAATCTGTAAAATATGAAGTCCAGGTGCTCAAATGTTTGTCAGAGGCCACACCCACTTTCCCCGGCCCCACCCACTTCCTCCACTGGCTCCACCCACATCCTCTATTGCCTCCACCCACATCCTCAACTGGCAGGCTGAAAGCCAGATGCAATATCCGTTCTGAATTTCAGCAAGGGAGCCTTCCTCAAATAAGGTTTTGATAGGAGGTTCCCCCGCCCTGGAAATTTTTTGAAAAAGATGAAATCAAAAGTGCCTGTAAATCACAAATGTGGAATAAATTAACTAAAATGCTAATGTATTGAAAAGTGGCACGTGAAATATTCCAGTGCTCTATGTGCCTATTTAGGGAAAGGACAATACTGTGGTATGTGCAAAAGGGCTTTGTTTTGTCATTTTTAGCAGAGTCTAATTGTGTGTGATGAACTTAAAGATACAACTTTTACATACTTGTTAATATATCAGAGAGGAATCTTGAGAAGCACTATGCTATAGTAGGAAATTGTTCCCGCTGTAGCAAATGGCCTACACCCCCCGCTCATATTGTCCCCTGTGATGTTAAACACACCATCCCCACACCAGACCCAATCACCGATATCCTACCATACCTGTACATCTGCAGCTATTATCGAGTTACAGGGAATTCCGTTCGTCACTACCTTTGCTAGACTCAACAGGAAAATTTCACATCAGTGCCTGAATACATCCAATGTTGCAGATCAGGGTGAAAGCTTTACCCATCATGACTCCTAGTGTACCCTATAAACAGATGCTGGCCACTCACAGTCAATTCTACACAGCACATGTTCACCATCTGTGAGTTTGCACAAGAACCAGACCGCCAGACCTTCCCAAGCATCATGCCTTTGCAACTCAAGGTATTTCTGCTATTAGATCAGTGGTACAGAAATAAAGTCATTAAGGTAATGAGGTTATAGACCCAAAACCAGATTGCACTATGAAATATCTGAGGAACATCTGGAATTCTCTACGCTCATTGTGCACATTTAAGAATCTGTTAAAGATGACTGACCCCCGGACCTGCTCGGGGCCCTGTTGCCCGACAGAGTGATCCTGCACTACTCGCCTGCAACCGCCAATCTCCGTTGGCTGCAACCTGGTCCTGCCTGGAGCCCGGTTTACCTGGCATTGATCCCCTGCGCCGGGTAACTGCCGGCACCTATCTTCCTGACGGCGCCACCTCTTCTTCGCCCGCAACCCCGCCTGACCTACGGCTGCCCGATGAGGGCTCACGCAAGATGGCCCGGCTCATGAGATTCGGTATCTCGGGTTGCCAGTTTGTGACCCCGGACTCCAGGTCCTCATACCACGATTTTCCCTGAAAACGTTGTCTGCAACGGCGATCCCCGCCCGGAGGCTCAACTTTTCCGCATCACCTGGGATCCTCGGACACACGGCTTGGCAGAAAGTGCACCGATTGTGGAGTCCCTCCCCTCCGTCTACGTTCGATCGAGGCGCACCAGGTACTTTTTCATTTCTGGCCAATTTTTAACTATTTAATTGATCATGGGTCGAAGGTTTCCAGCACCCAAAATGGCAGTGCCTTAAGCAAAGCTGAGCATTTCTACTGTTTTCCTGTGCCACAGCGGACCTCAAACGAGGCATTATGCAAGCGTTTTGGAATAAAAACCATTTCAGCGCTGGAGATTACGAATTATTTCTATGACCGTTTATAGATCTCATAGGAGTTTCATGCTGAGCAATGCCTGACCCTAAAATGGCGACGGTTGAAGACATGATCGCCCTTCAGTGTCTGACTTCAAAATGGCGGTGCTACAAAGTCCTCATGATTACTTCTTGATTATCCTCTCACAGGAACCTCATACCGAGCAATGCCTGACTCTAAAATAGCGACGGTGTTAGACATATGATCGCCCTACAGTGCCTGACTTCAAAATAGCATTGTTACAATGGATTCACGATTACTTCATGACTATCCTCTCCAGTTATACTAAATGTGGCACTCCAGGCTTGGTTCTTGAGCATTTAAGACCTGACTGCTAATTCTAGGTGCAATGGAGTCACCTGTATTGCTTGTGTAGTTGAAACGTTGATGCATGCCCGAGATGCTACTCCGCCGGGATAATTGAGGAGGTGCACTCCAGAGGGATCCCACTGTGCCTCTGCTGTGCATAACTACCTTTCTGACCACCGCAAATATGCCTGGGCCTCTGCCCCAATGCTCCGACAGCCTGCTCTTTCAAGACAGCCGGCCATGGGATACACCGCTTTACACAATGTTGCTGTGATGTGGTTACCCTGCCTCTCCACCCTTAAGAAACCAGCTCAGTCATTATAGTTCCCACATGCTTTGGTACCTGGAGACTCATCCCCTCTGCTGCTTAACTGACCCTCTCCGCTCCTATAGTGGCCCACCCTAACCAGCATGGCAGGTCCGGGTCTGACTGCGACTGGGGAAAACTCATATACTCAGGCCTACCCCCCCAACCTCTCCAAAACCGCAGCAAAATCCTTAAAGCACTCCACCCTAAAAAGTCACCCTGAGACATTGATCTCTGACCTGCGCTACACCGCGGACAACGGCATAGTCATTAATGATCTCATTTTCTACTCCAGAAGAACCGCCTCTTGGCGCAAAACCTTTGCGCACCTCCTTAATGTACACGCAACCAGGAACATTCCATACGGCACTAAGCTTACAATAGCACCCTCCTCAACCCTGCGAGCTGACCTCACCATCACACTCTACAAAAACGGCATCGTCTTGATCCAAGCCTCAATCAAAAACCTTAATAAATTTGCGGACCTTTTCACCCTCCTCAGAAACCATGTGCTTGACACCGGTAGAGCTACTTACAACCGTCCTGACGACCGTCCGACTAGCCTGTCCTGCGTGCCTAGCCACCCATAAACCACCCCTCCATGGGTTTCCAACACAGTTCATCCTAACCCCTCTTACACGCCTCCCGGCCTTGCCCACAGAAACGTCCCTGGACACATAGTCTCCTCCCCCCTAGCTCCTCACTCTGACTGTGAGACTGGTATGCCTCCAAGGACCCGCGATACAGGTGGAGATATCCCTACTAGCCCACAAACTACCCCTCCAAGGTTTTCAAACACAGATCATCCTAACCTCTTCAGCACGTCTCCCGGCCTTGCCAACAGAATCGTCCCCAGTCCTTTGGTCCCCTCCCAGCTAGCTTCCCACTCTGACCGCAAGATTGGTACGCCTCCAAAGACCTACGATACTGGTCGAGCCAGCCCCCACCCCACCACCTAGACATATTGACAGAACGGCTCCTGCACCATTGCCCCCCTGTCCCCTAGTGCCTCCCTCTTATATGGATTTCGCAACTCTGCATTCCAGAGCTGCCAAATTAACTCAGAGCATCCATATTTCCATTCTGGATCTCATGCACCTCCTTCACCTCGCCGAACTCTCCCTTGCTAACCTCAAGCCCCTGCTGAACCCCACCCCCCCATCTCTCAGAGGTACCCAAGCACCCATTACCGCTATCCCTGAGACACCTTCGCCCTCACAAGCAACCTTGCTACCTCTCGGAGGAGGAAACCCTAGCTCTCGTCCTCTCCTACAACTCCACCATTGCAACCCCAAGTCCACTTGACCTCACTGGAAAGGAAATCCTTGCCATCCTCCAGGACTACAACCCTACCCCAGCTACCCCAGGCCTACTAGAGGTGAGTGCAGAACATACCATTTGCACGGTCACTATCAACCCCAACAGATCAGCTACCCTCCATAACAGAAGCGTGGTTAAAAGCAATCTAGCGCCTGTACACCTGTCCGCCCCGACTCCCGACACTCCCTCCGACCCCTCTCTGTCCGGTCTCTTAATCAACTGCCGATCTGCAGTTAAGCACGCTGCAGATATTGCTGATCTCATCCTAAACAAACATTTCGACCTAGCGATTCTTACAGAATCATGGCTCAACGAATACTCATCTCCATGCCTGGACCTCTTAGTCCCTCCAAACTATAACATTACAAGCTGGACAGGCAATCTAGCAAGAAAGGAGGAGGCATCGCCTGCATCTACCGATCTAACCTCCTTGTCTCGGAAATCATGACGGATACCACCGACTCCTGCGAATACCTCGCCCTCTCCATTTGCAGCAACTCCACCCATCTGTGCAACCTACACATCTTTTACCACCCCCCAGGGATGAATGACTCCTTCACTGACCACCTCATGGAAATCATCACAGCTAAGACTTCCTCCAACACTAAAGATATTTTCCTTGGTGATTTTAACCTGCACTGGAACGACCCCAAGGATCCCCATGTCAATGCCATCAAAGACCTCCTGGCCGATCTAGCCCTGACCCAAGCCTGTTCACTCCCAACTCACTCAAAAGGGGCCACTCTTGACTGGATCATCTCTAAGGAATCAACAGTCAAGCTCATCTCTATAGACCCTTGTGACTGGTCTGACCACCACGCCATCGCCTTCCTATTATCTGGCACCCTCAAGACAAAGGCACCGCAACTGGTGATTCCCAAACGCTGGATCAGAGACACCAGGAACCTAGACCACAGGGAACTGGAGGCTCGTTGCAATTCTGACCTCCCCCCCCTCGCATACCACTACGGTCAGTGACCTCAATGATCACTGTTCTACAACTATATCGAACATTTTGGATGACCTAGCCCCACTAAAACTAAAAAGAACCCAAATTAAAGACAGAAACCCCTGGTTCACTGGATCCCTCAACAATGAAAGGAGATCCCTCCGGCAAGCCGAAAGAATCTGGAGACAACACCCCTCTGCCGCTCATCTAAAACTACTCCGCCAGGCCAGAAATGCCTATAACAAGAACATCCTCAACTCAAAAAAAGAATTCTTCAGATCAGAACTGGGGAATGCCATAAACAGGCCCCACAAGCTCTTCGAACTGGTCAAACACCAATCCAATAAACTGGCCAAAACATCGAAAGAAACCCCCAAGTCTCTAATCTCATCCGAGGAATTCTCCTCTTTCTTCGCTGACAAAATCACAGCCTTAGGAAAAGAACTCAGTTCGGCCACATACTCCCAACCCCTTCCTGACCTACCTCCTCCTTCCACGCCGCCCCCTCTGGCTTCACCTAAAAATCAAGCACACTGAACCGACTTCAAATTCTATGAAGAAGATTCCGTCTCAAAAATCCTATCCACCTTAAACCCTAATAACCATTTTAATGACCCGCTCCCCTCCAACTGCCTAGCTGCGGTCGCCCAATCAATTATTCCTAGCTGGACTGCAATAATTAACGCCTCTCTCCGGCAGGGATCGATTCCCGATTCTTTGAAAGCCGGCCAAGTCCTCCCAATTTTGAAAAAACCTTCACTGGATCCAGCCTCCCCCGACAACTTCAGACCTATCTCTAACATCCCTCTCTTAGCCAAAGTGTTGGAGAAGTGTGTGCAACAACAGCTAAGTCAACACATCAACAACTTCCACCTACTAGATGACTTTCAATCCGGGTTCAGACTTGGGCACAGCACTGAAACTACCATGTTCCACATCGTTGATGATGCCCTCCAAGCCCTGGACCAAGGCAAAACCTGTCTCCTAATCCTCCTAGATCTATCCTCAGCCTTCGACACGGTCAACCATGAAAAACTACTTGAACGCCTCAAACTCAGGATGGGATTGGATGGCACTGTTCTAGAATGGTTTAGATCCTTCCTACAAAACCGATCACAGAGATTCTTAACTAACGGTAACCTGTCTGCTCCCTCTCCGGTCACGGTCAGAGTCCCTCAAGGATCAACCCTGTCCCCCACCCTCTTCAACCTTTACCTAGAACCCCTTACCGATGTTCTACGCACCGCGAACATCTCCTACCATATGTATGCTGACGATACCCAGATCTACATCAAAGCCTCTTCTCTCGAGGAGATTCTCTCCCTGAATGAGGCCCTGAAACTGACTGTCCAATGGCTTGCCTCCAGTCAACTTAAACTCAACGCAAAGAAAACAGAATTTCTCCTAATGTACCCTACAAAGACCAACCCTGAGCTTCAGTTATGGATAAAGTCTATCACAGCCTTAAATTGCCCACCGACCATCGTGGAATCAGCCAAATCTCTGGGAGTAACCCTGGACTGCAATCTAAACATGCGAGATCACATCAACTAGATGGCCAAATCAGCCAGGTTCCACCTGAGCTACCTAAGGAAACTGAAACCCTTCCTCGACGCTCCCGAACTAAAAATGGCAGTGCAAGCACTTGTCATCTCTAGACTGGAATACGGCTGTTCCACCCTCTCTGGGTTACCCATGACCTCCCTGGCACCTTTGAAAGCCTGCCTCAACACGGCCGCCAGACTACTTACCGGCACAAGGAAGTTCGACCACATTTCTCCACACCTGAAACCTCTGAACTGGCTTCCTCTCGAGGCCAGAATACAGCTGAAACTGGCATGCATCACGCACAAGGCTCTATACGCAAACTCCCCTGCATATCTTGCACAGAAACTTGTGATATCTGGAGGAAGCAGAATCTCCCGGTCCGCTAGAGACCTCCTGTTCCAACCTGCATGTTTTCGGGGAAAAAAAACGTACAATTGAGCCTTCTCCGGGGCCGCACCAAGAATATGGAACTCTCTCCCACCCGCCATTAGAAGAATCCCTTCTCTGGCACGCTTCAAGAAGGAAGCCAAAACCTTCCTTATGGGTAAATTCCTCGTTTAACTTCTGCCATCAACCACCACTGAGACCCTGTTTAACTTCCGTCTTTGGCCTCCCCCTGACTACCCAGTCTCCCCCCCAAGATACCTGGGGCCCTGTCTTGTGTAATTGTAAATATAAACTGTACATACGTGTCCTTCTATCCATCATATTTCCAGCACTGTATGTATACTATGTGATGCTAAGCCTTTTGTATAACTCTATAACTCCTGTAAAGCTCTCTGATACCCTAACGGGTCAAGTTCGCGCTCTATAAAACACTAAATAATAATAATAATAATAATAATAACTGATTATTCAGGTAGTATCTGTGGCCAGGGAACAAATAGAAGTGAGTGCAACATTAGCACCTAATGGCCATTCAATATAGTCAAACTGGTCTGCGCCTCTAGAGTATACTGCAATCAAGGGGTTGCAGTCTGTCAACCACTTCTGGGGAAGGTTATGGAAGCACAAACAGAAGCCTCTACAGAATGTCATTGCAATTATTGTACAGATATCACAACAAGAAATAAGTGTGTTGACAACATTAAACTGGATACAACTGGCACTGCATGGATCTTACCTCCCTGCTGACAATAAAAAAAAACAAAAAAACAAGTCCAAGTTTCTTCATGCCTCATGCCAATTCAGACTGACACATGCAATATTGCCCACAAGATTGATCCATTTGCAAATCATCAAAGGAAGATCTAATTGCCAAATTGTTGTCTGATTAATTTGTTAGGCTTGTCTTGAACCCAGGAACATTTATTAGCAGACAGGCCATGATAGGTGGCTTTGGGATGAGGGTGCATAATATTTCAAGGAACGATTGGCATCACAGAGCTTGACATTGTGCTTTTGCTCTTCTTAAAACAAATAAAGTCAAAGCCAATAGTCTGGCTTTCATAGAGTTGAGCGAACACAGGCATGTCTAAATGCTACAGTGGTGGTAATGATGACAATAGTAATAGTAGTGGTAAGGGTGGTAGGGAGGTTGGTGGTGATGGTGGTAATGGAGGAGGCATGGTGATAATGGTGATGTTCGTAATGATGGTGGTAGTTATGGTGGTAGTGATTATGGCTCACTGAAATTGTGACAAAATCATTTAAAAAGCCAACTGCAATTAAAAAAAATACTGAAAATAATCCCTTCCTCTATAGACTGCATGTGTGAGCTAAATAACTGAGTGAGTGATAACTGGGGGCCCGATTCACAGAACTAACTTACGACAAAATCCTAAACTTACTACCATTTTGGTATTCATAGAATGAACTTACTCATTTTGGTATTCACAGAATAAACTTACTCATTTTGGTATTCACAGAAGACACTTACACATTTTGTGTAACTTACACATTTTGTGTAACTTACACATTTTGGTATTCACAGAAGGCACTTACTCATTGATGAGTAAGTGCCTTCTGTGAATACCAAAATGAGTAAGTTAATTCTGTGAATACCAAAATTGTTGTAAGTTCATTCTGTGAATACCCAAATGTGTAAGTTCATTCTGTGAATACCAAAATTGTTGTAAGGTCATTCTGTGAATACCCAAATGAGTAAGTTCATTCTGTGAATACCAAAATTGTTGTAAGTTCATTCTGTGAATACCCAAATGTGTAAGTTTCATTCTGTGAATACCAAAATTGTTGTAAATTCATTCTGTGAATACCCAAATGTGTAAGTTCATTCTGTGAATACCCAAATGTGTAACCAAAATTGTTGTAAGTTTAGGATTTTGACGTAAGTTAGTTCTGTAAATCAGGCCCTTAGTGTATTTTCAGATGAAAAATAATCCCTCACGCATGACAATCCAAGCACTCTATAGGGAGTGAAATCATACGTCAAGCAGGCAACTGCAAGAGGTGTGAGAGAAATTCTCATTTGGGCATAGCAACACCCCACTGAATGCATATTTTAAGGAACTAGTAAAATATATGTCTGCAGATAGCAGCACTGTCAAGCGAGGCCTAAAATCCTAGAAAAAGGCTAGAATGTCAAAACAGGCGATTTGTGCGTGGACCTCCCAAAGGGCGAAGGTGTGTGTGTTTCGGTGGAAACAGGCAAGGAAAAATATCTCAACTCAGAGTAGTTTGTTTAAAATGATTGTTCACTCACTTATAAAGGACAGACGCTGGAAAATTGACTAGCCGACAATAAAATCAGGAAGTTACCTAACAGAATTATGCCTTAAAAAGGTACATACTGCAGCACAGAAAAGAGGCCAACAACGTCAGGCTGAGCTTGACATGTTCATGAGCCTGTCGCATCTACTGCATTGTCACCTCTCAGAGCCCTGGCCTCCCAGGAGATGTTGCAATTTCCATATAAGGTAATTTTTGGTCAAGTGCCAGATGAGAAGAGAGTTAGTGCAAACCTTTTCCAAAGACATGTCTTGGAGTGTCAAAGATGTTTTCCGTGTGACGGACAATAAATGCTCCTAAATACGTTTGGCCATTCGTTAGCTTCTGAGGACTATTGAAAAGTCCTTCAAGTTCTACCACAGAATGCAATTGTACCTGAATATATTTTGGTGGTTCAATCTATTCCTAGCTCTCTTAACTCCTGCTGCTCCACTGCCACCTCCTCACAGCCGGATTGGAATATAAAGTAGGCCCTGGTAGGCACCAAATTAAAAGTGACCCATATTAGCAAATCAGATCGCTAATAAAGTGGACTGCATTTGAAAATCAGGGCAGTTATGAATTTGTACAGACATGCAATATAAGTGTTTTGCAAGGTATGCAAGCATGCATCCATTTGTGCTTGCTGCAAGCAGTGTTTGAGTTAATATCAGGAAATCAACTGTAAAAACTGCCAGACCAAACCGTAAAACAGGCCCATAAACCAATACAAAAACAGTCCATTCACAGATCAGTGAAACCAGCCCTTCAGGCACTGCCAGAGTTCCCTGTAGGCCAGTCCACCCCTGCCCTTCTTACATAGGCAGCAGTGCAGTATGTTATCCTGCTCATGTTCCTCTTGATGCCATGTAGAAAACTGCAGTCGTTAATTGTATGTCGAGTATCATCAATGGCCTTTCCTTTGTACACTAACCACTGTGGCTCTTGGTTTCTGCACATTTATACACACTAATGTGCTGAGGGTACCCAGGTGCTGCTAAAAATGTTATTAGTAGATAACATCATGCACCTCAAATAGTGCCTATTTGATGTAGAGAAATGAAAGCCAGTGCATTCTCTGTAAGTGAATCCAAAAATACAGAATTTCTTCTCCCTACTTCCTACTCCCACTAATGCCTGGGAAGGTGCACTGATAAGTCCCACGGTGACAGGGCAGTAGTTTGTTTACTCACTGCCACATGGCAAGACCCTCACTAACCTAGTAACATGGTGATGCTTTCCACTGCCCATTACAGAGGTGGCAGTTGATGGCAGAGTAGAGAGAATTCAATCTGCTAGCCTAGGAAAATATAGCTTCAGTCCTGCCCGTTGAGCCTCTAAAAAGCTAACAGTGGCTTTGTTGATATAAAAGGCTAATGTCTTCTATCACACTATTAAACCTTTAGTGCAGCTAACTCCGGCCAATTCCAGCTCTATCTCCGGTGAAAAGTAAAATCAAAATACATTCTGAAATCAAGCAATCACCACATAGTAGTAGGGGGTTTAATGCATCGATGTATGACAAAGACAATGTTCATCTAAACAGTCACAACAAACCACCAATACGCAGAGAAGCATGTAGCCCAGCTGATCTCAGGTTTCCACTAAAATTAGAATATGTATCCAAATTGTAATGTTCATACACTGTCTAGAACCCCATAAAGTAAGACCATCTTCAAGACAGCTTACCAAACATGCAAAGATTTTCACAACAGTTTTACCGATCTCAGGACACCAAAATGTAAACACATCTCATTGCCAAAAACAGGAACATATTAGCTGCATCCAACAGCTCTAAACAACATGATTCATTAAAAAATAAGCAGACAATCCTTCCTGATATGTGTGAAAGTGGAACACACCGTACCCCAATATTTAGGAGTGTAGTTCCAATAATCATGACACTGAAATGTTTATTTACAACAATTTAGGTCAGTGACTACGCTCAAGAACAAGAATTGGCATAGCCAATAGGGCTCGCCTTTGGAACCTTGTAAGTGTTTAGCTAGAGCTATTGGCTTTGCCAATGTTTTTAAGCTATGTTATAGAGCATTGTGACTGCTGTGCAGCATGTTGAAAAGTTATAATAAAAAAAGTGTCATAGCATTTTTGTTACGTTATATATAACCAAGAAGACATTATGTACAACTGAAGAACCCTATTAAAAAAATAATTAACATAAAAAAAAATGTCAACTAGTTTTTTTGCCCTTGCAATGCTGGCAACTTCTTTCTGCCTGTTTTATTGCTTGTTTGTTATAGCTTTTTTTTGTCATGGGGAGGGGACATAAACAGTGGGAGGGTGGAGGTTGGGAAACAGTACCTGAATTTCAGCACGAGCAGCGGACGGACACTAGGGGAGAATCAACAGATGCCAGATTCCAAAGACAGACTTAGGTGGTGCTGAATGATGCTGAAGTGGTGGTGTGCTGGTGCGGAGGTGGTGCTGAGTGATACTGAGGTGGTGGTGCTGCTGCACTGGTGCTCAGGCTGTGCTGCTGCTGAAGTGGTGCTGCGTTGGTGCTGAATTGCTGCTGAGGTGGGGCTGTGTTGATGCTGAATTGGTGCTGCACTGGTAGTGGTGCTGTGCAGATGCTGAGATGGTGCTGTGGTGGTGCTGAGATGGTGTTGCACTGTCTACCTGTAGCATATATTGTTACCCAACCTCACATTACCTGCCATGTTTGGAGAGCGCGAGGAGGCATTCCTTGATGTTAATTTTATTTCACCAACGATTGAAACCAAAAAGAAAGCACTAAAAGTTTAAAGCTTGCAACTTAAAGCTGCTTCCATTTTCATAAAACTGAGCGATGCACCAGGGGAGAGGAGGGCACTGTCACCGACATTTGCCTGTGACAGGCCCCACATGGTTTAAAACCAGACGGTTTCTTGGATGACATGACCTCACACGATTGAGCTCAAAAAAGCTCAATAAAGTGTTGGATAATTTTTTTTTTTTAAAAGACAGTCAAAAAGTGACTACGTGGTAGCTCAGGCCGGATCTGTGCTATCAGGTGCGGAAAGTAAAGAATGGGCATCAGTGCGCTGAGGTGGCGTCTGTATAGGCATTGCGCATGTCACCACTGGCGCGGATGTCGCTGAACCAAGCGCCACCTACTGTCGCGCAGAGGTACTGCTCGAAAATCTTCCGGATCCAGTCGGACGCCTGGGGATATCTTAATGTAAGACTGCTAGCCATAGATATTATTCAGATGTTGTAAGTAGTCGTATCGTAGATGGTCGTACAACATCCTGCATAATATTCGGGCTGGTTGCATTTTTCAACCCTCTACAAATGACTCAGAACACAGGGATTGAGGCCTCTGAGGGATACCAGTTGTCCATCGCTGCATTCGCATTTCCAGCATGTCTACATTTTTAAAGCAGATTCTCTCCCTTGAAGAAACAGGTGCTGCTTAAAACAAAAGTGTGTTGCTGGGAAGACACAGGAGCAAGTGTGCAGTAATCCTTAGGACAACGGTCTGTCTGCTCGTCTCTGACAATCCCAGACACCGCCTAAATGGATTTTCAGAGAGATATTACTGCAGAATGCTTACCACTCAAACACAGGGATGGTTTTCCTGCTTTATAAAAAAAGGCCTTGTTTTTTAAATAAAGTAATTTGCGACTGCAAACCTTTCTCTTTTGCAAGACGCATGTTTTACAACCGCAAAATGCTTTTCTATAATAGGCCTATCATTCCAGCTTTCCTACCCTATCCTCATGGTAGTAGCATTTCTACAACACTCAGATGCACCATTTCAACTGTCCCACACCCCTCAACATAGAACAAGAGCTCACTCGATGGGGTATTCCTAACTCTCTCTTTCTTCCCCTGCTGCTGGATGCGCACAAGAAAACGGTAGTTCAGACCCTGATTATATCACGGCTTGACTATGTCAACGTCATGTACCTTGGTCTTCCGGAGTACTTGTTGAGCCGTCTGCAGGTAGTTCAGAATGCGGCGGCTTGAGCTATCCTTATGGTAGGGCCCAGAGCACGTATGTCCACACACTTGAAGTCCCTGCACCGGTTGCCAGTTCGTAAAAGGATTCAATTTAAAGCTTTGGTTATGCCTTTCAAGGCTTTCCATGATACCGGAGCCATCTATATCAGAAATAGGATCCAACATTATGTGCCACAAAGATCTCTCAGATCTTCACAACAGCTTCTCATGACGATTCCTAAGTTTTCTCGCTCGCGATTAGGCGGCCGCTCTTTTCAAGTGTTGGCCGCCCGTTTATGGAATTGTCTGCCTATGCCGCTTAGGCAGGTCCAGGATTTGCTCTCCTTCCGGAAACAGTTGAAGACCTGGTTGTTTCAGCAATAACAGCTGTTGGTTTCAGCATAAACAGCTGATGGTGCTCTTCTGTAACATGGTTGTCTTTTTAGCAGTTTTTCTCTGTCTTGTGGGTCTTAGCTCCGGGACACTCTGTGGAGTAGCCATGCGCTTTATAAATATCCTTTTACATTACATGGTACCCCAGAACAAAATCATGTGGATTCAGCGCCCTGCACCCTTTGCTAGTTTATAACATGCACAGAATGAGTTAATGCCCTAGTTAGGTATGCCAAGAGCATATGGGCTTCAGCTTGGCAGCCATCTAGGCAACCTAGGATGAGACACTTCAGAAAGCATTAACAAGTGCTATGGAATGGCGTTCAGGACATAAGGACAAAAAAGCATTGGACTTTGTTGTCTCCAATCTCCCACAATCAGAGGAAAATGAAGTACAGTGTGCTTATTAGCCCCCAGCCATCCTCGCCAACCTCATCTTCAACCTGTAAACCGACAGATTACTATATTAATTAGTGAGAAGCACCATACAAAATCTGACTGCAGATACTATCTGCCCCACCGCCCTTCTTTCTTCTCCCCACCAATAGTCATTAAAACCCCCTTCGTATTTCAAGTCTGATTGAACGCCACCTAACAACCACCTACTGACTTCGTAGTATCAGCTATTTAAATCCATTTCTGTAATAGACAACCATTCTTCAGGTCGTCGGACTCCCAGACTTTGAAGCTGCCTTAATACCTTGTAAACGTGCGTTACAAGCATTTAACAAGACAAGATACAAGAGATAGCTGCATGCTCACCACACCAACATAAGACAGCAAACTCTCCAGTCTACTCGTAGAGAGCAGGAAACCTGATACTGTGGCATGGACTACCCTCACTACCAGAGCAAGATCTGAAAGCCCCGCATTCAACATTGCAGCCTCTTCATCCACAGTGGGAAGGGATGCTCGTCTTAGACCTGCGGAAGCTTGCTTCGTCCCCCTACGCACACTGGTAGGTGCCTGGTTCTTTCAACACTTTGGGTGCCAGGAATGTTTTACCTACACAAGGGGTGAGGTACAACATTTAAATCTCTTACCCCTTCTCTCCTTTGTTGATACATTTCTGCACCTCCTTGACTTCCCTCCTGATCTGCTTCTGTTTAGAAGCTAAAAGAGCAAAAACAACATTTAGATGCAGCAAAAACCTTTGATTCGACTGAGACACGCAGTAGGTGGTCCTCTAGCGCCCCATCACCCTCCCTCTGATTGGTTGCAATCAGTAGGATTTGAGCTGAAATCCTGGCCCAAAGTCTGGAAAAAAGTCGTAAATTTGTGAATATAGGTATTTCACTTTGTCCAACTGAGATATCTGTAACATTTAATTATGGGATGTAAAAATAAAGACACGTAAATACTATTTGGTTAATGATTCCACAGTTACCTGTTCTGAGCTCCCCGATTAAAAAGATTCATTACACACTGGTCTTTAATTTGGTTTCACACGCCCCCAGCCCCCACCCTCCCCAACCAAGGCTTTTTTCGTTAATCCGGCGCCCGTTGCTCCTTGAACACTTGTAGAAGAGACTCCATGCGCCCATTCCTAACACTCTGGTTCGAACTTGCATTCTTTTTAACCGGCTTGCCCACTGTCTTGGGTTTTACCCTGGGGTGGAGCAGTGTTCTCCTCTCCCTTCTTGACGAGCTTGTACACTCTTTTGCACAGTTTACGGGGCGCCAGGGGCTTCGCTATCGGATTCAGATGGCCCACCAACTCATAGTAGTTTCTAGAGAGCGTCTCCGGAGCAGCCTCCTCCACTCCGGGTTCCACCTTTACCTTCACCATGGCGCAAAGAAGGGGTTGCAGAGAGCAAGGAACAACGACGATGGATAGCCGCAATCACCACTGATCAGAATAGCACGTTTACATACCGGAAGAACAACTCAAGTTCGCTTCCGTGTCGTGACCGCCCACAGATCAGATATACAGAAAAACACGCTCTATATTATTTAGAAATAGCGCCAATACTAGGACAACCTACACAGCGACATAACCGAGTTGCAGAATACAACGAACAAACAGTAGTAATAAAAGATCTAGTAGTCCTTGTGGAAAATAGAAATATGCAAATACAATCAATACAACAATTATGAAAAGGGTGCGCTCTGACCGTCAGAGGCGAGAAGGCATGGACTGCGGGAGGGAGGGGACATAGGAAGAAAGTAGTGCTGTGCAACACTGTAAGTAAAGGGGCCAGTAGCCATGGAAGGACACAAATGACGACATGGCCGTCATAAGGAGGGACTAACAAGTCTAAAACCAATCAGAAGGCAGCATTTAAGACACAAGCCAATGAAACAGATGGGCGGAGAGTGGGCGGAGCTTCCACCGAGCTTCCACTCCATACTGAATACTGCATGCCTCGCAAAGTATAGGCTTGACCTAAAAAGCAGCGTTGGTTACTTATTGGGTTACGTAATTTTAATGCAGTTGCGGTTACTTCCTTTATTAACATGCCTGCTGGCTGTGGCACTGTGGAGCCTGGACTTCATATACTTACCTGTACTTTCAAAACTCGAACTTTCACAAGACTTCCGGTCACGCGATCAGGAGCCAAAGTATAAATATGGTGCCCCTCAGGTGCTTGATGCTTGGCATTGAGAATTGGAGGGGATTGGCTCGTATGATGCATCACCGAAATGATCAAAAATTCGATTTTCACTCTAGTTCTGGTCCCCACCCCGTCCCCCTTCACCCATGTGGGTTGTCTCAGTTGAAATTATTGATTGAGTTTTTGGAGTGCTTAGAAGGGGACCGTCTGTGACTTTCGAGAAAGAATGTTAGAGTACTGAGACAATATATGGACTTCGGATCAAGTGCTAACACATAAGTAACCTTGAATCTCATAATTAACTGCATGCAAAGTATTTTTATTACATTTTCTAACCCTTTTGTTTTCCAGGATTGCACACAGTGCCCAGCGAAAGCGGCATGATTGCTCGGAGTCGGTACTCGGAGGAGTCGTTACGTAACGTTCATTATGGCTCTCTCATTCATACCAAGTTTACACTGCAACCACCACGGTGAAAAAGCAGCGTTGATTGATTACTTACTGCGTTACAGTATGGTGAATGCCTTTAGAGGCCTGCTGCTGCACACTGCAAAACACACTGCTTCAAATATCAGTGCCGTCCTGCTCAACTGCCGGTGCGTGCGTCGTGACTCATGCATGTGTGCCTCGCCCTCATGAATGACGATAAGGCGGGCTGGCCGGCTGTGGTGTGGAATTTAAAAAAGGTTACACGTGCTGCCTCGGCTGCCGCAGCACAGACCCACAGTCAGAACGGACCAAATCAAGCCCAATCAGTCGCCCTCCCACCAGCACTACTGACTGAAGGGCAGGCATGGATTTATTATCGGCTAAGCGCTGAAGCACTTTTCATCTGGGAGAGTGGAGACCGAATGTATTGTCTGACACATGTTGTGCACTGCAGTAGTTAATGTAAGTTGCCACTCAGGTCTAGACCCGGCCCTCTTAAATAAGTGCTGGTGCTAAGCACCGGAAAGCACCAGCACAAATTAAGCACTGCCCTTATGTATCCAGGACTGGTAGTGCAAGCACTTGCCGTTATATTTAATGTGTGGGTTGTTCCAGAGCGAAGCATGGTTGGAGAGTCTTATTCTTGTGGGTAAGTGTTTGGCTATTCTCAAGAGGGCACTTTTAGTGTTGCGAAAAATGTTGTTGGAGCCAACTAAGTGCTTTATGTTGGACATTAGTAAAGTCAGTGGGTTTAGATTGTTTAGGAGGGACTTTTCTACATCCAACCATACAGGGGTGTAGTCGCTTGGTGGTGTTTTGCTAAAAAAGCACATTGATACTCTCTAAAGTTGGCTAGATTGACACCTCCTAATGTGTTATGTAGTCTAAGTTTTTTGGGGCTATTCTGGCTTTTTGTCTTGCCAAATGAATTTGGAGATCTGTTTGTCCAGTTTGTGATGAAAGTCATCTGAGAGTAAGAGGGGAGCATGCTGATGAGGTAGTTGATTATAGGGGTGATCATCATTTTTATGGTTTCAATTCTACCCCACCACGTGATGAATTTAGGGGACTAATTGTCTAAAAGTTTTCTTGTCTTTTCGAGGATTATATATTCATTATGTTTGATGGTATCAGGTCCGACCCGAACTCAATGCCCAAGTATTTTATATAGCCTGACTGCCAGTACAGGCCGGATGAGCCTAGCACTTCTTTGGTGCAGTGGAGATTTAATGGTTTCACCTCAGATTTATCTCCGTTAAGTTTGTACCCAGAGTGGCCTGAATATAGGCCTGTGATAGACATTAGAGCTTGAATGGAGGGGCCTGGTGTCTCTGTGACTATCAGGATGTCATCCGCGTATGCGCCTAGTTTAACAGAATTGTTCTTAAACTCGATACCAGAGATGCTGGGGTTAACGTTTTATGTCGAGCAATAGGGGTTCTAGAGCTAGGAGGAATAGAGATGGGGAGAGTGGGCAGCCTTGTCTAGTACCTTGCTGTAGGCTTAGTGGTTGTGAAAGGACCCATTGATTGAGATGCATGCAGAAGGATTCTTATAGAGGGCCATCACCATTCTTATAAAGCTATTTCCCAGATCAAAGATTTCCATGCAGTGTTTTAAGAAAGCCCATGAGACTCTGTCAAACGCTTTTTCTGCGTCAAGTGTTATGGCGACCGAAGGAATTGATGATTTTTTTGCTTTATCTAAGACGTGGGACAGGAGTCTTGTGTTGTCGTTCGACATCCTGTTTTTGAGGAAACCTACTTGGGAGTTGTTTATTAGTCTGGGCAGGTGGACATTGAGTATTGTGGCTAAGATTTTCACATAGATTTTGCAGTACAGGTTTATTAGGGAGATCGGTCTGTAGTTTTTCGGCAGTGTAGGGTCTTTCCCTTCCTTAGGGGTCAAATAATGTTGGCTTCAGCTGTGGTACCCGTAATTGTGCTTGAGTCGGTGATGTGATTGAATAGGGATAGTAAGGTTGGTTTCAGTTGGTCAGAGAAGGATTTATAGAATTTGACCGTAAAGCCATCTGGTCCAGGGGCTTTGTTATCTTTTAGAGATGTTATTGCTTTAGATGGTTGGTTGGTAGATATGCGATTACTTAGTGACATTTTGTCAGATTCTGTGAGCTTTGGGGCTTTAATTCTCTCTAAGTACCTTTTGCATGCATTTGAGTCAAAGTTTTGATCGTTCCTATAAAGGGCTTCGTAAATGGATTTGAAGGAATCTAGTATCTTCACAGGGTTAGTGTGGGTTACGTTTTTGGCGTCCTTAATTGTTGTAATTCTGTTTTGGTTTTGTTTATGTTTAAGATAGGAGGCTAACAAGTTTCCCTCTTTATTAGCATCGCATAGTTTAAGTTCTTTACATTTATTTACCCACACTCCTGCTTTTTCGCTTAGAATTCTATTCTATTTGTATTTTTTCTGCGTAAGTTGGGAGAGAGTGTTGGTATCTTGCGAGCTGGAGTGTAGTAGCTCCAGTTGTTTAATTTCTTGCTCCAGCAGCAAGAGATTTGCATTGTTAGCCTTGTTGATTTTGGTTTTGATTTCTATAAGGACACCTCTCAAGGTTGATTTAAGAGCGTCCCATAGGGTGTGTATGTTAGTGTCTGGAAGTTTGTTGTCGTTGAGATAATTTATGATTGTTTCTTCGATTTATTTCCTGTCTGCAGGGTTGTTTAATACATCACTGTTCAAGCGCTAAATTCTGGAGTTTGTCCTATTGTGGCTACCAGCTAGAAGAGTATTAATGCAGATGTGATCAGAAACGAGTATCAGCGAAATGTTCATTTGATCAATCAGGTGGGTGAAAGTACCAGATATTAGAATATAATCTATTCTCGAGTATGAGTTGTGAGTATGAGTTGTGAGGTGCAGAGTAGAAAGTGTAATCTTTGGTGTCTTGGTGTGGCAATCGCCATGTGTCTTTTAGGTTATATTTTGTACATATGTTTTGTAGTAGTCCCTGAGAATTTGGAGAACGGTACTTGCAAGTTGATTGGCGGTCAAGTGTGGGGTCTAGAGGAAGGTTGAGGTTGCCACCCACTATGATGAGATCATCCTGGGGCAGTTGGCCGATCTTGTTTGATATATTTTCCCAGAAGGCAGAATCGTCTGCATTAGGGCCATATAAGTTTAAGACATGGATGGAGTCTTCACCTCTACGTAAGTTTGTAATCAGGAGTCTACCATCACCGTCGTGAGTGGAGTTCTCGATTGAAATATTGGAATTTTTTGAGACCAGGGTTATGACACCATTTTTCTTGTGAGTAGCTGGGGAGCAAGCCACCTGTGAGATCCAGTTATTTTTAAGGAGCAGAGCATTTTTTTCGCTTAGCTTGGTTTCTTGGAGGAGGATAATGTAACCTTTAGATTTTGCAAGGTAATCCAAGATTTTTCTATGTTTGATAGGGGGGTTTAGCCCTTTCACATTTAAGGAGACTATGTTGAGACTAGTAGTGATATTATGTGTAGACATCACAATTGTGTGAATGGTGGATAATGTATCGTAAACATCTTAAGTGGGTTCTCTTGCCTAGTCTAGAGGCAACCATGCTAGCCGATATATATGAACTTTTCTGCGATTTTCCGTTTATATTTGTTATACAAAATCGGATTGGGCAGGTCTGTAGTGTATAGTAAGTTTCGGTGTTACAAGAAGGTACTCCGGAAGAGGAGAAGGATACGCTAATTATATTAGATGAACTGTCTTAACAAAGGAGATAAAGTGATGTGTGGTGAGGGTGCGAGTTTGAACAACGGAAGGTAGAATTCCACTGTTTGGGATTAGAGCGAGTCCAGGGATATAAACAGAAGAAAGAATTAAAACACTTACAGATGCAAAAATAATAGACATAGCACATACAAAAATAAAGTGACAAAATGAAAATATATAAATGAAATCCCCACCTCAGCCCCCTGTCCCAATCCCCATACCCTTGAAGAGTAGAAGACAGGAGAGTGCAACGACAGTATCGTCCACCCTCCAGCATGGAGCACGCATGGCTGATCAATGATAGCTTCATGTGACATGTTGAAACAGATCATATAACATATAGCAGATCATGTAACATATTGAACAGAGCCTATTGTTGTTGAGCAGGGCCTATAGTTGTTGAAAGATAGGAGATAAGATCGTATAGGCAGTATTGAGATGAGATGGAATGGTCGTGATAGAGAAAAAAGTACATGCACTAGTGGAGTCCTGTTAGAGAGAAGCACATGTAATAGTGAGGTGGTATAGGGCCAACGCGGAGCGTTATACGGTCCGGAGTTGGACTAGGTGTTGTACCATTTCTAACGAGTTCGCTTTCATACATGATGGGACCACATGACCAACCGGTCATCTGTGTCATGACCCCTCTGTCATTAACACAAACAGGGTTAGCCAGTCATAAAAACCCTCCCTTTCCCGTGCAAACCTGCACCACCAAAAGTGTAATTGTGATAATGATATTAGGGATGTGTTTAACAGTGTCTTTGTTTCATGTATGTTACCTGATATGAGCACTTGCTCTTATTATCTAGGAGGTCTGATGTTTAAGGAACCGAGAACTGATCATACTCTAGAGCACTGTGTCATCTTAGGACTTTGCCTGTGCCCAGCACTGCCACAAGCTCCAGGGAAAAGACTTTGGAAACGTTGCAAACGCAGCGTTTGATCCCGCCGGTAGTGCCTGAAACCCAGCGCTGCCACGAGTCGATTTGCAAAGGAACAGTGCTTGTTCCCGTAGAGGCACTCCCACACGTCACGTGCTTGTACGTGATGGCCATTTTGGGTGTGGCCCTTCTATTTAAAGCCATACCCACATTCTGGAAATTGCTTTGCCTTCCATCGGTCTTCGGGGAAGGTTCTCGCGCCTGGTCTGTACCTGTGCAGCCATCTCGGTGGGTCTGGACGTCGGATCTTCGGGAGTCTTCTGGATCGTTGGGAACCTGATGGGAACCTGAAAGAAAGACAAAGACATGACAAGTTAAGTGATTTATCCAACCTTGGCGCCCATCGCATCGCAAGAAAGCTAAAGAACGTTGCAACGCGCATCCAAGTTCAAGGACAATTTCAGACACTTCTAGAAAGAAGTTTTGAGACATTTTTTAGGTTACGGAAATACAAAATTAAGGCAGCTTCGCATTATTGTTTGTTTTGGATTGTTTGTGTATTATTTTCTAACAGCCTCAAGTGAGAAGAGTTCATGGGAAAAGGCACAAGTAAGAGGAAACAAGATACGATTGTTTTAAAAGTTAAAGTAATAGACGGTGATTGGTTATTGCAAAACAGTGTATCTGATTTAAGTGTTTCTTTTTTAATCTTAGCAAAGAAACAACTGAATATCCAAAGTACAGGTTGCCTTGTCACATCAACAGTTGTCTATGCTTTATCCCTACGACACATCATTTGAGGACTGCACAAGACTACAAGGGCGTTACGACAGTCTACTTTAGATCGCAGGTAGGACTCTTGACGCTATTACAGCCTCAATTGTAAAGGAGCTAGAACTAATAGTGCGAAGAGCCATTCTATAGTCCGTAGTTTAATTATTCATTATTGTTGCCTCGCAGGTTGACAACAGAACTCACCAGCACCCAGTATCCGGCCCTCCTCCCGGAACCTTATTCAGTAGCCTTAGTGGGGATAAAAATACACAGGTTACAAGGTAGGGTACTGGGAAGGTGGCTCATAGCGTCTCTGCGAAACCCCCAAAACAAGCACCTACAGGTAAGAGTGCATTGTTATTTAACGTACTCTGACAGAAGGCAAAGCCCACGAACATAGTTTCGCCCAGACGCTATGGATCCAACTTCACAGATTTCATTACAGGATATTGCGGCGATGTTAGTTGACATTAAGTCAGAAAACGCCGCACTTCGTAGAGACATCACAACTTTACAAACTGGTATTCAGACTTCTACTGCCCAGAGCCCTTCATCTTGGACTTTTCCTTCCACACAAAGGCCTTTGCTCAAACCACCGAGCTTTCAGCCTTCAATGCAAACACTGCACAGTAGCACTCCCACTTCTTCTACGCAAATTCAAGTAGTGACTCCAGTCACTGTTCCATTGGCCCCCCCAGAAAGGTTTTATGGTGATAGCAACAAATTCACAATTTTTTTGAACCAATGTCATTTGCATTTTTTAGCAAAACCAACCGCCTTCACAGATGACTCCGCTAAAGTAGCTTTTATGTTATCCTATCTTGGAGGTGATGCAGCTCTATGGTCTGTACCGTTTGTAGAGCGCGATGACCCTATTTTGTATGATTTCCGAAGGTTCAAAGATACAATGAAAAAACTCTTTGCCAAGCACGTTTTCGTACAATCTGCTGATCACGAACTACTAAATTTAAAACAAGGCTCCTCAGATTTAATACATTAT
Organism: Calotriton arnoldi; assembly: GCA_963921515.1. NCBI lineage: Eukaryota > Metazoa > Chordata > Amphibia > Caudata > Salamandridae > Calotriton > Calotriton arnoldi. Next base: position 837,729 of record CAWUFW010007358.1, read on the forward strand.
ATTTCCCTCTTTAATAGACTCGTGATAGAAGCGGAATGGCCGGAAGAGAAGCGAGTCTCCCTTTTCTATAGAGGGTTAAGAGAGGACTTGAAGGATATGGTGACTCAGATTTTGGACCCGCCAGCTGATTGCGGGGAGTTCATAGATTTGGTGGCTAAATTGAATCATCGACTATCAGAGCGTAAGGGGGAAAAGGGACGAACCGAACATAAGATGTTTATGTTCAAAGAAAAGTTTAGTCCTAAAAACGAAACTGCATCCAAGGTGGACATGGGGGAACCTATGCAGATAGGTACAATTAAACGCCCCCTCTCTAAAGAGGAGAAGGACAAACGCAGGAAATTAAACCAATGCCTGTATTGTGGAAAAACCGGGCATTTTGTAAAAGAATGTCCCACCCGTCCTACTAAACCTAAGCCTAAAACAAGCGAAGTAGCAGTAACTCAGTTCTCGGAAAACTAAAGAGCTCGACAAAAGACGAGGTCAGTTTGTCGAGAGAATATTCTAGTTTGGCCTCCACAGCTCCCAAAGCCTCGTACCATCACCTTAGTATAAAAATCATAGTACAGTCACAAGAGACAAAAGGTGTATCATGGTCCTTGGATGCTTTGATTGATTCAGGAGCCACGGGCAACTTCATTGACACCCAGTTAGTGCAGAATTTAGAATTAAAAACGATAACAAAGATCAAACCTGAAAATGTAAAAGCGGTTGATGGTAAAGAATTGACTTCTGGTTTAATACGACACCATACTGAGATTCTTAACATGACTTGTTCTCACAAACACAGTGAATCCATCACCTTTGACGTAATAGACGCCCCACAATTTCGCCTTATTTTAGGAATTCCCAGGTTAGTTCATCACAATCCAACTATTGACTGGGTTCAGAAAACGATCTTGTTTAACTCAGAATATTGTCAGGCAAATTGTTTACACTCTCAAGTGTCTGAACTTCTCATACAAGGGTATGACTTCCCTAAGAAGTCTAACGGTATTTTACTTTTGGAAGGAATCCCTACTGAGTATGCAGACTTAGCAGAAGTTTTCGATAAAAAAAAGGCAAACACTCTACCGCCACACAGAGACTTTGACTGTCGCATAGATTTAACACCTGGGGCGACACTACCATGTAGCCGCATTTATGCTCTTACAGAAAAAGAAAATGAACACCTACGACTCTATTTGGATGAGTACTTAGACAATGGTTTTATTCGGCATTCTAAGTCCCCGGTTTCGTCGCCACTCTTCTTCATACCAAAAAAAGGGGGGGGAGAGTTGCGCACGTGCATCGACTATCGTGCACTAAATAACGTCACCATAAAAAACAGATACCCTCTTCCATTAATTCCAACCTTATTGGATCAAATAAAACATGCGACCATTTATACTAAACTGGATCTGCGGGGCGCGTACCATCTGGTGCGAGTCCGTGAGGGTGACGAATGGAAAACAGCTTTCCGTACTAAATTTGGCTTGTATGAATATCAAGTTATGCCCTTCGGACTATGCAATGCGCCGGCAGCATTCCAGTTTTTTATTAATGAGGTTCTAAAAGATTTTTTAGACATATGCTGTGATAGTGTATATCGATGATATTCTCATCTATTCGAAAGACACCACCGAACATGTACAGCAAGTGCGAGCCATTCTTCAGCAGCTTTTACAAAATTCTCTATATGTGACGTTGGAAAAAAGCATGTTCCATACCACCAAAGTAGAATTTCTGGGTTATGTAATTAGTCCTTCCGGAATCGAGATGGATCCAAAGAAGATCCAGTCAGTTCTTACTTGGCCAAGTCCCTCATCTGTAAAACAGGTTCAAAGTTTCCTTGGGTTTGCCAATTTTTATAGGCGGTTCATTCACAACTTTTCTCGAACCATAACCCCAATCACAAGACTTTTGCGTAAAAATATTAAGTTTGAATGGAACGAACTAGCGGAACAAGCTTTTCAAGACTTAAAAAGACAATTTACTACCGCTCCAATCTTAATGCACCCTGATCCTTCTCATCCTTTCATAGTTGAAGCAGATGCCTCCCAATTCGCCATAGGAGGCATCTTATCACAGAGGAACAAGGATACAGGTCAAATGCATCCAATTGCCTATTATTCAAGGAAATTGTCTCCCACAGAACAGAATTACGCCATAGCTGACAGAGAACTTTTGGCTATAAAAGCTGTATTCGAAGAATGGCGTCACTACTTGCTAGGTGCTCGACATCCAATTACAATTTATACCGATCACCGTAATTTACAATCCTTGCGTTCAGTAAAAGCTCTCTCTGCTAGACAACTCCGATGGACTTTGTTTTTTAACGATTTTAATTTCATAATCACTTATCGACCAGGAAAAGACAATAATAAAGCGGATGCTTTATCACGACTTGGAATTAGTGATGACTTGAGCACAAAACAAGAAACACCACCGTCTATTTTGCCAGCAAAATGTTTTCAAGTTGGAATCACTAAGAAGGATGTAGTAGAAGACATCCAAAAAGAAATACACCCAAAACACTGCAAGAATGGCAAAAAGAATACCCGTTGCTAAGGTGGTGTAACAACTTGTTATTTATGAATGATCAAATGTTTGTACCCACTACCAGTTTACAAACTACGATAATCCAATTAAACCATGATACACTGTTGTCTGCACATCCCGGGGTGACTAAAACATATCAAACGATCAAGAGATTCTATTGGTGGCCTTCAATGCTTAACGATATACAATCGTATGTTGACACCTGTGCTGTATGTGCTCAAAACAAACCAGTACATAGCGCTCCAAGTGGTTTGTTACATCCATTACCTCTTTCACCCCAACCTTGGCATACCGTGTCCCTAGACTTTATTGTAGAACTACCAAGTACTAAACATGGGTTCACTACCATTTTGACTGTAGTGGATCATTTCACACGTATGGCGCATTTCATACCCTTAAAAAACTACCTACGGCGCCAGATTTGGCTCCAATATTTACAAAAGACATTATTCGATTACATGGAATTCCATCGGTAATTATTTCAGATAGAGGTCCTCAATTCATCTCTCACTTCTGGCAACATCTAGGTAAAGTCTTACACATGGAAGTTAGAACCTCTTCCAGTTACCATCCACAAACTGATGGTCTAACAGAACGTACAAACCAGACCATAGAACAATATTTACGTTGTATGCTTACTGAATGTTCACAAGAATGGTCAGATATTTTGTGGGCTTTAGAATTCGCTTACAATAATATGGATCATTCTTCTATCGGTATGTCACCGTTCTTTTGTACATATGGTTTTCATCCAAAGAATATACCCACTGCTTTTGATTCTTTTACTGTGATACCATCAGTTAATGAGTATATAAAGAACCTGGTAGGCATCCAACAACAGGCTAAATTCCACTTGGCAAAAGCTAAAGAAAGTCAGAAAAGCTCCACAGATAAACATCGAACCGTGCAACCCCCATATTCGGTTGGTGATAAAGTCTGGTTGTCCACAAAACATTTAACAATCAAGACTAATAAAAAGTTTTGTCCTCGTTTTATTGGACCATTTCCAGTAGAAAAGATCATAAACCCAGTCAGTATACGGTTAACACTTCCATCAAAACATAGATTCCATCCTGTCTTTCATGTTTCCTTAATTAAACCATTCCATCCTATGACCCGTGCCACCACATCTCCACCTGCAATTGACATTGATGGTGTTCCAGAATTCGAAGTCAAGACTGTGCTCGACTCCAAAAGAATGCTAGGTAAATTGTTTTATTTAGTTGACTGGAAAGGGTATGGTCCTGAGGAAAGATCGTGGGAGCCCTTGGAGCATTTGAAAAATGCCCCTCGACTAGTGAAAGCTTTTTATAGTCGATATCCTGAGAAACCAAAACCGATTCCCATGGTCTTAGGGGGGATTTTGAGAGGGGAGTACTGTCATGACCCCTCTGTCATTAACCCAAACAGGGTTAGCCAGTCATAAAAACCCTCCCTTTCCCGTGCAAACCTGCAACACCAAAAGTGTAATTGTGATAATGATATTAGGGATGTGTTTAACAGTGTCTTTGTTTCATGTATGTTACCTGATATGAGCACTTGCTCTTATTATCTAGGAGGTCTGATGTTTAAGGAACCGAGAACTGATCATACTCTAGAGCACTGTGTCATCTTAGGACTTTGCCTGTGCCCAGCACTGATACAAGCTCCAGGGAAAAGACTTTGGAACCGCCGGTAGTGCCTGAAACCCAGCGCTGCCACGAGTCGATTTGCAAAGGAACAGCGCTTGTTCCTGTAGAGGCACTCCCACACGTCACGTTGAGATGTGCTTGTACGTGATGGCCATTTTGGGTGTGGCCCTTCTATTTAAAGCCATACCCACATTCTGGAAATTGCTTTGCCTTCCATCGGTCTTCGGGGAAGGTTCTCGCGCCTGGTCTGTACCTGTGCAGCCATCTCGGTGGGTCTGGACGTCGGATCTTCGGGAGTCTTCTGGATCATTGGGAACCTGATGGGAACCTGAAACAAAGACAAAGACATGACAAGTTAAGTGATTTATCCAACCTTGGCGCCCATCGCATCGCAAGAAAGCTAAAGAACGTTGCAGCGCGCATCCAAGTTCAAGGACAATTTCGGACACTTCTAGAAAGAAGTTTTGAGACATTTTTTAGGTTACGGAATTACAAAATTAAGGCAGCTTCGCATTATTGTTTGTTTTGGATTGTTTGTGTATTATTTTCTAACACCCTCAAGTGAGAAGAGTTCATGGGAAAAGGCACAAGTAAGAGGAAACAAGATACGATTGTTTTAAAAGTTAAAGTAATAGACGGTGATTGGTGATTGCAAAACAGTGTATCTGATGTAAGTGTTTATTTTTAATCTTAGCAAAGAAACAACTGAATATCCAAAGTACAGGTTGCCTTGTCACATCAACAGTTGTCTACGCTTTATCCCTACGACACATCATTTGAGGACTGCACAAGACTACAAGGGCGTTACGACAGTCTACTTTAGATCGCAGGTAGGACTCTTGACGCTATTACAGCCTCAATTGTAAAGGAGCTAGAACTAATAGTGCGAAGAGCCATTCTATAGTCCATAGTTTAATTATTCATTATTGTTGCCTCGCAGGTCGACAACAGAACTCACCAGCGCCCAGTATCCGGCCCTCCTCCCGGAACCTTATTCAGTAGCCTTAGTGGGGATAAAAATACACAGTATACAAGGTAGGGTACTGGGAAGGTGGCTCATAGCGTCTCTGCGAAACCCCCAAAACAAGCACCTACAGGTAAGAGTGCATTGTTATTTAACGTACTCTGACAATCTGACCCATTACTAGCCCCCTGAAAGTTCTCTAAAACAGGTCTATAAATGGTTTAATACAACTGTCCATAACCCCAATTATAAGAGAATAGGCAAACCTTAGAGTGTCATATAACGGGGGTAGCAGATAAAGTAACAGTGCTGTAATAAAGAGTGGTAAAGAGTAACCAAAAAGATTACAACAACATATGAAATTAGGGGTTAGCTTATCTGAGTGGTGAATTTTGCACGGTGCACCATTAAATCTATGACTTCCTCTTATTGGAGAACGAGTTAGAGTGTTCCATCTCTTGCGAGTTGAGATCATTTTGGAAGCTTGAGAGGTCAGATGGGTCAGTAAAGATGTGATGTTTTCCTTTCGTCGTAATTCTGAATTTGGCTGGGCTAACAAAGGAGAATTGAATGTTCATTGACTTGAGCTTATCTCTGAGAAGGAGGAAGCCCTTCCTGGTTTCAACTGTAGCTTTTGAATAGTCCTGTGTGAAGATTATTTTGTGGCCGTTCCAGGTGATTTGACGTTTTTTCCAGGCATAGTTGAGGATAGCTTCGGTGTGCTGGTATCTTCGTGGCTTACAGACGATCAGTCTAGTCATGTTTTTTGAGGAGGAGTAGAATGTCGGTACTCTATGGGCTCGTTCCAGTTCCAGATCCTTGTTGAATTTTATACCTGTGATTTGAGGGATCCAAGTCTCTAGGAAGGATATGCATGAGCTGTTGGGATCTTCTGAGCCTTCGGGAACTCCAAAAATTCTCATGTTCCCTTGTATATTGTGATCTTCAAGCTCTGCAATGTCTCTTTGCATATTTCTGGTGACGTTTAGCAGTGTTTTAACGTCTTTGTTGGAACGAGCGGAGGAGTCTTCCACTTCGCTTATTCTATGTTCAGCCTCCGCGATTTTTGTGTTGATTGTATTGATTTCAGCGCATATGGCTGTCATTTCTAGCTGCATGGCATCAGTGTTTTGTTTAGTTGACTTTGCTAGATCGTGAATATCTGCCAATTTTTTCAGTATCCTTTCCATAGTGCTGTTTATATCCACCTTGGATTCGATAGGAGAGTCTGGTGGGGGAGGTTCCGCCTTTGAGTATTTGTAGTGTGGTTTGCGTTCTTTTTTCTGCCATATTAATTGAGGTTATTGAGAGGCTAATTTTAGGGGAAGACAGTGGCAGTGGTCACACCGCGTTATTTGTGAAGCCTCCAGGCCAGAATTGACGTGTGAGCGTGTAAGCCAACGGAGAGGCGATGGGATGCCAGAAAGATAGGGAAATACTTTAAAGTGCTTCTTTTGGTGAAGCACCTTACTGCTTCGGTGACACTCTTGATACTCGTGATAAGCTCATGTGGTTATTGCATCTGAGGTGCTTCTAGCTGTTCCATCTATGATTGTGGTTGATAATTAACTTGTGTCGCTGTTATGTAGTTATGTAGGTCAGTGCCCAGTTCCACAGGTTCCTCAAGGATTCTTCACATTTGTGGTCAATCTGGTACCCCTTTAAGATGACTTAGTGAGTCAGTTTGATCAAGTTTGATCTACTCAAATGGTGCTTCTCTGAATTGCGCCGACTGCCATGCGCAACGTTCTTAGTTGATTTGCTCTATTTGTATTGTTCTTTCTAGTTTACGCAGTTTGTGCAGTTCATTGGGCCCCACGTACCCTGGTTTTCCCTGTTTGTGCTGTTCTGCGTTCTGTGTTTGTACTGTTCCACGTAGTTTACAGTTTTTTGGGCCCCACGCACTATGCACCGTGTACCATGCCCCACGCACAAGACCAAAGCTGCGCTTATTCTGTTTTATGCGGTATGATGGGTCTGCGCTTCCAGACCTTCTCCACTCACATTGTTGCCGGATCGTTGATTCCTAGGTAGAAAAGAGCTGAGTCTCTGGTGGTATTGGTGTTCGGGGACACAGAGACTGGTTACAGGAAGAGGTGCACTCAGGTTGTGTGCAGACTAGAGGGTCTTCTTGTTCCCCGATTATGCCACGTGGGGATGATCAGAGACTCCTTGATAGAATCGCAGGCGCCATTTTAGATACAGGCATTGCAGATAGCTGCTTCCACGGAGTTGGTAGGATTGTCTGTTTGTGATTTTCTTACAGCAGTAGCAGCAGTGACGGAGCATGGATGAGCAGAAGGCAGACCCCTGTGGACGAGCATGTCAATTTGGTTGATGTTCATTTTAAAATTTACTACAGAGGAGATAAACTGGTCTTTCACCATGTATACGTGACAACTGAGATATGGTGCAGCTGTGTTGTAGGAGAGGGTGTTATAATGTTAAAAGGTAACTAATAAATAACGTTTTGTGTTTTGCTTTGGGTTTGGTATATTGAAGTAAGTGCATGAAGTTATACAGCTAAGTTCATCTGAAGATTTGAAACTGCAATATAATATAAAAACTGTTTTTATATTATGTGTAAGTCAGTAGTAAAGTAGTTGGTTCGTTGGCTAGAGTAAAAATTTAAATATACTTTTTACAGAACAAGATATGCATAACTACAACAGTTAGAATGCCTGCAAAGGTTTGTAGGAAAAAGTAACAGAAGTAAAACAACAGTATCTCTGCAGAACTGACACACAAAAGGAGAAAAATGCAGAAAAAGTGGTGAAAAAAAGAGCTACTGGTAAGAGGACAAAATAATGTCTTAAAAATATATCCAGACACGTGCAAAGATTAGAAAATAATGTAAATAAAAAAAAACTATGAGAAACAATAAGAGTGGACAAAATCTATATTACAACAACAGGAAAGAATGTAACAAAGATGGACACACGTTAACCAGGAGACAGAAGCAGTTTAAGGAAATCGGAGCCAACATGTTTCATAGAAGAGTGGTTGGAAATCTATTGAGAAATATGAAGAAGTATAGAAGAAGGAGAGAGGCACTGAAACAAAAAGAACAAGTTGAGGGAGTAGTTGATAAGGCCTTTTCTTTGAAGAGGGAGCTTTTCATTTTTATTATGAATAGAATGAAGACTGTTGACAAAATAGTGTTGTACATGAGGAGACAAAACCAGAAGAAAGGATTTGTCATAGAAGTAACTTTTGTACAGTTTTTAGTGGAGAAGGGACACATACGTCTATTACAGAGCCTATCTGAAATAAAGAAAACTATCTGCAGGATAGCACATTAGTTCATGCTATTGAAGAAAGAAGACAATGTTATGAAATGAAGAATGGCACTCCTTTAGCGAAAGAGGTGATGGTATCTAGAAATGTAGAACAAGTTATTGCAGAAGAGGTACAGGGAAGGCGTAGTCAGGCCCTGTATACAAATGTTATTGTAGTAGTGTTTTTAGCATTTCTCACAGCAATCCATGGATATACTAAGAAAGTTTCTACATATCTTTCCAAGGCGAAGTTTACAACACAAAATAAGTACTTTACAAGGATTGCATCCTTGCAAGGTTAGAAAGCATATAAATTTGGAAGGACACTCAGTACATTGTTCATCAAAGATAGTGTGGCAAACATCCTTCATCATTTCAGGATTTTAGTTAGGAGGTTGTACTAGGTGAAAATTACTGCTTTATGTTTAGGAGAAATGAATAGAGCACTCTTGTATGGTATTGTGACTGAGGTAGAAAAGGTTTGTGATGATGTGCAGCTTTGTTTCTTTTGTCCAGAACAGGACTCTACAGAAAATGAAGAGTTCATAACAAGAGGAGGAGTTACAGAATAAGACACAGGTATTATAGTTGATAGCTTTGAAGAAGAGATTACAAAAGTTAACACAGTGTGCTCTGAAAACAAGAGTATGGTTTGTATATGTTGTCGACACACTCACTACAAGATTGAAACACGGACTGTTGACTTTGTATTTAAAAAGTGGAAAAGAAAATAATGATAACTGGCAAACGTTTGCTCTGTATTTAGTAAGTTATATGTAAGTACTGTTACAATAAATTAGAGGATAATAAAATGACAGCTAGAGCTGCGCATAACAAGTCAATACTGGTTCGTATTCCAGAACCACTTCAAGGTTTTAAATATTTATGAGTCAATCCTTATCCAAAGTATACATCCATTTCAGGCTATAGTCTGTATGGAGCCAAAGACAGGCAAGTTAACACCAACAGACCTGCAGAAAGGTCTAAAAGGTACAGTACTGTACTGGATTAGTGGTGTTTACTCAAAATGTTCAGCAGGATGGTTAAGAATTTTTAATAGTAATTCTAGGACTATTAGAGGAACAGGATGTGAATATCAATGAATTATTTGGTTTAAGTTGTAAATGGAACAACAATTGTGAACATTGTGAAGTCACAGGTAGCATTGAAGTTAATTCAGAACGATTCCTCTATTTGACGTTACCAGATTGAAAAGCTGTGGCCTTTGAAAATGTAACTAAAAATGCCCATCAAGGTATGACCTGTCCAAACTGCAGATTAGAACTTAGGTGTATGTTGTTAGTACAAATGTATGGGAAATAAGTCATACTCATGCTACAATTATCAATCAATCAATCAGGGGTTTATAAAGCGTGGCTACTCACACTTGAGGGTCTCAAGGCACTGAGATAGGGGGCTGCTGATCCATCTGGGTGTGGAGGTTCAATTGAAGAGCCAGGTCTTGAGGTCGTTCCTGAACTAGGTCAACAACGCCGATTGCCTGAGGTGGAGGGGCAGGGTGTTCCAAGTCTTAGCGGCGAGGAAGGAGAATGAAGCAGAGTGGATGGTAGTAATTTAGAAACTGAAATTACAAACTTTGTAGCTGGACAAATTTCCATTTCAAAAAGAAGTTTCTCATCTATAGCAAACATATTTCATTAAAGAGTTAATATAACCACTACATACTACACAATATATTAAAGATGTCAAAGAGGATGGACAGAGTGCAATGACATAGAGATGTCATTCAAATCAAGACTATGTAAAAAGCTAATAAACTTATATCTGCTATTTCTAGAACTGAACTTCAAAGGATAATTTAGGATAACAAAATGTGGTATTGTGTTGAAATGTATATGAATTATGGGTTTTTGAGACAATATTCGGCCTATTAGAGGTATTGTCTACAGCATGTTATTTGAAATGAAAGACTGTTTTAAACTGAAGGAAATGAATTAATAAAACATTACAGGACTACATTTTGTTACTACAGATACAAACTAAACAGAGGTACTATAATACCAGAAGTCTTAAGTTGCATCTAAGAAGTCTCTTTTCCACTTCACCATTGTACCTTGTTCTGGTTGCCTAATGTTCAAAATGAAATCCTAATACATTTTTCTTTGTTTACTTTTTCACAGTGCTTGAACTGCTGCAATAAAAGAAGAATACAAATTAGGAACTATAGTTTTTCACATTCTGGAAAATTAGATCAACAGACTGCTTCCCAGCTGTTAGGATGGTGTGCTGAATCCTGCTGCTGTTGAATATCTACAACCAGTTATAGGTCTTTGTTTGGTTCTTCTGATTCCATTCTATTTTTATCGAATTAGTGAAAAAAGTTAAAAACCAACACCATTTTCAAAATGAGTTTGGGTGGCAATGGATAGTTTGATGGGTGAATAATATATCTTTATTTGGTAGTTATGTTGTATTCGTGAGTTACATGTTGAAAGTTATTTTTTTAAATTGTTGTTTTTGTCAAATGTGTTGTTAAAATAAAGTTAAACCATTATGCTACTAAACAGTACGACTCAAACTTTTCTGTAAAATATATCTATATATCTGTTTTACACTTTGTCATTTGTATTCATGACTACTGACGACATTGTGACCTCCGGTGTTGCTCTGAAGAAGTAAAATGCATTTTTGATGTAGGTATTTTGACAAATTAATACAATGGGGAAAGTTAACTTAGTATCTTACTGAATAGCTACACTGAAAATGTATGTAAAATATGTCTAGATATGTGTTTTACACCTTGTCAAAAACGTGCAGTATTCGCAGTGTGTCCTTGGCAATTGAACTCATAGAATCACACAGGCACTACCTATGCGCTCATACAATCACCCAGGCACTTCTCATGCACTTACATAATTACCCAGGCACTACTTATGCACCCATCCAATCACCCAGGCATTACTCAGGCACTCATCCAATCATTCTGGCACTACCCATACACTCATCCAATCCCTCAGGCACTACCCATGCACTCATAAAATCACCCAGGCACTACCTATACAGTCATGCAATCACCCATGCACTACCCATGCATTTGTACAATCACCCAGGCACTACCCACACACCCATCCAATAACCCAGGCACTACCCACACACTCATCCAATCACGCAGGCATTACCAATGCACTCATCCTACCATCCAGACACTACCCACTCATCTGATTATCCAGGCAGTTCCTATGCACTCATCCAATTATCTAGGTACAACCCATGCAGTCATACAATTACCCAGGCACTACCCATTCACTTATAGACTCACCCAGGTACCACTCTTGCACTCATTCTAACATCCACACAGCACTTATGCGCTCATTCAATCATTCATGCATCACTCATGTACTCATTCTAATATCCTTGCACCGCTCATGCACTCATTCATTCATTCAACTTATCTTTTTTTAACCAGAAAAGGTGGTTCTGAAAAGAACAATTTTTTAACTGGTTTTGTATTATTTTTTCAGTTTTTCTTCATTTTTAACTTTTTTTTATTTTTTCAAAAATGAAATGGCACCGAAAATAACATAGTCGTAAGCACTAACTGAAAAATTGTGCTTGAAGTCCTGCAATAAAAAAGCAAAAAAAATTAATAATTGTGGCTTTTTACATTCTGTAAAATTGCATCTAGAGACTGCTCCCCGGCTGGTACGATGGTGTTAGAGTCCATGTAGAAGGTAGCAAAAAGTTTTAGATCTGGTGACATTTCACTGCATTTTCTCTCCTTTGTCACCAGGAACAGGAGCTGGAGGTCTGGAGGATGATGATCCCTCTCCTTCTCTCTCTCTCTGTGCAATTTTAAGTTGCTTCCTGTGGTATGTTTTTAACAGGTACAACATACTTGCTGTACCACATGCTGTACCACATGAATATTTTTTTGCTTTGCCTTCAGATAATGGGCCATATTATCAAGAACGGCGATAACATTATCGGCGCTTTAGCGGCAGGAAACTGCCGCTAAAGCGGCGATAAGGGGCTTGATAATATGCCCTACAGAATTCCAATAGAAGCCCAGGTTTGATGTCCTTCACACCAGAACCTGGGCTTCTATTGGAATTCTATAGGGCATATTATCAAGCCCCTTATCGCCGCTTTAGCGGCAGTTTCCTGCCGCTAAAGCGGCGATAATGTGGCCCAATGTCTTCTCACACAAGCTGCCCTTCACCAATATAGCTGTGGTCTTTGATTCACCAGATGGAATAGTGAAAAAATCCCAAGCTATGCTTTGTTTCTTCATTGGTGGTTCTTCATCTGAAGACCATTCTTGTGCAGCTAGGACCTCCTGCTCCTGAACAACTTCAACCAGTTGTAGGTCTTCCTGTGGTTGTTGTGATGCCATTTTATTTTTGCAACAAAATAGCCAAAAAAGCCAATAAAAGTACAATGCAGAAAATCAGTTTAGGACACCTCCTATAATAAACTAACTAGTACCTAGAAAGTTCAAGAAGGGATAAATGGGTGTGTACTTCGTTTCATTAAGGAAAGTGTGTAAACCAATGAAATTTCTTTATTTGGAAGCCACTTGCTATTCGCGAGTACAGGCGCCGGCACAACTTCTGGTGTCACCACGAAAACGGAAAGTTATTTTTTGGGAACTGCTCTTTTTGACAAATACATACAGAAAATAAATTTAAATCAATATGCTACTAAACAGGTACACTCAAACTTATGTAAATATATCTATATATGTGTTTTACACTTCACCAAAAATATGCGGTATTCGCAGCCACCGATGTTCTCACAACTTCCGGTGTCGCCGCGAAGAAGTAAAATGCATTTTAGATGTACATTGTTTTACCAGTGTATACAAAGGGGAAAGTTAAATCAATATTTCACTTAAAAGCTAGAGTCAAACTTTAAATAAAACATGTCTCTATATCTGTTTCACACTTTGCCAAAAATACGCGCTAATCGTGACCATCGGTATCATTGCGACTACCGATGGTACCGCGATGAAAGAAAAAACATTTCAGATGTATTTATTTTTACAAATGTATACAAAGGGGAACGTTAAATCAATATCTTACTAAAAAGCTACAGTTAAACTTTAAATAAAAGATGTCTGTATATCTGTTTAACACTTTGGCAAAAACACTTGCAATTCACAACTATCTACGCCATTGTGACTTCCGGTGTTGCCGTGAAGAAGGAGAATGCATTTTAGGTGTCCTTTTTTTGACAAATCTATTCAAAGGAAAACGTTAAATCAATATCTTACTAAATAACTAGACTCAAACTTTAAATTAAACATGTCTATATATGTGTTTAACACTTTGCCAAAAAAACACATGGTATTCTGGACTACCGACACCCTTGCGACATCAAGTGTCGCCGCAAACAGGGAAAATCCATTTCAGATGTTGTTTTTTTCGACAAATGTTTACAAAGGGGAAAGTTAAATCAATATCTTACTAAAAAGCTAAACTCAAGCTTTAAATAAAACATGTCTATATATGTGTTCAATACTTTGTCAAAAACACGCTGTATTCGCTGTGTCATCAGCAATTGCGATGTTGTCGCAAAACCCCAAAATATTTTGAAATAAGATGATTAATGTACTTTTTCAATAAATAGATCACAAATATAACATTAGGTGGTGCACCATGCATATGTAATGTTCAATATCTAATCATAGAAAAAAAACACAAGGACGTTATAGTTATGAAATAGAATTTATTAAACCATAGAAATTCACTGGAAAAACCAAAGGTTACAGGGACGTTATAGTTAGGAAATGGAATAAAACATTTCAAATTCCCAGAAACAACCAAAGGTTACAGGGACATTATAGTTAGGCTGACATTTCACTAATACAAAACCAGAGAAATTCAGCAGTTATAGTTAGATCAGCTAACTGTAACTTGCGCCCCCGCAATGCACTACTTATGACCTCACATATTACATTACTCATGACATGGTCAGTGACATCACTGATGACATCACTGATGACATCTCAAATGACATTACTTCTGCCCCCAAACTTGAACTCCTACACAATTATCAAGGTGTGCGAATCACAGACAAGTTTTCTCATTGCAATGGTGTGCGAGTTACCAATAGGCTATTTCACCAAAACGCCCATACAGTACCTTTCCTTTGAAGCACCTTTCCTTTGCAGCCGCCCCACTCAATATGGCGGCTGTAGGTGATCACTATGCTGTGGAGCACACACCACGCTTCAATAATATTTTCACTGGCGTGTGCATGACGCTTGGAGCCAGTCTCAAGCCGATAGTCTGCCCACGACGCAGATTGGATATACTAAACAATGGGGCGCCTCAACCCTGGGTCTACTACACTCTGAATGCCCCGGGGAACTTCAAAAGCTCAAGAAATTGCTGAAATCAATGAATTTACCATCTTTGCTGCACACTGCTGACTGCATAAAGCAGCCTTGTTGCCCCGGGCTCCTCTCTGCGATTGCAGTCTCTCACCACAGTATCCACGATTGCAGTCTCCACCGCAGTACTATTTCTTCGCCATCCTCGTTGTCACTGTTAAGATTTATGGATGTGACAAAAAGTAGATTGATTCTTAATATGTATTTATTGAGCTCTTCATGTCATGTGATGGTCAGAGAGAGTCCGAGTCAAGTGTCTTGACTGGAATCTTGATGCACGGTCTGTGCTTAGGTTCTATATCAAGATTTCAACCATGATTCAATATTATTTTTACTGGAGTGCGCAGGGCGCTCGGGCCAGTCTAAAGCAAATAGTATGACCACATTGCAGATCGCGTATCCTAAATGATGGGGCACCTCAACCCTGGGTCTACTGCCCACCGAATGTCCCGGGGAACTTCAAAAGCTCACAAATTTGCCGTAGTCCACAAATTTGCTGTCTGCGCCACATACAGCCGACTGGATACATCAACCTCTTGGTCCAAGGCTCCACTCCGCGTTTGCAGTCTGTCACCGCAGTATCTGCGATTTCAGTACTATTTCTTCGCCATCCTCGTTGCCACCGTTTAGAATAATAAATGCAACAAAAGGTACGTAGGTTTCTATATATGTATTTATTGAGCTCTTCATGTCATGTCCTGGTCAGAGAGAGCCCGTGCCAACCGTCTTGGTTGGAATCTTGATGCATGGTCCGTGCTTAGCTTCTATATCAAGATTTCAGCCAAGATGCCACAGCAACATAAACAGTAAGGTTTATTTTTGTCTCCCAACCTAAGTTTTATGAGATCTTAAATATGGGTGATGTTTCCCATCAACAAGGCCTGTTGCTAAGTTTGGCCACTCCACTGTGTTATCTCTTAAGGTTCCCCATTTCTAATCCGTCAAGAACAGTACTCAGTACCCATATAACTGTGAGCAGTATGCTAGAGAGCTCATGATTTACGGTGCTCAAAGCCTGACAACTACAGCAACACAAAGAAGAAATCATAGTGTCACTGAACTCTCAAAAACAACATGGAAACTTGTTTATGTGATTCATCTGGCCCCAACATTAGTTTTGGGAGATGTTATAATTGCACATGTAGACAGAACAACCAACCATATTGGTGGTGTAGCTATAATTCACAATTCTATGTGCTTAGTTACCATTATTAAGGTAGAGCCAATGTAATTTTTGGGAAATTCTGATTAATCATTGCAATCGTTTTCCTAGTGCTTTTATTCATTCTCCCCCAAGCCTGCAACTAGTTTTGGCATTCTCTTAGCAGAATTTCTTGTGCCTTTTGTGATAAAGAATGATAATTTTACTGACTGGAGACCTAATATTTCAGTAGGAGCCCAGAAATAAACTGGGAATGGCCATCAATTAATCACAGTGCCAAGGGTAGTGGAAGTACACATAACCTTTGTCCTTAAAGACATCACAGGAAGTGACATCATTTGACCCTGTTTTTTTTCCAGGACGGCATGACACATGCCCCTAACATCACACTTGCACTCTCTTACACTGCCTCACACTCATTCTCATTAATTTTCCCTCACTTACTTACATTCACTCTTATTCTCACTCAAACCTACCCATACTTACTGAAACTGAGCCCCACGTTTACTAATGCTTTGCACCCTGTTGATGCAAACCAGGTGCAATGTGCTAGGGTGGGATTTACTATCCAACACAAATCCTGATTTCTATTGGATAGTGTCCCAAAGTAATGAAAAAGTGTGCTAAGCACTATTTTGCTTTATTTTAAGTCAAGTGGGCATTTCATGGGTGGTGATTGGGCATTCCCATGCAACCCCCTTTGGGTTTTGAGTGTGTTACAAGTAGGGTGGACCCTATAACCCCAAGAACCAGGGAATTCACAATGTATCAAATAACAGTGGTTCACTCAGGGGAACTCCCACCACCGCATCAAAAACCATACAACAGTGCAAATCCCTATCTATTAACATTGGTAGAGATTTGTGCCAAAATATTACAACTCCTCGAGGCAGGCATAATGAGGAGAGGTTGTACAGCACACATACAAAGTGAGAAAAGCCTTAAAGATTATATATTTTTTTAAGCTAGAAGGGGCCCCTTCAAATACAAAACCTATGCTTCAGAGAATGCACATATCCTTGCACTATGGCGCAAGGGTGTGTGCATAGGAGCTTGGCCCCCAAAAGTGTGCCAGCACTGGGGAGAAAAACAATGCTAGAGATGGTGTATTGTTCCTCTCTCCCTGTGACGCAAGGCAGTGCAGCATCTTTAGTGCAGCATTGCCTTGCGTCAAAGAATATTAAATCTGGGCCTCAAACTCACACAATCTCAATCACTAATTATCACTGATTCTCACTCGTATTTACTCACACACATGCTTACACAGAGACACACACTCACACATACACACTCTTTCTCATATAAACATATTCTTACCTAAAAGCAGACACACAACATATATTTAAAATCATTTTTACTTACCACAACTACCACCAAATGTCCCATTCCAGCTAAGTCTCCTCCATTTTTTTTTATCACACTAATAGTGGATATTAGAATATTATACATTAATTGTATAAAGAAAAAGGGGCTGAAACTATGGAATACGGAACTGCTACTGTGTTCTTGGCACTGATTTTGCCACCTCTGAGGCCAGTGTTCACAAATGTAGTGTCAAAGGTCGCAAGGGGCAAACCAGGGGTTTCAGCTGAGACCCCTGGCGACTCCTAAATGATGTCCATGAAACTGGAAGTCCGCGATGTTGATTCTGTGGCCTCCCTGGAACTGAAGCTGCTGATCGATGCCCCCACCTACACAATTTATCTACTGCTACATTCACTGTTAGTTTTCCACCCTGCTGCCTGCATCCGGAAGTATCCTTCAGCTACAGCTTTTGAACTCAAACTTCCCACAACGTTCTGTAAAATCAAAGCAAATAGCATTGACACAGTTTCCCTAGCCTGGTCTATAATTGTACAGTCGGCGCTGATCACTGCACTTGATATATTCTTGCCTTTACCTGTCCTTGTTCCGACATCGCATATAATGATACTAATAATAACTCTTTGACTTTATCCATTCTCAATTCTGTGGTCTCTCTGAAACGGACGGTCCACATCGGATGTTTAACTTGGTTCACTGAATCTCTTAATGATGCTACATGTCACTGTAAAACATCAGAACGTCTGCCCAGCAGCTAAATCTATTTACTTTAAAGCCTACAGAAGAGAAATAGAGGAAAGTAACCTGAAACGAAGTTTATGCTGAGAAAAACAACTCAGCTAATAACTCCACTCAGAAAACGTTTACAATTCTGAAAGTGTTATTTAAACCTGTGGCTAGTTACACTCTTTATTATTCCAGCAAAGGAATTGAGAAATTATCTCTCCAGTTTTTTTCAGAAGAAATTTAAAACATCTGGCTCACTTTCGTCTCCAATACAAGGCCAAGCGCGGAGGAGTTTCTTATCGCCCTGTTGTGCAAGCACCGAATGTGCTGCTCAACTCCTCACTGAATTTTTTCTGCTTTCCATTTCTACAACTCCAGTTATTTCATCCATTAAACATAGGGGCATATTAGCAAGACCGGCGATAAAATTATCGCCGTTTTAGCGGCAGGAAACTGCCGCTAAAACGGCGATAATGGGCTTGCTAATATGCGCTATAGAATTCCAATAGAAGCCCAGGTTAGCTGTGCAGGACATCTGACCTGGGCTTCTATTGGAATTCTATAACGCATATTAGCAAGCCCATTATCGCCGTTTTAGCGGCAGTTTCCTGCCGCTAAAACGGCGATAATTTTATCGCCGGTCTTGCTAATATGCCCCATAGTTCGCCTTTACATGCATGCCCCACTCACATTCTGGTTAGAGAAATGAACATCATTTCTCTCTGCACAGATTTTTGCAGGTCTTTTCTTTCTGCAATCATTCCCCATGCTGCAATCCTAGAAGAAGTACTAATAACGCCTCTCTTCACTAAAGTCATGACAGATTGTAAAATACTTAGCAATTAGAAGACTGTTTCTCTTCGTCTCTAAAATCTTAGAAAAGGAATTAAACCGCCAATTATCCCTTTTAATTAAATTGAACAGCGGTCTTGACCCACCACAATCTTGTTTCTGCAAATTATATGCCAGAAAATCTGCTTTGTCTGCATTCGCTGATGATCTCAGACTCATTATGGATTAGGGAGGCTGTTTTGGCCTAACCCTACTGGATCCTTCCCTCACATTTGATACTATGCCCCATGAAATCCTGCTTGATTGAGATTCAATGAATGTCTTTGGGATACAATGCAAGGTCTTAACCTGCCTTACACCAATGTCGTTTTCATTCACATAGATCTTAGGTTGTTAATCTGCTGCCATTCCACTCGATCCGCAAATTTGTTCCCTTGGGCTTGCCACTGGGTTTCTATTTAGTTTTAATGTATACATTAACATTTGAGCTAAAATATACACTGATCTCACTGATATCTGAGTGATGTGGAAATTGTTGTGCTGCTTAATAAGGACATCAACACTTCTAAATCCATTTCAATCACATGTTTGCTCCTGGCTGTTGGTTGTCACTTCCTGTATAAAAGGAAATGGCCTTAAACCACACTGTGACAGAAAAGATTTTTCCTTGTTTGGCTGCCCTTCTAGATTTTGGTCATCAGTTTGGTGGCATCAGAAGCTGAAGTCTATTAAATCTATCAGAATGTTGTCAAACCTCTATGTGGCTGATTACTAATTACCCTGAGCTGTATCTCAGAGGGGGATACCATCCTGGCCTATCACATATAGCCCTGTGATATCAGACATTTGGGTTTACTAGGTCTGGGAACAAGGGACCCATTATTACTTGGTTCAGAAGCACACCAGGTAAAATGGATGGAGGTTTGCACATGGATTGTACATACAACTGCAGTCTAGTCTCCACTGACCCTCTCCTACAGGAGAGGGGACATTGAATGTTCCCCCAGACTGCCCATAGCCTGCCCTGCCCTCTGATCCATACCCCATAGCAACCCCCATCTCGCAAACTGCACATGTCCCACTGCTCCCATTTACCACCTACTAAAAGAGCAGGTGGTAAATGGGAGAGGAATTGCCTTTGAAATTACAGTTAACCGTTTGTAAAAGGAACAGGTAATTTAGGGTCTACATGGGTATTCCCCATACCACGGATAATATCTCATAATTTCATTGTGCAGGGATGCAATTACAGTCCAGAATCCGTGATTTCTGACCCAGTAATATCAGCACCCCTACACTGTGCCACTCGTAATCAGGACATCAAATTTCAGTCATTTTCGGGGTTCTGTCTATTTGGTGAAGCACTTCAAGAGCTATGTTTCTATATACATTTTGAGTTCCTTGTCCACCTCCCTATTTACTCTTCCAGTTTTTAAGAAGAATCGTGTTGGAGGCTGCTCCTTTACTTATCTCGTTGCCAAGCACGGAATACTACCCAATTTCCTTGAACAGGACTTACCTGTTATCTTTGCATAGGCCATCTCTGTCTCTTTCAGGTAATTCAGTGGCACCAGGATGGCTTTAGGTGTAATAGTGCAACATAAATGGGTCGTGGCTTGGTAAGCTGCAGCATCGGCGATCCACTACCATCCTGTTAGAAATATCCACCCCCCCCAGGCCCAAACTGTGTAGGAGGGGGCTCTGCTATCACCCCTCTGTAGTTTGCACCTGTTTTGTGGGTGCTGTGGGCTGCTGCAGGAGATATGTTTGAGAGCTGGGTGTTGCCTCCCGTGTGGTGTCAAACAAGATGGCGGCACATGTGTTGGAAAAGTGAAGGGTGGACCGTGTGCTCCCGATTGCAGCGCTCCCTCGTGTGGATTTGTTTTGCCCTATGCTGTGATGGCGGCCATCAGAGCTGGGACCCCCCATGCCAGTGCTCGGCTGACTGCGGAGAAGGTGTGTGATGAGCGAAGGAGCAGGATTGGTCTGGATCCTGCCCAAGGGGGGTAGTGAAGAAATACAGGCCTGGGGCTCAGTGAACTGTGGTGAGTGGGGAGGAGATGTAGGACCTGGAGGCTGCCACCTGGATCCCATGCGATTGCCCTGATATGAAGGACCGCTTCATTGAGTACCTGGCAGACAGGTGATCGGGCTTCTGTACTGGACTCTATCGAGGAGCTCCTGGAGTTAGGTGTCCTCCCTGCCCTCCAGAGATTGAGGCTGAAACCCCTGGTAGGCGGGCTGGGGGGACCTGGGTTATAGTGAGGGGCATCTCTCACCTTGAGGTGCCCCAGGACAATTGTAAGAGGGTAAAATTGGAGGAGCTCTGAGGAATTTAGTGCCCTAAAGGGCGCAGTTTTGTAGGACTGCCTGAGAATAGTGGGCCCCTTTTTGCATTGTTTGCTATATCGGGGCAGGTGGACTGTTAAACCGGATGCCTGCTGAGCAAAGTGGCCTATTGATCAGTAGCTATGGGCAGACACTCTAGATGGAAAGTTGAAGAGGAAAGTACCCGGCCCCCCTCTTGCCCACACAGCGATATGGAGTAGGGTCCTTCCAATCTGGAGCCCTAGCCCCTACTGAAACAACTCTAGACTCATTACTAATGGCAATCAGAGACAACAGAGAGGCATTGGAGAGAAAAATGGAGACAGTGGTGGCTGATCTGAGTATCCTGCAAAATGATCAGTACAGATTAGCAGACCTCTTAACAAACACTGAGCTTAACTTAGCCGACCTGCAGTCGTCGGTGGGAGGCCTCGCGACTTAAATGACACAAGTCATGGAGAGACTGCATACCCTGGAATATAGAGTGGAGGATGCGGAGGGTAGAGCATACAGAAATAATAACCAAATAGTAGGCTTACCGAAACAAATTGAGGGGCAAGACATTATCTCTTTTTTGGGTAAGTGGATTAAGGAAGTCAAAGCTCCTAATGGTCTTTCCCCCTTCTTTGTGCTGGAAAGGGCCCATAGGGTCCCGGCGTGACCTCCTCCTTCGGGTGCCTGCCACACCCAGTTGTGGCCTAACAACTACACTTCCATGACAAGGACCGCATCCTCTGCAAAGCATGAGATAAGGGGGATCTCCTAATCAAAAGTCACAAAGTAATTACGGGCTTTATGTTGGCAGTCCAGAAATAGTGCTCCACCCTCCTGGCTGCTAAAGGAAGAGTCTGTCAACTGGGGGTCAAGTACACCATGCTTTTGCCACCCCAACTGCGGATAGTTACGGACATTGACACTAGGTTTTTTACAGACCCACAGGACGTTTGCCACTGGATAGAGTCACATACTGGAAACAGAACTACGGTTTCAGGCCCGGCTGACCAGGAACTGTGCACACCTCCAGATCTGGAACAGCCTACCCACAAAGGAGCAGACTTGGAGGGTCTGAGTGAGCAAAATGGTGGCAGGGCAAGTATCGAGCATCCAGTTCGGACAGCGAACCAGATGAAGGGGGCGAGTCATCCTGTACAATGGATTCGGGATCAGACTCTACCCTGCACACCACCTCTGGCACCGAGCTGCCACGCATCAAACCATAAACAGTTGATGAACTCGGTTGATGATGACTCTTGCCCTGCGAATGGTATGGTTGTAGTGCTTGCTTGGGGTAGGTAGGGCGTGATACCTGTCTGACTTTTAGCATAGAATCTGGGTGGCATGCTTTGATCCTGTAGCTTGTCCCCTTTGAAGGAGACCACTCCGTGTGAATCGCACACAGCTAGTTAGCTATTGTGTTCTGCTATTTGGATGGGGTGAATGTTGCCTTTCTGTCTTGGGGTGGAGGGGGAGTTTTGTTGCTTGGATCAGAAGAACATTTTGCATGTACTGTGTCGTAGATGCTTGGGTGTGGTGGTGGCAATTGCTGGCAGGCCTTGTGTCAGGTGGCATTTCAGGTAACTACAGTGGTTATGAGGTAGCATCATGGAATGTTAGGCGGGTTAACAATATGTCCAAATGCTACAAGATTCAAGAATACCTGAAGAGGAAGGGGGTCCATATTGCCATGCTACAAGGAATGCATCTACCAACAGAAGAGGCAGCTTTGCAAAAGCGTTGGCGGGGCCATTTAAACTACTTCACATATTCGGCCTTTGCCAGAGGGGTCGAAATGTCACTGAGACCGGGGAATACCATTTCAAGTTTTGGAGGAAAGGTTGATAAAGTGGACAGTATGTGGTACTTGGTAGAAGAATAGGGGGCAAGGATTGCACAATAATCAACCTTTATGCACCCAACACAGATCAGTCTAAATTTTAGCTCCCTATCTGATTGCCCCTATCATTATCAGCGCTACTTCAATTGCATCGCCGATCCTACATTGGATTGATTGCAACTGCCGTTATGGTACTCCCCAGCTATAAGGTCTGCACATACATTTTGCACTTGGCAGCAGCAATGAATTTTGTTGGGCACCTGGAGAGTGAGGCATCCCAATGAACAAGACTACTCCATTCATTCTCCACTACATGGCCTGCATATGTGACTTGTTGGACTTGTCCCTTTTTGGCAGGTTCACCCCTAAACTTTTTGCCTTGTCTGTAACCTGGTGTTGGTGATTTTAGGCCTATGGGCACTTTCGCACTGTGGTCCAGTGGAAAGTGCATGCGCTCTCTGTGTTACATTGGTGAGCTTGGCCTGCCCTCCCATAGGAATGCATGGGGGATTCCCTGATCAGTGTGTGTCAGTGGTAATTCCTGTTATGAGAGGAGCAGTGTGGTCAAGTCTGGTATGTATGAAATTGTGTGAATAAATGCTGCGCAATGGTGTGCGCAGATTTATTGTGGTTATTTTAGAAATGCCACTTTTAGAAGTTGGCATTTCTGTGTGCTATGTGTCTGCCTGCCTGATGTGAATTGCATGTCTGGCTTTGTGAGTGACAGGGGATGGGAGGTGTGTGTGGCTCCAGGAGGGGCAGGGTGAGTCAGTGCTGGGTTGAATAGGACCTCTGGGCTAAGAGTAGTGGGAGGGGTAATCCCCTGACTCTGAATAGGACTGTGCCCAGGCTGTACAATGCTGGCTCCGCCCCCTGTGGTGTGTCTGATCACCTAGCCCCCACCTGACAAAGGGAAGAGGAGCTTGGCAAAGCAAAGTGCTCCAAATCCCCCCTAAACCAGTTCTGACTGGTATCCCCAAGCCCTGTGCTGTGACACAAAGGGATTTTGTAATATAAATATAGGGGCTGTGACCCCATGAAAATGTTCAGTTCTCTGTGCTTGGGTGCTGTTCCTGACGCTGCCGGGGCGTGCTGCTGCTGGGGCCCAGGGGGGGCTGCCATGAGGGCTTGCCTCCCTGGGCCCTGCATTGCCCCCTTGATCCCTAAGGACTCTTTGCAGCATATTGCGCCCTGTGAGCACTGTTCTTTTTATTCTTCATGGACTTCAGGGCTCCTAGCCCCTGAAGAGCGCTTTATTTCTTTAAAACTTCCCCAAAGGAGGGGGGGAGCGTGAGCTTCGCAGCCCGGAGCTGCAGTTCAAGGGAATCCTGACTTGGGGATTCCCCCGCATTTTGGTGCCTTTTTCGGCGGGTGCCCACCCCGCTTTATGTCCTAAATTAGGAGGGAGCCTACCCCTCATCCTCCACCTTATGTTATTTTTGATGCGGGAGCCCACCCTGGGTTTCACCGCCGCGGCCCGAGTGAAGAATGGCCGCCGACCCGGAAGCCAGGCAAAGTTCGCCTGCCTCTGGGCGGGGCTGGTGGCTGGGCTTGAAGAAGTGCCGTTGACGATGCGGGGCTCCCGTGAGCAGATGGGAGCCCCAGTGCGGAGGAAGACCGGAGCCTTGCGGGCTCCATACCCAAGTCCGGGTGAAGTGAGAAGTGGCGGCCGAGGCTACCGATGCAAGTGCGGGGCTCCCATGGAAGAGGGAAGCAAGACGGCCGGCGCGACTTGAAGCGGAGCTCTCATGAGGAGAGAGAGCCCCGCATGTTGGGAAAACCGGGCGAAGAACAAAGTTGCCGCCTGAGACCCGAGGAGAGGATCGGAGGTGCCCCGTGAGTCCCGGTGAGTGGGGCTCAGTCTTCCAGTGGTTGGGGGGTGTGTCGGGGCACATTGCCGGTGCCCGCCCCTGTGCCAGTGCTTATTTGTTCTTTTCCAGCTGCCCCACTTGATAGCGGGCAGCTGCACCTATTGGGCCGGTTTTTGCAGTGAACCCCACATTGTGCCACATAGTTGCGGGCAGTTGCACCCTCACAGGGTGTTCGGGCTCCAAAGGCACGGTCGTGCCAGTGTTAGAGGGGCATATTTGTTTCTTTAGAGGGCCCCAGAGTCTTAGGGGCAGATCGAGGCGCATTGTCGGCGCCTGGGCGGTCCCACAAGAGAGCGGGCCGCCCCAACGATGGGGGCATGTGTTTAGTGCCACGTGGGGGTCCAGAGGGCACAGAGGTGCCGGGCCCCCTTTTAGGAAAAATGCCACAGCTGCGCCGCACCAGCGCGGGCAGCTACAACGTGATGGGCATTTGGTTAGAGAGTCCCTGGGTGGGACAGGAGGCACAGTGGTGCCAGGGCCTTCCCGTGATTCCCAGCTGCGCAGCACTTAGTGCCAGCTGCTACGTTTAGGCCACAGTTCTTTGGGGGCATTTGGTGAGGGAGAAAGGAGTGAGTTGCACTCCTGCCCTGCCCCAGCGCAATGGCGCATGTGCTTTTTATTCTACTGCATTGGCAGCAGCCCTGACATTTTGGACACAGGGCATTTGAGCCCCTTTGAGAAAGCCAGTTGGCCAGGGGGTCAGTGATTTATGTAATATTAGGAAATGTGATAATCTACTATGATTCATGCCTCTAAATGCGTTTAGGGATGAGATTATGTGCGTAATGTGTTTATGCTAGTGAGATTATTCTCTACTGTGTTTTATGCCCCTAATGTGAGTGATACTTAGGAGTTTAGGGTCTAAGATGTTAGACTGATGAGGTTGGCGTACAATGGATTTGGCGCCTAATGTGATACTGTGTATAATGTGGTTTATGTTACAGGATGATGCTGAGTACGAGGTTTTGCCAGTAATTACTGGTTGTACTCTACATCTACAATTTGTGCTACATTTATTATAAGTTCTACATTTACTAAGTTCACTTTGTGCTGGTTCTGACAGTGGTCCAGTGGGCCCTGCCAGGTGTAAATAATCCCTTGTAAATATGACCTAGTGCCAGGTGGCACCATGTATATTATGTGAGTACTATTCTAATGTGTTATGAGAATACAAAGGCTATTTTTGATATAACCTTGTGTGGAGTTCCTTTTGTGGTGTGCCTGGTATGTTGTTGCTGTGTGCGTACGCAAACGCTTTACACATTGCCTCCGGGATAAGCCTGACTGCTCGTGCCAAGCTACCAAGGGGGTGAGCAGGGGTTATCTTTGGTGTGTAACTCCCTCGCCCTGACTAGAGTGGTGGTCTCTGCCTGGCTTTGGCGCAAGCCTTAGCCAACCAGAGATCCCATTTCTAACATGACTCAACACCTTCCTCTGTACCCCGGCGGTCCATACACAGATCACACATGCAGAGTATTGGGCTAGAACACTGTCAGACCACAACCCGATACTGATTACTCTTACCTGGGCACCAACATGAATGCGTATCCCTAGTTGGAGGCTTAAAACATAAAACCTGATGGATCAGGTATTTTGAGATACCATAGGTGAGGAAATATGGAACTACATCGCTGCAAACATGGGGTCCACTGTGTCCGTATTGACAGAGTGGGAAGCATTTATGACTCTATATGGTACATTTGGGTGGTTTTCAACAGTCCTTGAACTGAGAAGCCAGAGCAGAGAAATTTGCACTTAGATCCCTAAAACAACATAGATACACCAACCCAACAGTACACAATCTCTCCTTACCAAGAAAGAATCGCGGCCTTAATAGAGAAGCTTCATTGTTTTGATTGCGAGGAATAAATTATCAGGGCCCACGCAGAAAGGGATAAAGCAGGAGCACTGCCGGCTTGGCTGGCGGACCCAAGTAAATGTGGATCTCACATATTAGAGTTGATTGATTAATTGGGCCTCTGTCTACGACCAGCCTAACTTTAACGGTCTTTTCAAAACTTATAATGCCACATTATACACATGCGGTCAACATACAGCTCCCCAAGCCTTGCACCTCTTCTTACACTCCTTATCCTGGCAGACTCTCTCGCCGTATGCAGCAGAGGCATTGGGCGCAGACCTATCATTAGAGGAGGTGACAGCTATGATCAAAGAGAGCAGAGGAGTTGGCCTAACGGCAAGGGCGGTCGACCTCGAATCTGGGGAACTGGGTTAGAGTCTCGGCAATGACGCTGAACATCCTGTGATTCTGGGCAAATCACTTAAACTCCCTGTGCCTAACAAAAATGAATGTGTCCTCATGTAATGCAACTGGTGCTATGTAAAGCGCTCTGATACCCGATACCTTCGGGTCAAGTTCGCACAAAAGATATGTCTGGGGTCAGGGATAAGGTACCGGGCTCTGACAGTCTCCCAATGGTTTTATGTTGTTTACGCTGACCAACTGGCACCACGCCTGATTGAGGTATATCAATGGGCCAAGATTGACCATTTTCTACCCGGTAACATGAAAGAGCCTTTTTATAATCCCCCCTCCTTAAACAAGGACAGCCCCACCACATGATATGTTTGTCTATTGCTGTTAGACCTGCCACCATTGGCGTGGGTCTCCCTTCCATTTTTTTTCGCTGTTGCCTCCTATGTTTTGCTGGTCTAGATGCTTTGGGGCACTTTGCCACTGCTGTTCAGTGCCAAAGTGCAAGTGCTCCCTATTGCAAATTGTTGTAATGGATTAGTGACTCCCTGATTGGCTTATTTGATTTACTTGTCAGACCCTAGTACAGTGCACCATGAGTGCCCAGGGCCTGTAAATCAAATGCTGCTGGCGGGCTTGCAGCACTGATTGTGTCACCCACAGAAGCAGATTGTAAAATATGGCTCAGGCCTGCCCTTGCAGAGCCTGTGTGCAGTCTGGGACTGCCATGTCGACTTGGCAAGTGCACCCACTTGCCAGTCCCTAAACCTTCCCTTTTCTACCTGTTATTCACCCCTAAGGTAGGCCCAAGGTACACCGATGGGCCGGGTGCATTGTATGTGAAAGGTAGGACATGCCCTGGTTTGTGTGGCATGTCCTGATAGTGAATTACAGCCCAAGCTGTTTTTCACTATTGCAAGGCTATCTGTTCCCATAGGCCAGAATGGGGAGTTAGTTTATAACAGATTATAAACATAACTGACCCTAGGAACAAGATGGAGAATTAAAGTTTAGTATGCCTGAACTCAGAATGTTAAAATACATCTTTTAGTGTGGGTGATTTTTACATTCTGTGTTTGAAAATACCACTTTTAGAAAGTAGGTATTTTCTTGCCTAACCATCCAGTATGCCTCTGCTAGCTTTGTGTATTACATGTCTGGTTTGTGAGTGATAGGGGGCTGGAGAGGGCTTTGGCTCCAGCAGTCTGATGAGTCAGGGCTGGGCTGAATAGGACCTGGGATGAATAGAGAGTAGGGGAGGAGATTTCCTTTCACTTGCCTGAGCCTACATTGAATAGAGAGTAGGGGGAGGAGATTTCTTTTCAGCTACCTTCCAGGTCTGCTTTCAACAATGCTGTCTCCACCTCCTGCCAGGAAGCTGCACCAGGGAGGGCAGAGCTGGTTTGGGCTGGGTACAGACACTCTCTGCCTTCAGAGAACAAATTGTGTGTATAAAAAGAGGGACCCAGACCCCAGAACTTTAGATCACTTCTGGGATTCAAGACAAACCTTTGCCAAGGAAAGAAACCAAGGAAGCTGAAGGAGGAGACTGCCCCTGTGCTGGTTACTGTTTGGGGTTGGCCTGCAGTGGTTACTTATTGCCAAGGAAAGGAGAAAAAGGAACTTTGTATGTACTTTATCATCTTGAGGAAGATCTACAAGGGCTTGAAGCTGAGCTTGCCTCCTGTTCTGAAGTCTCAGTGACACAAAGACTTCACCACCAGCTTCCCCTGAATTTCCTTGCTGGGAATTCTACCTGCAGAAAGGTGCCTGCTGTTGTTTTAGGACCTCTAGAGACTGCGCGTTGCTGGGAGCTAGAAGTGCGATGCAACGAGGAAGAAGCGTGTTGCTGCTGCAGCTGTTGTCGTCGCATTGCCGAAGAAGCATGCCGCCGCCGCAGCTGTTTGCCGCTGCATCGCCGAAGAAGCGTGTCGCATCGCCGGAGAAGCGTGCCGCCGCCGCAGAGGTTGCCGTCGCATCACAGGAGAAGCGCGTCGCAGGGCCTGTCGCGGCTCAAGAAACCACCGATTTTGCCGCACGGCCATCGGGCGTGCACGCATCGTATCCAAGTTGTCGCATCGCATCAAAGACGCCATTTTGTCGCATCACACCGGATCGTCGCATTGCATCGAGGCGCCATCTTGTCGCATCGTAACCGGAACGCAGTAAGAAACTGATGCATCACCTTCCCTGTGGCCCTTTTGTTTATATTGCGTGACGCATCCAAGGTACTTTGAGAGAAAACTGTCGCATTTACCATCTACATTGAACTAAGCTATTTTTACCATTTGAAAGTCATATTTTTGAATACGATATTGTGGATTTTTGTCGTTTGGTCTTGTGTTAAATCTAGATAAAGATTACTTCTTTTTCTAAACTGGTGTGGTGTCCATTTGTAGTGTTTTCACTGTATTACTGTATGTGTTCACAAATGCTTTACACACTGCCTCTGAGATAAGCCTACCTGCTCATGACAAGCTACCAAGGGGGTGAGCAGGGGTTATTTTAGGAGTGCAGCCCCCTTACCCTGACTAGAAGCAAGGCCCCTACTTGGTCAAAGGTACCTACCTCTGCCAACTAGAGACCCCCATTTCTAACATAGGTGGCAGCGGTGGGATGCTGGACTTGCATTTGTGACTCATATACAGTGATTGATGTACACTACTAGTGAGTGCAGACCATTACGCAACCACATACATTTTGTTATACTTTTTTTCCTTGGGACTTCTATTTTTGCTAAGAACTGCCAATTCTTGTTACCATGAGCAAAACAGCATCCAACTTATCTATGGATCTGCAATTTGAAGAAGAGAGGGTTGATACCTACACTGTGCCACAGCTTAAGACCATCTGTAGAAAATTTAAAATCCCTGTGAAAGGCCTCACCAAGAAGGAAGAGTTCCAAAAGGCCCTGAGGGCCTGGTTGGAATCTAGAAATACTCCTGAGCATCCTGAAGAGCCTAGGGAGGAGGCAGAGAATACAGATGGGCAGCTAGAGGGGCCATTGGGCCTGACCGGGGAGAAAGTACCTTCCAGGGCAGGCAGCAGTGTTTCTTCAAAGGGCCTGTCCCCAGGACAACTGGAGTTCAGGGAGAGGGATAGAATTCATAAACTGGAGCTAGCCAAGCTCAAAATGGGTGCTCAGATGGAATTGGAAAATAAAAAGTTAGCCTTGGAAGAAAAGAGAATGCATTTAGAGCATAAAAGAATGTTGATGGAGTTGGAGCTGAAAGCAAAGAGCTTAGAGATTACTCCCTCTGGTGGCAGCGCACCATCAGTACCTGTAGAAACAAGAGTATATATCCCCAAAGATGTAATTAAGGAGTTCCA
The DNA here is from genome assembly GCA_963921515.1 of Calotriton arnoldi. Classification (NCBI taxonomy): domain Eukaryota; kingdom Metazoa; phylum Chordata; class Amphibia; order Caudata; family Salamandridae; genus Calotriton; species Calotriton arnoldi. The sequence continues at coordinate 868,079 of CAWUFW010007358.1, forward strand.
CAAGCATGAAGATATTGGTCAATGGTTTAAGGCCTACGAAGTGGCCATGTCCTCCCACCGGGTTCCTAAGAAGGATTGGGGAGTGGGGTTGTGGGGGCGCTTTCTCAGTGATGGGTGGGATACCTTGTTAGACTTGCCCTTTGAGGACCAGAATTCCTATGTCCACATGAAGGAAGCCGTAATGACCAGGTATGGGTTGACTCCAGAGCTTTATAGACAAAGGTTTAGAAATTGTAAGAAACTGGAGTCAAGTACTTGGGTGGAATATGTGTCTTTTTTTTGCAGAGCATTGGATGGTTGGGTGAATGGTAGCAAAGTGAATGATTTTGAGGCGCTCTATGATTTGATTGCATGGGAGCACTTGTCCAGTAATTGTTTTCCAGAGCTACGCCAGCACCTGATTGATAGTAAGCTGACTACCCCTAGGAAGCTTGCTAAGGAGGCGGACCGCTGGGTTAGTACCCGGGTCCACAAGGGTCATATGGGAGACTCCGCCAAAGGTGGGCAGGGTCCCCAGCAAAAGAGTGGGGGGACAAGGGTAAACAGAGGGAGTTCCAGCAAGGGCTCCAAAGTAATCCCCAAGGGAACGAAGGGAAGGGTTCCCAGCCTCCCCCTGAGAAGAAGCCAGGGGCCGACAGGTAAGCCTGTTCAGAAGGGGCCCAGGAAATGTTAAAATTGTGGTCAGGTGGGCCACTGCTTCTGGGATCCTAAGTGTCCCATGAAAGCGAATGCAGCACCCACTGGTGCACCGCTCCGGCAGATGGCTAGTGTAGCCCTGGGGGAGGAGTTGGGTGCCCAAGGTGGATGGGGTCCTGCAGAGATGTCCCTAGTCTCTTTAGGAGACAGTGAGATGGTCCCTAGGACCCAGCTGCCTGATAACACTAAGAAATACAGGCAGGGGGTGACCATCAATGGCCATAGGGTGGAGGCTCTGAGAGACAACGGAGCCAGTGTGACAGCTGTCAGTTGTCGGCTGGTGTCTGAAGAGCAGGAGATCCCCCATGCATTTTACCCTGTAGTTACCACTGACAACTCAGAGAGCCACTGCAAGGTGGCCCAGGTTCCCTTTGAGTGGGTGGGGTCTCAGGTACCTTTCAAGTAGCTGTGAGGCCAGCCATGCCTGTTGACTGTCTGCTAGGCAATGATTTGGAAAGCTCCCCTTGGGCTAAGGTAGAGAGAAGGTCTCATTTGGAGATGTTGGGTCTGCCTGAGTGGGCGTGTGTGACCGCTCGGTCCATGGCAGCCAGTAAGGGTATTCAAGAGGACCTGGAGCCTGAAAGAGTGGCCCAGGTGCCTGCCTTAAAGAGAAGAAGCAGGGGGCATGGGAAACCAGCCCCCGAAGTTCCCACGGTCCAGGAGGAGGCAGACCTTGAGGGGGATGCCCTGGAACCTACAGGGGAACAATTAGCTGAACTGGGGGACCTGCCCGAGCTGACCCATTGGCAGCAGGAAGGAGGCCCCTCCAGGGAAGAGCTCTGCGAGGAGCAGAACAAGTGCCCTTCTCTTGTGGGTTTGCGGCAACAGGCTACAAACCAGGCAGCAGGTGATCAGTCTGGATCACATTGGATCTACTGGGAGAATGGTCTCCTGTATAGCGAGCCTAGGGTTGCTGAGCCTGGGTCAGCCCGTGTGCTGGTGGTACCCCAGCGCTTCAGAGCCTTCCTACTGGGTCTGGCTCATGATGTGCCTTTAGCAGGATATTTGGGGCAAGACAAGACCTTTGAACGGCTTGTCACCCACTTTTACTGTTCCCAAATTTGCAAGAGTTCAGATACTCATTGCAGGACCTGTCAGACTTGCCAGGCAAGTGGTAAGAGTGGGAGGAAGCACAAGGCTCCTCTCCAACCATTCCCTGTGGTCAGCACCCCCTTTGAAAGGGTGGGCATTGACATTGTGGGGCCTCTGGATCCCAAGACAGCCATGGGCAACAGGTTCATCCTGGTCTTGGTGGACCATGCCACCCGGTACCCAGAAGCCATCCCTCTCCAGACTGTGACGGCCCCCGTGGTGGGACGTGCATTAATGGGGATTTTCTCCCATGTGGGGTTCCCCAGAGAGGTGGTGTCAGACCGTGGTACCAACTTCATATCTAAGTATATGAAGTCCCTGTGGCAGGAGTGCAGTGTAACCTACAAGTTCACCACTCCTTAACACCCCCAAGGTAATGGGCTGGTTGAGAGATTCAACCGGACCCTAAAGGGCATGATTATGGGTCTTGAGGAACCTATGAGATGTAAGTGGGACGTCCTCTTGCCATGCCTTCTGGTTGCTTACAGTGAGGTGCCACAGAAGTCCTGAGGGTTCAGTCCCTTTGAACTTCTGTATGGTCACCCTGTAAGAGGACCTCTGAGTTTGATAAAGGAAGGCTGGGAGAAAGCTCCCAGTAAACCTCCCCAGAATGTATATAGCTACATGCTGGCCTTCAGAAACCAAACTAGGCATTTCAGACAACTCGCTCAGGTTAATCTGGAAGCCAGCCAGGAGGAGATGAAATGGTGGTATGATCAGAATTTCACTCTGATCGAGTTTCAGCCTGGACAGAAAGTGTGGGTCATGGCCCCCGTGGAGCCCTGTGCGCTCCAGGATAAGTGAGCCTGACCATTTGAGGTTGTGGAGCGCAAGAGTGATGTCACCTACTTGGTGGACTTGCGTTCTCCTAGGAACCCTTTGCGGGTCCTGCATGTAAACCGCCTGAAGCCCCACTTGGAGAGGTCCGAAGTGGGCATGCTTCTAGCGACAGATGATGGAATGGAGGAGGAGACTGAGACTCTTCCTGACCTCCTGTCTGCAAAAGAGCAAGATGGGTCAGTGGACGGTGTAAACCTCTCTTCCGCCATGACCCCTGAGCAGCAGTATGACTGTCGCCAACTGTTGGGACAGTTTCCTGATCTGTTCTCCCTGACTCCCGGTGTTACTGAGTGGTGCATCCATGATGTGGACACTGGGGACAGTCCTCCTGTAAAACACAAAACTTACCGGGGGACTGACAGTGTGTGAGCTTGCATCAAGGAGGAGGTCTCCAAGATGTTGGCAATAGGGATGATTGAGTCCTCTAACAGCCCCTGGGCCAGCCCAGTGGTCTTGGTCCCAAAGGCTGCCGCGCCTGGTGCCACACCCGAACTCCGGTTCTGTGTGGACTACCGAGTACTAAATTCAGTCATCAGGACTGACGTGCACTCCATCCCCTGAGCTGATGAGCTCATTGATCGGTTAGGGGCTGCCCGGTACCTCAGTACGTTTGACTTAATGTCTGGGTACTGGCAGATCACCTTAAATGATGGGGCAAGAGAGAGGTCCGCATTCTCAACACCAGATGGGCACTACCAATTCCGGGTTATGCCCTTTGGGATGAAGAATGCCCCAGCCACCTTTCAGAGGTTGGTCAACCAGGTGTTGGCTGGACTGGAAGATTTCAGTGCCGCCTACCTGGATGACATCGCAGTGTTCAGCGCCAGTTGGGAAGAACATCTGCGCCACCTCTGGGAAGTGTTGATGGCACTGCGGAGTGCAGGCCTCACAATCGAGGTGAGTAAGTGCTAGATCGGGCAGGGTTCTGTGGTGTACTTGGGACACCAGGTTGGGAGCGGCCAGGTGGCGCCCCTACAGCCCAAGATTGATAGCATCCTGGCTTGGGAGCCTCCCAAGACCCAGACAGAGGTGAGAGCCTTTTTAGGACTCACAGGGTACTACAGGAGGTTTGTCAAGGGGTATGGCAGCATTGTTGCCCCCTTGACAGAGCTGACTTCCAGGAAGCAGCCCAAGAATGTGAACTGGACTGACACCTGTCAGAAAGCTTCAGGCGCCCAACTTCTCAAAGGAATTCATTGTGCAGACAGACGCTTCAGAGCATGGTGAGGGGGCTGTACTTTCACAGATGAATGAGGAGGGCCTAGACCAACCTGTAGCCTTCATTAGTAGGAGGTTACTTCCACGGGAACAGAGGTGGAGTGCAATTGAGCGTGAGGCATTTGCTGTGGTCTGGGCACTGAAGAAGTTGAGACCATACTTCTTTGGGACTCATTTCCGGGTTCAGACCGACCACAGGCCCCTCAGATGGCTGATGCAGATGAGGGGTGAGAATCCAAAGCTGTTGAGGTGGTCCATTTCCCTACAGGGGATGGACTTCACGGTGGAACACCGCCCTGGTACAGAACACACCAATGCTGATGGTCTGTCCAGATTTATCCGCCTTAGTGAAGAGAACTCCCAAGAGGGTGGGTAGTTCTCCCCACATTTCAGCTGGAGGGGACACGTGTTAGACCTGGCACCATTGGCGTGGGTCTCCCTTCCATTTTTTATCGCTGTTGCCTCCTATGTTTTTGCCATGTTTTGCTGGTCTAGATGCTTTGGGGCACTTTGACACTGCTGTTCAGTGCCAAAGTGCAAGTGCTCCCTATTGTAAATTGTTGTAATGGATTAGTGACTCCCTGATTGGCTTATTTGATTTACTTGTCAGACCCTAATACAGTGCACCATGAGTGCCCAGGGCCTGTAAATCAAATGCTGCTGGCAGGCTTGCAGCCCTGATTGTGCCACCCACAGAAGCATCTTGTAAAATATGGCTCAGGCCTGTCATTGCAGAGCCTGTGTGCAGTCTGGGACTGCCATGTCAACTTGGCAAGTGCACCCACTTGCCAGTCCCTAAACCTTCCCTTTTCTACCTGTTAGTCACCCCTAAGGTAGGCCCAAGGTATACCTATGGGCCGGGTGCATTGTATGTGAAAGGTAGGACATGCCCTGGTGTGTGTGGCATGTCCTGATAGTAAATCACAGCCAAAGTTGTTTTTCGCTATTGCAAGGCTATCTGTTCCCATAGGCCAGAATGGGGAGTTAGTTTATTACAGCTTATAAACATAACTGACCCTAGGAACAAGATGGAGAATTAAAGTTTAGTATGCCTGAACTCAGAATGTTAAAATACATCTTTTAGTGTGGGTGATTTTTACATTCTGTGTTTGAAAATACCACTTTTAGAAAGTAGGTATTTTCTTGCCTAACCATCCAGTATGCCTCTGCTAGCTTTGTGTATTACATGTCTGGTTTGTGAGTGATAGGGGGCTGGAGAGGGCTTTGGCTCAGCAGTCTGATGAGTCAGGGCTGGGCTGAAAAGGCCCTGGGTTGAATAGAGTGTAGGGGTAGGAGATTTCCTTTCACTTACCTGAGCCTACATTGAATAGAGAGTAGGGGGAGGAGATTTCTTTTCAGCTACCTGGGCCAGGTCTGCTTTCAACAATGCTGTCTCCACCTCCTGCCAGGAAGCTGCACCAGGGAGGACAGAACTGGTTTGGGCTGGGTACAGACACTCTCTGCCTTCAGGGAACAAAGAAATTGTGTGCATAAAAAGAGGGGCCCAGACCCCAGAACTTTAGATCACTTCTGGGAATCAAGACAAACCTTTGCCAAGGAGAGAAACCAAGGAAACTGAAGGAGGAGACTGCCGCTGTGCTGGTTACTGTTTGGGGTTGGCCTGCAGTGGTTACTTATTGCCAAGGAAAGGAGAAAAAGGAACTTTGTATGTACTTTATCATCTTGAGGAAGATCTCCAAGGGCTTGAAGTTGAGCTTGCCTCCTGTTCTGAAGTCTCAGAGACACAAAGACTTCACCACCAGTTTCCCCTGAATTTCCTTGCTGGGAATTCTACCGGCAGAGAGGTGCCTGCTGTTGTTTTAGGACCTCGAGAGACTGCGCGTCGCTGGGAGCTGGAAGCGCGACGCAACGAGGAAGAAGCGTGTCGCCGCCGCAGCTGTTGCCGTCGCATTGCCGAAGAAGCGTGCCACGCCGCAGCTGGTTGCTGTTGCATCGCTGAAGAAGCGTGTCGCATCGCCGGAGAAGCGTGCCGCTGCCGCAGAGGTTGCCGTCGCATCACCGGAGAAGCGCATCGCAGGGCCTGTCGTGGCTCAAGAAACCCAATTTCGCCACACGGCCGTCGGGCGTGCACACATCGTATCCAAGTTGTCGCATCGCATCAAAGACGCCATTTTGTCGCATCACACCAGATCGTCGCATTGCATCGATGCGCCATCTTGTCGCATCGTAACCGGAACGCAGTAAGAAACTGACGCATCACCTTCCCTGCGGCCCTTTTGTTTATATTGCGTTATGCATCCAAGGTACTTTGAGAGTAAAGTGTCGCATTTACCATCTACATTGAACTAAGCTATTTTTACCATTTGAAAGTCACATTTTTGAATACGGTATTGTGGATTTTTGTCGTTTGGTCTTGTGTTAAATCTAGATAAAGATTACTTATTTTTCTAAACTGGTGTGGTGTTCATTTGTAGTTTTTTCACTGTATTACTGTATGTGTTCACAAATGCTTTACACACTGCCTCTGAGATAAGCCTACCTGCTCATGCCAAGCTACCAAGGGGATGAGCAGGGGTTATTTTAGGAGTGTAGCCCCCTTTCCCTGACTAGAAGCAAGGGCCCCTACTTGGTCAAAGGTACCTACCTCTGCCAACTAGAGACCCCCATTTCTAACAATTGCGTTAATGTTAAACGTTGATTACAAAATCCTAATTCGGATCTTAGCAGGATGGTTACTGCCGATTTTGAGTCAGCTAATATATCCAGACCAAACTGGGTTTATACCAAAGTGGAACACGGCTGTGAATAGTGGGTGGGTAACAGGGATGCTGCTTGCTGCGGCGGCTCTAAATAGGAGGCGGCAGTCGAAATGGACTTTGATATACTTGCCTAGGAATACCTGTATGCACTGATGCACAAAATGGCCCTGGGCAGTGGTTTTGCTACCCGACCAGACTCCTATATATAGAACACATGGCAAAAGTTATTAATGGGGGGTGTAATCTAAGACACCTACGGAATGGAGAGAGGCACAAGGCAGAGCTGTCCTTTATCCCCACTGCTGTTTGCTACTACAGTGGAGCCCCTGGCGTGCAGTGCAAGGCAAGGCACATATTATGAGGGTATAACACTTCGAGGTGATGCACACCACATGGTGCTCTATGCAGATGGCATGATGCTTTTCATTAATGACCATTGGATTGACATCCCTGGGACATTCCACCTCTTTGTGGGCTTTGGGAATATATCGGGCTTGCGGGTAAACTGACAGGGATTAAGTGGAAACCAACAACCTTTGGCTATTTGAGGGTCCAGCTATACAGAACAGAACCGGACCGACTAGAAAGTAATGTGGGTAGAGCGCTTATGGCGCTTCGCAGTGGGATACAATTCTGGAAATTACTCCCACTATATGTAGCTGGGCGAGTGGAAATTGCTAAAATGATAGCCTTGCCTAGATTGTTATATTATTTTGCCATCCTACCCATTATAATCCTCAGAGGTAAATTTTTGGAGATGGGCTTGTTATGTGTTGATCTAATTTGGAACACCGGGAGATGTCGAGTGGTGCTTACAAAACTGCAGTGGCTGGTGGAGGATGGTGGCTCTGGACTTCGAGGCATACTAACTGGTGGCTCAGTTGCAGTGGATAAAAATATGGTTTGATAATTAGATGCAGGCCGACACACCAGAGGGACAGGATATCCCTATCCTCCAGTGGCTGATACAACTCTTGTTGGAGGCCACACGCCTTAAGATGGAACTTCATAGCCTGAAACCAGTCGCTAAATATTGTTGGCTGCTGTATCTAGAGAAGCCACGAGTAATTAACCCCTACTCCCCTAGACTACCATTACATTGGTTGGCTTGTTTCCTCTGGGAGGATGCTACACGTACACTGGGTAACTGGGTGGCCTAGGTGTCGAGACAGTCGGGGATCGTTATAGTGCTGGAATGTTGAAAACCTTTGAGGAGTTACAAGCCACATATGACTTACCAGCGGGTCAGTTCCTCTTCTTGGGTATGTTAACTACAACAATGAGGCAATCATAAGGCAATCACGGGACCATACAATGCATTTGGCCAGACACGTGCACCCCACTCCATGGCTTTAGAGACATTCTCCATGGCCTTAGAGACACTTGGGCAATGGATATGTGACGAGGATTTCTCAAAAATACTTTCTGGCTTCCCCACGTATCTAGAAATGCTCACTTTAAACTAATCAATTTTTAACATATACATAGAGCATACCTTACCCCCAGTAGAGTGGACAACTACTACCCAAACGCCCCCCCAGGGCGCTCCAGGTGTGGAGTTATAGGGACTGATATGATATGTTTCATATGGTCTGGAGCTGCCTTCACTTTATAGAGTTCTGGATGGAAGTGATAGCACTCATCAACGATATTACAGATAAAAATGTACCCCTAGCCCCTATGACGTGCCTACTGAGGCTGTTCCCTAGACCTGCTAAGTATAGAGTTACTAATACATTTGCTGACCTCTCCTTAATACTGGCCAAGTGACAAATCATGCTCAATTAGAAAAACACTAGGTGCCCGCGGGAATCTAAATGGAGGACAGAGCTGTTGCGGTGGGCAGATGGAGGGAGTGCTAATCTATTTATGGATGCCAAGCAAGGGAGGTGCCCCTTGGATGTGGTCCATGCCTGGGATGCCTTGCTGAATGACATTCTTTCCCAGGATGCCCACTCAACAGCCAACTCCCCACTCCGGGCCCAGCGGACCGGTCCGGACTAACATCCGCAATTACTTTAACCAGCTACTTATAGCCCACCGACCTGGCTGTTCTGGCTACCGGCAAAGCGACCATCACCATGCGCTGCCTCCCCTTCGCTTATTTCCCCATAAGATAGCACGCGTATACCTGACCACAGTACATCATTGTGATACACATATAATACTGATGTTCTCTTTGGAACAAGCATTGGGGTGGGGATCTTTTTAACAGTTGGTTTGACAATTGTACCTCTGGTACTTTCAAACTCTGTATCAATCGAACACTTACAGTGAACTTCTTGTCACACCTGTATGAAATACATACATACTCATGAGACGTGGGAATGACATGGCCGAGGTGACTGATATATGGTTCGTCGTGCTTCGTTTCATTGTGCACATCCAGATGCTGTATCACTGTTTATTAATGTTAACAGAAAATGTTAATAAAGTGTGTTTACAAAAAAATAGTGCAATATAGAAAGTTATTCAGTTAGTCAGTCATTCACAGACACTTGTGACAGATAAACTTACAAGTGTAAGTGGAGGCAGTTTTCTGGGTAAGAAAATCTGTAAAAATCAGAAACATCTTTCACAGAATGAAACCAAATGTTACTTTTTAAATGAAGATTGCCGTGCTTCTCATTTCAGAACTAAATTATTCATATGATATCAATATTTGCCTCAATCCCTCTGAAATATATATACATAAACATACCTTAAAAATAAAGTTATTGTAAAAATTCATATATGCGAAGTTAAGAAATGTAAGCTTATACTTAATATACATTATTAGCTTATTAATATTTGGGCCTTCGATACTTTGCCAGCAATATTATGGTAACACAATTTTCCAGAAACAATATTTAGGTGCAATACCACCCACGATTCTCCCCAGTTTACTCCCCTGCACTCAGGAAGAGCCATGCGATAGGAAGGAGAGCAGAGCAAGAGAGAGGCAGGTGGGTGCTGAAGGAGTAGGACGGTTGCTGAGTTAGGTCTGTGTCGAGAGAGAGATGAGTAGGGCTGTGCAATTACAATACCCTTATGCATTTAGGGGCATATTAACAAGGGGGCGATATAAAATTATCGCCGCTTTTGCGTCCGTTTTCGGGCAAAAAGCGGCGATAATTTCATCGCCTTATCAGCAAAGACACGCTATCGCGTGTTTTGCTGACTTAGCGCCCGTTCCCAGCACGCCTAACTTTGCATCGCTAATGAGATGCAAAGTAGGCGTGGTTGTGAAACCAAACAGGGATAATATCGCGAAGGCAGCTTTGCGATATTATCAAGGAGGGTTAGCGATCTTTTAAATCGCGTTAAGTATGCCTTAACGCAGGAATTTAACGTCTGTTAAATTCCTGACTAAGGCATACTTAACATGGGGGGTGGATTCTGTGGCTAAGGCCACAGGCCCTATCATCTAGGATATCGCCGTTTTCCACCATGGAAAACGGCGATATCCACGCTATCTCTGGAATTTTATCGCCTCGGCGATGCGCATTGTTGATAACGCGCTAACCGGGCGATAAATTACAGAGATAGCCGGCGATAAATATGCAAGCGCTAAGCGCGCTTTGCGATATTTATCACCGGGCCTTGTTAATATGCCCCTTAGTGTCTATGAATGCACTGCAGTGCCAAGCTGCAGCTCACACGAATAAAGATATTTCTGTTAGTAACTACCTCAGGCCTCGAGTGCTGTATGGAGTCATTAAACACACAAAAGCTGATGGGGGAAGCCCTGCAATAAGTCTAACTACTGTCAATCGCTCGGGGAAGTATTCCAACCCATTGTTCTCGTGCCCACCATGCTAGCAATTACGACGGAGCTATGTGAGCAAGCCCAGAGCTGCACCTCGAATCTACTGGAAGCATACTTTGTTCACGAAGGGAACTATATTAAAGGATTTGGGGATGAGTCATACCCCCCTCCATCCCAAGAGAACCCCGGGTGGGGTATATGGTGATACCATACATACATTGATTTTGATCCTTTGATGAGACACAAGCTGTTGCTTGTCCTGTTTAAATTCATCTCTTGAAGGCCGACTCCCTGTTTTTACCAATTTGGGTCCTGAGGAAGACTCGCTGTGATGCGTAGTTATTAACACATGATCATAGGGTAAAAACGTAGATAGCATTGCCTAATGTACTGCGTCAGCTATCCTAAAATACAAAATGAAGATAAAGGATATTTTAAACCTTGATTTTTAGGCATTAGACATTATATGTTTTCATTGTCTCATGTTTTGTATGTGTGGACACTGGGATTATTTCTTTTTCACCATGTTATTTGATTTATTGTATGTGTTGCATATGTTATGGGCAGCTTATTGGGAAAAAACAAAAAGTAAATAAAAATATTTTGTTAGATGAAGTGTTAGGTATATGAAAATGAATATACTTAATAAGAAATCGTCCTTTGTGTCGTGACTGTGTTTTTTTCAGTTTTTATGTTCTTCCAATTTCGTCATAAAAAAGTTGGCACACATGTTTTCTCATTTGTGGGTAGGGAATGACAATGAAAAAACGTTTTTGATGTAAATAAACTCCCCCTTTCATTTTCCAAAGGGATTTTTTTGTGACATTTTGTTAGGGATGTTGAATGGTCAACATCATTTCACAATTCTTGCGTAAGAATTGTGTTACCTGTCAGAACTTTTTGTAGTTTATAAAACAAGGGGGCATATTCTCAAGGAGCCATCACCGATTTATCGGCACTTTAGCGCCGCAAAAGTGGTGATAGACTTATCGCCCTATTCACAAGCTGGTGCAAACTGCCGATATCGCCAGTTTTCCTGCGATAGCTGCCGCAAAACACATCGCCACGGATGAGAGCAACAACCAACGCTAATGATATGCAGAGTAGGCGTTCCCGTGCAAAAACACCACTTCGCGATATTCTCAACGACCAGCCAGATCAGCGATCCGAAAACAGGCGATAAGGCGCGTTAGCAGCAGGGATTCAACACCTGCCTTTTACTGGTGTTAAGCAGGACGACAACCTGCAGTATGAAAGGGAGCCCAGCCTAGAGCCACATCTGAAGACCAACAGATGCCATGGAGACAATGATCATGCAGCCTGGAGACCCAAGAGGGCCACCACACCCACCGCAACCACCCCCCGGACCCTCCCCCCCAGGTCATGAAGTCCAGTAGTCAACGGTAGTGGAAAAACAGAACTTTATTACAAATACATAAACAACAAGATGAAAGCTCAGCCAACGCATACCATTCCCAACGGGAAACTTCACCAGGGCAACGTGTGGATCCAATTAACTGCAAATGCTGCGGGAACTCCCCAATACCATTCCATATCCCAAAATCAGTAGTCAGAAACCTGTTTGAGAAATGGTGACAATGGTCAAGCGTCCTCATAGTCACAAACGTAATCTGGTACAGTGTATTGCACTTGGACAAACCGGAATGCATACAGGCATTATGAATCCAGTCCAAATATACTGTAACAGAAGTCTGTGTGCTCGTAACCTCCGCAGGAAAGAAAAGGAAGGTTACGACCACACAAACATCTGTTATGGTCTCTATGCAGGATTCATCATACCTGTAAACATCACGGTTTGTATCATCTTGATACCCCTGCACCTTCACTTCCCCCACGCTGTGCATGAACAGCTGGAGACCATGCAAGGGAATTACGCCATAGCTGCCTTACTGCAAGTGTCGGGGGCAATTGACTGTACACATGTACCACTTGTGCCCCCTGCCGACCCTGCACACAATTACCGCTACAGAAAGCACACGCATTCCATCAATGTGCAGGCAATAGTGGACCACCGGGGACAGTTCACCAATGACGTCGCCAACTTCACAGGCAGTGTGCATGATACATACATCTTCCGACAGTCCATCATCAACCAGCGCTTCCAGGATGGCACCTATGGCAATGCACTGCTCATTGGTAAGTACGAACTGAACACACCACACACCTCAACTCCACAATCACACAACTCACAACTGTGGGAGAGCACACGTAACAAAATCACACACAACATGCCAACCAACATGCCCAACTACCGGACACGACAACACAAGTAACCGTGGTAACAGGGGCCAGACATGTAGACAAACCATCCACAAAGGCAGAGCCCCTCTGCCACACAATTGCAGAATGTGGGGAGAGGTGGGAACCAAAAATGTGCGAAGGAGGCAAGTGACCCAGCAATAAGAAAGGACACAATGCCAAGTGTGGCGGAGATGTGCTGGACAGACTGCAGTATGCAGAGCACAGACATGTCCATGTGGACATCTACTGCTGGTGTTTGCAGTGTAGTGGACAGTGGACGCAAACAGGTTACCCCAGGCAGTGTGGAAGACCTTGGCCATGTAGCCATGTGTAAGCCTGAGCAGAGCGGCCTTGGCCGGCGTATGTCGCAAATGAATAGCCCGGGGCCCTGGGCGTGGTCCAGTTCCGGGATGGCCACCACAGTAACTACTGCGTGTGTCTCTGTGTCTGCCATATCATGACCATAGGCCTACACACACGTGCCCGACCACATTCAATGGCCATATTCACACTGGAGACGAGGTGACTACGTCCAAAGCCAACCCACGCACATCTCGTCAGCACATGCAGGGTCGTGTCTGCCAGGGCGGCGCTCCCCACCCATCCACGAGGCCGCTGCCGTGACCGGTGGTGCCTGCGCAATCCTGTGCACCTGCTGCACCCCACCCCTGGTCTCCAGACCGGTCCGCCGCCCAGTGATGACTGCCCGCCCCTGCGCACCCAGGCCTCAATGCTCACCTGCCGCCACCGGCATGTCTCCAAGAGGGCCCCCCACGTGCCGGTGCAATCTCCTCAGCCGATCGCTGGATTCCGCGCCACAGGCCCCCAGCGCACCCTGCGGGACCGCACCGCAGAGTCATGTGTGTGCTGACTGCTGCCTTCGGCGTACACTGCGGTCCAGCAGGGCTCACAATTCAAATCGAGTCTTGATTTGCTGGACGCCGTATCGAGGCCAACGCATCATCGCAGGCTGCACTCCCGCTCAGCTCTTCAGGTGGGCCTAACTCTGTGCACCGCAAGTCATCACCACGTGGCGGTAGGCCCGTGCCGGACGCAGGCCATCGGGTGCCACTAACTCAGTGCAACGCAAGTCATCGCCACGTGGCGGTAGGCCCGTGCCGGACGCAGGCCATCAGGTGCCACTAACTCTGTGCAACGCAAGTCACGGACCCTTTATGATTGAGTTCCGTGGATGCGGACGCCATCATGTCACCTCCGGCAGTGGGGGATGTGCTGTGGTGGGCCCCTTTTATTGGCAGGGTCACATGTCCCGTGACGCCTGTGCTGGATGGGTTTGGTGTGGGTGTAAACCAGCCCTCAGGTAGTGGCTGTGGCATGCTGACAACTAGACCAGTGACCAGCAGATCACTGCAGGGAAGACCTGGGACATGTAGCTGTGTCGTCAGATCCTGTGAGCGTAAGCGGAGTGGTGCGGGGATGGCGTATGCCAGTCCAGCGTAGGGGTGTGAACAATGAGCCCGGGGCTCTGGGCGTGGTTCAGTTCTGGCCTGGACAAGGAAGTAACCAATGCGTGTGTCTCCGTTGTAGTGTCAACGCCACCCGGACCGCAATCGGCAATGTTGCACCCTGTGACCCAAGCCCCACAACATGTGCAAAATGGACGTGAGGGGGAATCAGTGACCCTACATTCATCCATACTGTCATACTTGAAGGATCATAGACATGACACATCTGTGTGAATTGGAATGTTTTATTCACATTCAGTGGAGTGTTGCAGCTGGAGCAGTACAGGGCCATGCACACCCCACTTGACATTGTTGCCCCGTGGAGGGCCAGCCAGAGTCCATTAGGGAAGGACAAAGTCATCGGAAGAGGAAGAGTTCAGTCCGCAGTCTGATTGCTGTGTCATTGGTAACCAAACAGAATATGTCAGTCCATGTCGAGGTCCAAGGTGAGTGCCGCAGAGTGTATCGGGGGACAGTGGAAGGTGATGATGCAAAGGGCCGAACCAAGCTGAAACAGGCCATATGGCGGAGATGAATGCTACCGCTTCCTCACTACCACAACGGCAGTCTCATCCACATCATCGTCCTCTGATGTGTGATGTGCCTCACCTGTGGGTGGTGGTGTTTCGGCTGCAGCACTGTGTGGCACTGACACATCAGGGGCCGGAGGTGGATTGTCAGCCGCACTTTGTGGCAGTGACACGTCAGGTGTCGGAGGTGGAATGTCTGCCGCACTGTGGGGCATTGACACATCAGGGGGCAGAGATGTTGATGGTGTAGGAGCAGCAGCATTCATCTGCACCAGGCCTTGTGGCAGCAATGCCATGATGAGGATCTGCAGGGCATGGAAGATCCCAGCTACATCTCACTGATGTGCAGCCGTGGCAGCCATCCTTTCCACCTCCATCTGCACTGTGTCCTCCATGAGCCTCTGCATGTGTCCCAACTCCTGGCTGAGATTGCTGGAGCCACTCTGACTATACAGGTGTTCTTGTCTCCGTGTCATGACTCCAGGGATGTCAGCCATGGCTCGTTGGAGACCATGGAGCGGACTGTGGGTGTCCGTTAGGGACTGTAAGTGGTCCCTGATGGGACATAGACACCCATGGATGGCATCTAGTTTGGCTGCCATGAGTTTGAACCCCACCCGCACCTGCTCAGCCATCTCCTTCTGGCCCTCCAACACACGGTGTTGAAATGCCATGTGTTGGTCGTGGGGATCCTGGGAGACAGCCGGGGTGGTGGGTGCTTCCTGCTGTGTGGTCTGCGCAGGGGGTGGGGTCTCCTCGATGCAGCTGGGCTGCCCTGCTCCTGGGGGTGGGGTGCTGAGGTTGTCCATGAGCTCTTGGAGGGTGTCGGTGTCGAAGGTGGGGAGGTCCTCCTCGTCATCAGTGAGGAGGTGTTCGGTCTGCTCTGCAGGAGGTGATGATTCTCCCTCTGCAATGTAAAGGGGAGATGCAGTATAACAGTGTGTTCCATGTATGTTCACGCATTGGCCAAGTTTCCAAACAGACTGCATGACAGTGTACATTGTGACTGTTTAGGAGGAGCTGCCTATTTGAAGTGGGACAGTGGACATTTGTGTACCATCAGGGATGTGGGGTTGTACTTGTCCATTATCATGTCACAGTTTCCTGCTATGCCAAATGTGATTGGCCAGTTTCTACACACAAGCGGCAGCAGTTGTGTCCTCTGTTCTGTTGTGGAAGTGTTGCAGTTTGTACCACATTGTTGTCAATGTTGATGTGCTCTGATTCTTGTGTGTGTGCTGCATTGTGGGAGAGTCGCACCTGCAGCTCAGACTTTGCTTGGCCTTCTCCCTCTCAGGCGGTGTGCCTTTGACTTCTGTGCTTATGCAGTGCTGAGATGTTGCATACTTGGGTAAATTGGGCTCTTGGTGGGAGTTGGGACTCTTGGACATGGTTTGTCCGCAGATGTCTTGTTGCTGTCAGGGGTTGTTTGTGCACGTGGATGTGTCAGTGTGTGACCTGCTCCTTTCCGGATGTGGACCACACTCAGCCACCTTGGTGTCATGGCGTGCAACATGTCATGATGAGTGGCCTGCAGACATGCTCATCATCATGCAGTGTCACTTGCATTGTCGGTGGGGCTCACAGATCTGCAGCTTTGCTGGGTTCAGCACATGTGCATGGGTTTGTTGTGAGATTAGTGATGTGTGGGGAGGGCCCCCTCTGGGCACATTGTGGGCGGGGGACTACTTGCTGTTTCTATGTGTGCTGCAGTCTGGCAAGGAGATCAGGGACATGATCCAGAGTCATTGTGGTTGTGCAGTGTGCTATACTTCATTGTGCATGTGTGCCATTGTGCCCATCTCCCACCGTCCCCCCAGTCCCTGGTGGTTACTCACCCTGTTGCTGTTGTGTCAGGTCATGTTGAGCAGTGTCCGGTCCCACCACTCCTGCCACCGTCTCCACACTGATGACTGTGGACACCATTTCCTCCATCTCATCCAGCTCCTCCTGTGGTGCAGCACTCCCACCCCCAGTCTGCATTGCTGCTTTGCGGTTGTTTGCGAGTTTCAGCTTGGTTTTGCACTTCACATCATTCCAGCGCCTCTTGACCTCGTCCATTGTCCTCCTCAGCACTCCGACTGTATTCACCTTGTCCACGATGGACTGCCATGTTCCATTTTTTGTTGCCAATGACACAGTGGAGGTGACGAACAGTTGTTGATGGTGTTCTATCACCTCCATAATCAGGATCCTGTTTTCCTGTGGACTGAACCGCTTCTTCCTCTTCTTCTTCTCCTTGCCCTTCCCTGACCCCGAGGTCCCAGGCTGGTCCTCCGTGGGGCTTGTGGGGTTCGGGTTGTCCTCTGTACTTGCTCCGGCTGCCTCCATTGTGCTTCGCAGCTGTTATGTTTTTTTTTTGGCAGCTTTTATGGTGATTTTTCCCACCTGACGTGGGAATTGCAAGCCTGGCGCTGCTTGTCGCCGATTTTTCTATTGCGGTTGGGCCCATCGCAACATTTTTCGCGTTCGGGTTTTCTTTTTTATCGCCCTGGCGGTAGTTGTATCGCGGACATTTGAGGCGTTCTCAGGAAACTATCGCATGTTACCGCCGTGTTGAGAATACGACGTTGACACTGAGTTATTTTCCCGCGATAGACGGCGATATGAAAAATTGCGTTAGCCTATTTTGGCGATGTTTATCGCACGTTCTTGAGAATATCCCCCAAGGTGATTAACTCAAGCATTTCCATTCATCACTTTTTGCAGACTTTAGTATGACGTTCTATGGGCCAGAATCCCCAAGGTAAGTGTGACTGATCTGAATCACGCGTCCAGAGTTAGGATTTCCCTCGATTCTGCTTTATTTGAAGTAATTCTATTCACATGCTAAAGAGTAGTTTTGAAACCTGAAGAAAAACATATCCCTTGAAGATTGCAGAGTGTTGGAAATATACTCCTCATTGTAAATAAGCAAACCTACAACCTGGTCTATATTCAGGGTGAGCTCCTTGAAAAGGACTGGAGGCAGGCTATAGAATGCAGAGTGCAGGGGAGGTGTGGCTTCGGTGCCACTCGAGATGGCCGCTTGAGCAAGGAGCTCCGCCGCACCGGAGACAAGTTGCGGTCTGCTGGTGCGTTTTAGCACCGTTTCAGCTCTGAAAACCGGCTGTCCCTGCAGCGGAACCTGGGGGCAGCAAGATGAGCTGCTTGTTGTGACGAAGCGCGCTGCGCTTATCTCCAATTTTTGCATCGTCACGGCCACCTCAGAACGGCCGCCATTTTGACTTTTACTTCAAGTAAGTGCCTCAGATGCAGCACGCAGGAAACGCTATTCCTGACATCGTTTCTTGAACCTCTGCAGAAATATGGATTCCCTGCAGCTCTTTTTTGCATGGCTTCATCTGGTTTTGGATTCATGTGTCTCTATTCAGAATATATTTTCCTCAAGGCTCTTTCTGTGACGTATAATTTCTGAGGAGATTACTGTTTCAACCCAGAAATCAAATTACTCTTTCTCTTACGAAGTGGTCGACATTTTGCTTTTCTTATAAGTGAGCGCCTGTCATTCAGTGCTTTTTTCAGAAATGTTTTCCTTGATTCCTATTACACTTTGGATACCCCGGCAACCTCATTCATCAACCTAAGGTTTTAAATGGATCCTGGGGCTTCAGGTCAATCTATATATACTTAACAGTTCTTTCTAAGGCTCCTAAGTGCTGAGATGATCATAATTTAATTTAAGAACTTGGGAAATATCTTCTGCTCAACGAACTTCAACTCTTCCTAAACAAGGATCTTCCGCATTGTTCATTGCTGCCCAAATCTACTCTGACTTTGCCCTAGTAGCTGCCACATACCAAATGCTCTGTCATTGATGTTTCAGCCTAATATCATACTTTCAATACTTATTTGTGGGAGGTTTAATATCACGGAAAGTCTATGGTACTTTGTGATGATACTCTCGAGGAGCAATTACTGTTAATAATTTGTTTCTACTATTTCCACTCACATATACGATTCCCCTTTTATGGGTAGATTAAGGAAACCACAATTTGTATTTGTTCCTAAAGAACAGTCTTCGACGAGATCTGTTCCTCACTCATCAGTAGCAGTGCAATCATCTGTTGTTGAAGAAATGGCTGGTGTAGCTTCTGCTCGTACCTCATCATCACAGTCCGCAATACATAAGACCTCTCCACCCTCTTCAGCATCAAAACGGTTGAAACATGATCCTCCTTCTCTGGACAAGTCTTCTCCACCTATTTCCTTGGAATTGTTGCTGGAGGAGACTCGGGCTTTACGTCCTTTCGTAGAGGAAACGAATAGCAAGATGCAGCTCCTGGACGAAAAGTGGTCTTCAATGGAAAATAGAGTATCTGCAATGGAACAGCAACTTTCAGCTGTCCAAGGCGAAACTCAGAGAATCAATCTTTTGGAAAGAGAGGTGCACAGATTACAAAAACACACTGAGGATTTAGAGAATCGCAACAGGAGAAACAATCTACGCATTTACGGTTTACCTGAAGCTTTGGAAGGAGCTGACCCGGTCTCCTTTTTCTCCTCCTTCTTGCCAAAGTTGTTGGATAAGCCTTCCTCAACCTCGCTCAACATTCAGAGAGCCCACAGACTTGGTCCTCGCCCTTCGTTGTCTACATCTTTGACCAAGCCTAGAGGTGTTATCATTCTCTTCTTAAAATGTACTGACTTGTTGTCGGTTATCTCTGCAGCAAGGGCGAAACGTCAAATTTCATGGTTAGGCCAAAGATTGTTCCTTTCTCAGGATGTTTTTAATGCCACCGCAGCCAGAAGAAGGGAGTTTCTCAACCTTCGAGCTCCTCTCCGTTCTCTTGGAGTCAGATATGGCCTTTTCCATTCTTGCACTTTCAAGGTGACTTTCCAAAATAATACTGTGACATTTGAGGATCCTGCAGAACTTCAGAAGTTCATACAATCTCACACTTTGAGTAATATGGGCACTACTGGTTCTCCCAATGGTTGAATAGTTTGTACTTGCTTACTTGTAACTACTGTATTTCTCATTGTTATTGAATTGTGGGTCTATGTTCTGACTCTCTATTATATCTCCTCTTACCAGATGATGGGTATTTGATATTTCTCATGTTGTTCTCTTTTTTGTATCCTTGCAGGTTCGTATAATGTATTTACTATGTTTGGTCCGTTTTCCTCATTGTTATCTCCTTTGCCCCCGGTGTGGCTCCGGCTCCCCCATCTTGAGCGCGTCTTTTTCTCGTGTGTCGTCACCACCCCAGTGTTATTTCGTTCTTGTCCCCTACAGGTATGTTTCTTCAGTCGTCCTTTATGGATATGTACTGTCTTCTTTTTTGGCTTTCTATTTCCCTCTGTTATATTTCCCTTTTCTATGTTTTGTTTCCTTTCATCCCTTCTCTCTCTACTTCCTTTTTTACTTTCGCTCTGCAGATATCCTTTTCCTTCTTGTACTATGTAATGCAATTTTCTGTTCTACTCTTCCCTCGTTTTTCTCAAACATATCTTTTTTCTACTATTTGGCTTGGCCTATTACTCTTTCTATACTCCTTCACTAATGCCAACTTCATAATTTTGACTTCTAAGCCATTTTCTTGCATTCAGTATTGTCTCATGGAGTGTATCTTTCAATGTAGCATTGTTATTGGTTCTCTTGTTCTATATATATTGCTTATTTTCTTACATTCAGAGTTGTTACTTGGAATGTAAAAGGATTTATTAACCCTATAAAAAGGCAGAGAATTATTTCTCATTTAGCCTCCTATAATCCTGATTTAGCTTTATTACAAGAAACTCATCTATCGGAGGCTGAGGCTCTTAAACTCAAACGTAACTGGGTTGGTTCAGTTCTTGTTTCTCCTACCACTACAAAGAAAAATTGTGTTATTATTTTATGCCACAAAAACTTGAAATGTTCTGTTGTATTGCAAGAAGTTGACACAGATGGTAGATGGATTTTAGTTAAATTACTTATTAATGATAATATCTCTTTAACTGTCTTCAATATTTATGGCCCAACTCAACCAGATTATTCCTTCTGGCCTACTATTACAAACAAATGTTTACAGCACAAAGATGAATTTTTTATCCTAGGAGGTGATTGCAATCAGATCATGGACCCATTTATTGACCGTAAGTCTCAGATACGTTTCATCCCTCACAAAGCTCACAAACAATTTCACAACACTATTGCACAGGCACATCTCGTAGATGCTTGGAGAATATGTAACCCAGACCAAACAGAATTTTCTTTTTTCTCCCCTCCACATGGCTCCCTAATTCGATTAGATTACCTTTTTCTGTCTAAACCTCTGGCTCAGAATCTCATTTCATCCTCAATCAAACCTATCTTGATCTCTGATCATGCCCCGGTATTTGCTGATTTTGATTTGCTCCCTCCGCAACCCAGGCCCTCCAGGTGAAGGTTTAACAACTTCCTCCTACAAGATCCAGCTTTTTCTTCCTCCTTCACCTCTTTTGCAGAGGAATTTTTCTCTTTTAATGAAGGTCCATCCGTCTCTTCTGCCTTGGTGTGGGACGCTTTTAAAGCTGCTGCCCGCGGTTTCATTATTGATTTTGTTTCTAGGAAAAAGAAACATGCCCTTTCTCAACATAAAGCCCTACTTGATAACATTAAACGCTTGGAACATCAATTTTATACCTCCTCATCAGATTCTACTCTGCAGGAGCTTGTGCGGGCAAAGCTGGATTTTAATAATATTTCTACAGACAGTGCTTCTTCTATTCATCTTTGTAGTAGTGCCCGATACTATGGAGGCAGTAATAAGGTGGGTTCTCTTTTAGCTAATTACCTCAAATCCAGAAAAGAAAGAACTCTGATAAATTCCATTCAATCAGAGGATGGGAAATGTCTTTTTAAGGATCATGCCATTTTGGATGAATTTGCCTCCTTCTACGAAAACCTATACACTCCGGAATCTCCAGCATCGTCCTCTCTTATCGATTCGTATCTCAGTAATATCTCTCCCTCTTCATCTTCAGGTCTTGACTTCGATTCCCTATATTCGGATATATCGATCCAGGAGATTACTAATTCCCTAGGCTCATTAAAGAAAAACAAATCCCCTGGCCCAAACGGGTTTTCCGTCGAATTTTATTTACATTTTTCTAATATTTTACTCCCAAAACTCTTTAATCTTTTTCAATATTTTTGCACAACTGGTGGAGCAAGCGGTACTTTCCTGGAGGCTTCTATCTGCCTTATTCATAAAGAGGGTAAAGATCCGAAATTCTGCAAAAACTATCGTCCTATTTCTTTGATAAATGTAGATTATAAAATCTTCGCTTAAATATTAGCAATTCGCCTTGAATCACTCTTACCTCATTTAATTGGTCCAGAACAGTGTGGCTTCGTCAAGGGCAGACTAACATTTGATAATTCCCGGCTATTCTTTAATGTTCTAAATAAGGCATCTACTCTACACTATCCCTTAGCTGCAATATCTGTTGACGCGGAAAAGGCTTTTGATAGGGTTGACTGGTCGTTTTTATTTACATCACTCCGCTGGCATGGTTTCGGGCCTAAATTTATTTCTTTGGTTTCATTACTCTATACTACACCTACTGCCTCTACTATTGTCAATGGTCTTATTTCAAAACGTTTTTCCCTTCATCGTGGTGTTCGACAGGGTTGCCCCTTATCTCCTCTTCTCTTTATCTTATCTCTGGAACCCTTTTTGTCTCACATTCGTCATAATACTTCTATTTCTGGGTTTCTTTATGGAGATCGACACTTGAAGCTTTCTGCATATGCAGACAATATCTTACTTTTCATATCCAATCCGGAAACTTCTCTCCCCCCTTTAGTACAAGAAATCTCAAATTTTTTGGCGGTATCAGGTTACAAAATTAATTCTGATAAAACAGAAATTCTTCCTATTACCAAATATTGCTCGAAACATCATTTTGATATAACGGGATTTCGCTGGAATACTTCAAAAATTAAATACCTCAGTGTATGGTTTTCCAATTCCATTCCGGATTTGATCAAAATAAATATGAAAGAAATCCTGGACCGGGTTTCCAAACTACTTTCCTCCTGGAACCCTCTTTTTCTTTCCTGGTGGGGACGTCTTGATTCTATTAAGATGATGGTTACCCCTATAGAGTTATATGTTCTTTCAATGCTACCTGTTCTTATTCCTCCTCTTTATTTTAAAAAGCTGGACTCCCTTCTTTCTAAATTCCTATGGAATAGTAAAAAATCTAGAATTTCTTTATCTCATCTCAGGAAGTTAAAATCTATTGGAGGTGTAAATTTCCCAAACTTTAGAATATATCATAAAGCCTTTTGTCTCAAACAGGCTTCTTATTGGCTTCATACAGATATCTCCCCTCTTACTCCCTTATGGGTCAATATTGAACATTGCCTTCTCTCCCCTTTCTCTTTTTCAGAGATCCTTGCTTTTACCGCCAAAACTAGCCTCACATCTCTCCCGCTATTTAAATACACTTGCTCATTACTAAGACCTCATTGTCAACCAAAATTAATTTCCAAAAATAAGTTTTTACGCTCTCCTATTTGGCACAATCGCCTTCTCACCATTAACAACAGACCCTTATTTTGGAGTTCTTGGAGATCTAAGAGTATCATCTGGATTCCAGATATCTTTGATGGTATCTCTCCCTGTTCCTTCCCTCAGTTTCAAACCACTTTTCATTGTCCTCGTTCGTTTTTGCACAAATTTTTGTTACTGATGGAAAACCATTTTAGAAATTTTCTATTCTCTCCCCCTGAATACTCCTTGTCTCCGCAAGATTCACTTATCAAACTTTTATTGTTACTTCCGAAGGCTTCTCCTATCTATAAATTCTTCAATTCTGCTGATCCACAACGAGCCAAAACTAAGGTTGAACTTGTATGGGAAGCGGATCTGGGTTGTGAATGGAGCACTAACTTTTGGAACAAGATCTGGTTCAGATCGTTAAAAATCTCCAGATCTGCATCCACTACCCAATCTATGTTTTTTCTGTACCATAGATTGTTTTTTACTCCTATATCCATTGCTACTTTTACACACTTTGATGACAAAACTTGCTGGTCATGTGACCATCCATTAGCTGATTTATAGCACCTCCTTTTTTCTTGTCCTCACGTAGCCTCATTTTGGTCACAAATTTGGTCTAGGGTCTCAACTATTTTTAATCTCCATACTCCAGTATCAAACACCATCCTCTTTATAGGTAGTCTATCTGAATCACTTGGGTTACTATCTCATGAGTGGGACTTTTTGACCTCATGTTAGCCTTAGCCTTTCAACAGATCACACTTAATTGGAAATGCTCAAACAAACTTTCACTCAAATCCTGGTGGAACACTCTATGTCACTATCATAGATTGGATACTGCTTTTGCATCCTGTCATAATCCACAGAGAAATAGAGATATATTTTGGTTACCACTAACTTCTTATTTGAATAAAATCTCCATTGTTCAGATATCCCGTAATTCTTCTGAAAATGTACAGCCTCCATGATTTTCTGTTTTACTTCTTTGCCTTTTTTCTCTTTTCTTTTTAAAATATTTATTATTGTAATTCTATTTACACATATCAACTTGCATTCCATTTGCTCTGATATATATTTATTGTTATTTGATCCTCAGTTGTAGAGCATATCTTTTTTTTTTTCCTCCCTCATCCTATTTCTGTTTTCCTTATAAATCCTAAAAAAAATGTAAACGGCTTTCTACTATGTTTCATGGCATTTTATTCCGTATAACTTAATTGTTCTTGTATATTGTTCTGATTTTTTGCCCAATGCTGTATGATGAATTTTATCTTAATAAAGCTTATTAAACATTAGAATGCAGAGTGCAGCTTTTTCTTGCAATTCATTTTAAAGCCCTTGATGAAAGGTGGCTCAAAGAGCCTCTGAATTCCCCGCATTTTGGAGTGGTATGTACGTTGAGTCACCAATGAAAGCTGAGATCTAGGTAGCATGCTTCCAGCCGTGAAACCTGATTGGTTTGTTCTGGAATAAACCGTTGTTCCTAAAATGCTGATTAAATGCAGTCTGCAAGGGTGGTCCCGATCATGACAGAGAATGCTGATTCTTTCATATGAGGTTTCCATGAAGTCTTTTTGGCCGTAGACTGCTGTGCTAGCTCAGCCAAAGTAGACGGTCTAGTTGGCAAGTGCTCCCCATTAACACTGGAACTGCGGAGTAGCAAGCCTTGCTGCCCAGGGGCTTAATTCAGGCCACTGAAGCCCCTGAAGTGATATCCGAGTTTCAGGTACCTCAGGGGTAGAGGGCATCATTTTGACTTTTGCCACTTTCCCGGCCTTTCTGTCTTCTCACAGGCTCACTCCGATATTACCCTAGATTGCGTCACAACCACCGAATGAATGACCCTACACTGCAATTGTGCGGCCTTGCAGCAATGGACATAAAGCACAGTATAGTTAGGTAGGTGAATATGTAAGTGTGCAATTAGGGAAATAGAGGTGCAAATTGGTATATTTAGCAGAAATGCTTTCAAGAGCAACACAAAGCAACCACCTGTGCTGGAGGAAGATGCTTACATTTAGCAACTTGCCCCGAGCACTATCAAGTTAGATCGCTTCACTTCAGTTTCTCCCAAAAAAGATATTGTGCAACATGTAATGTTTGATGCAGTCATCTTTAAAATGTAATTTCATTAAAGGTAGAAACAATTTATTGGGTTGGGGGTGTTAGGGTAGGAACAAAAAAGCATGGACAGCAGGAGGAAGGCGGGTGTGGTAAATAAGAACGAACAGCGGGAGGAGGGCGAGGTGTGGGAAATACAGCACAGACAGCAAGAGGAAAGTAGGGGAGGGAAAGCAAGCACAGACAGTGGTAGGAGGGTGGGAGGTGGTAAAACAACAATGGACAATGAGAGGAGGGTCAGGGTAAGCAACACGTGGGAGGGGCAGAACCAGCAGGGATGAAGGAAAGGGACTGCAGAGACATGCACTATAAGAGGAATAGCATCTGTTACCACACATGCTAAAACCACACGAGGCTTAACAACGCAGTCAATACCACAACTGTGTCATTGCCATGAGTTCCATTACAATGCAAGCATTACAACGACTTGCTTTAGGGAAGCACTGGACTTTGGAACAGCTTAAATTACTATTCCAACTCCAGTCGGTGTATCAGTAGGGAAGGTGTTAGACTTAAAATCCAACACCAGTCCAACACTGCATTCCCTAAAGCAAGTCGCTGTAATGACTTGTGTTGTAATGGAACTCGTGGTAGCCTCGCAGTCGGGTACTGACTGCGTTGTAAAGGCAATACATTGTAATGCCTGCTTTGTAATAGATGTTTCCCCTAAAAGAGTGCATGTAAAAAGTAAAAAAAGAATACCAGCATGAGAGTACGACCAGTGGAAGGGCACAGGACACAGACATGAGGCTGTACTTCACCCATGCTCCATGACAGGGACACACACAAAGCAGAGTCGAAGAGCAGTCTCTGACCATTGGGAAGTAAGGAAATGAGAGAGATGTCTGAGCCAGCAAGAGTAGGTAATGGTAAGGAGTGGGCTCTAATCCTGTTTTACGTCTTTTTTTTCTTCATTTTGTTTGTTTAGAAAAGATTTTAGAAGAATAGTGCAAGCACTGTACAGGCGAAATCTAAAAAACCCTTTCATATACCAGGCCCCTAATTCTTCCAATGAAAACTTCATCATCATTAAAATAAAACCTGCCATTTAACTCACAACAAAGCAATAAATATAAATGCATATTGAGCACACTTTCCACTGTACCAATATGTTAAAACCCAACGTCAATGATTTTTATAAAATAATGGAAAGAGAAAGATGCACAATAAGCATGTTGCATTAACTGAAAATAAACTACCGTTTCACAGGTGACGAAGTAGATAAATGCACGTGTGTAATGGAACTGCTTTACCAAATGTACTTACGGTGTGCAGTAAATTGAGTTCCTGCATGCAACCCCTCACAGTCCAATTGAAGTCTTACTATACAATTATTACCTGCCACACAATTGCATACTTTCTTTAGGAGTACATTCCGCACGGGTACAGTATGAATATTTATACTAGTGAGGGAACATGGTCCATTATAGTTATTTTATAAAGTGCAACAACATATTAAAATAACCCCAAGAGATTGTCTGGCCACAGAGGTGTGAAACACACTGAAAACAGCAAGAACATCGATTAGATGTTAGCCTACAAAAACACACACCTCAGCTTACTGGAGGATTACTTTAACCATTATACCTCTTAGAGCAAAGCTCAGTGTTCCCCTGAACACCAGCAACAACTTCATGGAGCCACAAAATCACCCTCCTTCTAAAAAAAAAAAAAACACATCTATATGCAAACCTTGAAAACAACTTTCAATCCAACATTTGATAGTGTACTTGAAAGATTAGGGGCCTTATTATGAATCTGGTGGTGCAGGAGCAGGACTGCCCTGCTCCTGCACTGCCAAACCCATGGTTAAACCGCCCACCAAATTAGGAGTTTTCTCCTGTCTGGCGGGCGTTTTTTTGGCGTTCCCACAGCACCGCAATCGGAACGTCAAAATCAGTACCTGCATGGCATGGATTGGTTCAGTCCATGCCATGCAGGTAATGGGGGTGCATGCACATAGCGGGGCACAACATGTGCCCCCCTGCATGCACCCCATGGCCCTGAGGCAACAGGGGGCCCTGTAGGGCCCCCTTTGTTTTCTCTCCACCACGGTTTTCATGGTGAGCTCACCGCCATGAAAACTGCGGCAGAGAGGAAACTTGATATATTTTTTATGGGGACCGCGGCGGTCCTACTAAGCATATTGCGGCCTCAAGACCATCACACCACTGCCAGGGATCACTGATCCTTGGCGGTTGCAGCGGTCCCTGGGTGGCCCGAATGCCCTGGTCATAATAGGGCAGTCGGAAGACTGCCACCACTGCGCCCTCGCGAGTCTAGCAGTCCGTGGACCACCAGACTCTTAATAAGGCCCTAAGTCTTAAAGTATTTTAGGCCTGATGCTACCAATAACCTAAAGGCAATAAAAGATGAATGTGCCTTGTGGAAAACAGATACACCTGCACCGGACAAACATCTGCTATTCGTGCATGTCCGTAGACTGTAAAATGACCTACATTCCTTGGTGGAAAAGGTAACAGGAGGGAGAATTTAAGAAGTTGTTTCTCTGCCTGTCAATGCACAATGGCGTTAAGCCCGATACATTTCATAAAAATATCACTGTGACATACTCCTATAGTGCTCCTGGCTTATTTCTGAATTCCAACCGTAACACAGTGCTTACACCTGAAATTCAGGATTAAGTCATGAGTACTACAGGAGAAAGCCATGTCTACTCATAGAAAAACAGTGCCCAATGATTTAGCAGTGCTCTTTGGTGGCTGGGTAGGGTTTAGCACATAGAGATTCTCCTATTATATTGCTTTAGTTTTGTAGCAGAAGGCAGAAGGGCAAGTTTACACCTATGAATCAGATATAATTCCTTGGCGGCAATTCATAATGGAGCAGAACATTTAAAAACTAGAATTCTACTGATTGCCATCCATAATGGTATTTGATTTTCATCCCTGTTTTCCAGGATTCCCCATCTAATAACTTCAGTACAACTCACTAATGGGCCAGAATATTGTAAGTACTATAAAGGAGGTGAGAAAGTCACATTATCTCAGCAGCTGCTATACTATTGGAGTGTGCTTTTTTCAGTTCGTAGATCTCATGCGGCAACAAACTACATACATTTTGGCTGAACCTGCACAGATGTAAGTTTCAAGGGGAGCTTTGAGGAAAGGAACACACTCTGTACATGGAGAGTTTTACTTTTGTGAAGCTCTCACAGCTAGACAAACATTTGGGCTGCAAAGACAGGGCAGAAATGAGATACATTGCATGCCACAGACATTTAAGTCAGGCAGTCCCCTTTTGTGTTCAGCAGTATTTGATTGTGCAGTGGGTCTGAGAACATCGACCAAAGCCTCAGACATGGCCTTTGCTGAATTTTTCTAGATTGCACAATGATGGATACATGAAATTCAATATTCTTGACATTCAATAACCACAAATTACAGATGTATAGCCACCTTTATTTTTCTATAATTACCACTGCTGCCCTTTATTTGTTGTTCCTTAGTTCTTGAACTTGAAGATGCCCTACAAACGTAAGAACTGACTCTCCATATTACACCAGATTTTTCTGGGGCCATTCTTTATTCATGCCATTCTCAAATACAATTGTTGAACCATCATAATGATTCAGATGCTAGATTCGTATATAT
The DNA here is from genome assembly GCA_963921515.1 of Calotriton arnoldi. Lineage (NCBI taxonomy): Eukaryota > Metazoa > Chordata > Amphibia > Caudata > Salamandridae > Calotriton > Calotriton arnoldi. Next base: position 896,863 of record CAWUFW010007358.1, read on the forward strand.
GCTAAAATCAAAGTACATAACCATATCCTCACTCTAATGAACATTTATGCTCCCACACTAGATGACCCTCTCTTGTGGAAAAATATTACTACAGAAATCATTGAACTAGATACAGTCCCCCCTATTTTGGAAAGAGACTTCAATCTTATTAATAATCCCCTTTTAGATAGATCTTCCAGTTTCAAATTTAGACCCACTAAATCCTTTTATCTATTGAAATCCTTCTTTTCTATCACTAAACTTGTTGACCTTTTGATGACTGGCTAACCCTACAGCTAAGGAATTTACTTTTTTCTAACACACATTCTACTTTTAATAGACTTGATTACTTACTTACCTCCAGGTCAGTCTATGACCATGCTCTAATCACATTCTCTGCCATTACTGATTATTTTAAATTTTAACTAGGGTTGGGCATAACTGATGTCATTCTCACTAGAGTCATTAATCATAATTAAAGAACAATTACTCATAAATATGCGTAATTATGTGAGAAGAGTAATTCAACAGTTAGCGCTATTTCGATATTTTGCACACTTGGGTCCATAATGGGCTCTAGGATCCATATTGTGCTATGAAAATAGCACTAAATGCTACAGGACATGAACAGCAGTAGGCAGCAGCCACTCACTCTCTCTTAGATCATTGTTCCTGTGCTCCTGCAGTAGGATGATTGACCCAAATTATTCATGAACACTTAAGCAGGCATAATCACATAATTTCACATCACAAGAGTAACACATAATTACTCCGATTAGTCTGGCGTAATAAAAATGTTACCCAGACCTAATATTAACCATGATTACACCTCTAAAATTGTTCATTGGGATGTATTTAATCCTGCATCTGAGGAGTCACTATGTTCCTTATGGCACATAAAAACAAATATTTTATTCTAAATTATCTTTGCTAGAGAATCAAATTGCGGAATTACAGAGGTTTTTTATTTTCTTCCTGAGATAAATACAAATTTCAACTCCAAAAAATATGATATGAATATAACAACTTACTAAGCAAAAGTGCAGGCTTACTTGTTTCAATGGAAAAATCAACCTACTACTTTAATTCCAATAAATTGTGTATTAACAAAGATAAAAATCAAATCTATGTTATCAGGAATCCCAATGGTATACCTTACTCCTTAAACTGAAGTAATAGCAAAAGTATTTTGATCTTTCTAATCTACTCTTTATGGCAAGCCTGCAGTCCCTCAAAGTGATATCATTGATAATATTTAAAAAAATTGATAATTACCTCTAATTTTTTTCAGAAGAGAGACTCAAATTGGAAAACCCAATTGATATCCAAGAAATCCAATCGGCAATCAAGTCACTGACCTCCAATAAGTCACCAGGTCCAGATGGCATACCAGCAGAATTTTCCACATTTTTCCAAAGTCATTCCTCTCCCACATTACTTTCATTATTTACTGATTTTCAGCTAACTTCCAGTGTGGATGGTTCTTTTAAAGAAGCTATTATTATTGTTCTACTGAAACTCGATAAGGCCCCTTCTTCAGTTAACAATTATTGCCCAATACCTCTCATCAACCAGGATTGTAAATTATACACCAAGTATTAGCTAAACGACTAACACCTATACTCAGTTCTATTATCCAATCTGATCAAATAGGTTTTATTAAAGGCAGACTTTCTGTACATAATACACACCTTTTGTGTCATGTTCTATCTTCAACTAATAAACTCAAATGTCCTACTTGTCTATTGGGATTAGATGCTGAGAAATCTTTTAATAAAGTTAATTGACAGTTCCTGTTTCAAACATTGAAAGCTTTTCATTTTGGTTCTGATTTTCTGAATATGATTATAGCATTATATAATCCTTTATTAGCTACAATTCACACCGATGGCATCCTTTCCCCTCCCTTTAATTTGTAAAGGGGTACTGGGCAAGGATGCCCTTTACCAGTAGCGTTCCGTGGTAGGAGTGCCGGCCGGGCGGTGACGTGGGGCGGGGGAGGGGCAGGGTGGGGGGTAGTAAATCACGGATTACGTCCGAATACAGGTAAGTAAACATTTAAATAAATAAAACGAATTTCGTTGCGCGCACTGCATCGCATTTGGCGATGCAGCGCTCACAACGAAATTCGTTTTATTTATTTAAATGTTTACTTACCTGTATTCGGCCGTAATCCGTGGTTACTACCCCCCACCCTGCCCCTCCCCCACCCCACGTCACCGCCCGGCCGGCACTCCTACCACGGACCGCTACTGCCCTTTACTCCTCATGGCTGTTGAACCTTTTTTATGCTCTCGTTGCATTGATGGAGAATAAACTGGACTTTTTATAAAGAATGTTTGTAGGAAAGTAGGATCTGCTTCTATGAATACTCCCACTTTTTGCTTGATGTAATGCTGTTTCTGACTAGTCTAACTGGGATCCTGCTAATCAGGACCCCAGTCTCTCTGCGTTCTCCCCTAAATTGTTATGGTAAGTACTTAGGTACACCCCAGATTGGATACTGGGGGTACCCCTATAAGTCCCTAGTACATGGTACTAAGGTACCCAGGGCATAGGTACCCCAGAGGTCCTCCCATAGGCTGAAGCATGTATTATGCCACCTACGGGAGACCATTCAAACTATCACTACAGGCCTGCCATTGCAGCCTGTGTAAGCTGGTGCTAGCACCACTTACGAAAGATATAGGTTTCCCTATATCTAGGGTTACTGCGCTTAAGACCAATAAGTCACTCCTACAGCAGGCCTTTTCAATCCTGAAGGCAGGGTGCTCGGTTCTAAGTGTGAGGGTGCCTCTACATTAGCAGGACACCCCTACAGCCTTTGAATTACATTCTCCCGGGTTGTAACTGAGAAAGCCATATAACATATAGAGAGGCACCGCGTCATTGCGCGATGGCCATCTCGAAACTTACTGTAACAAACCCTGTCATGTTTGGTATCAAACATGTTGGAATCATACCCCCACACCATAAATGGTGTGGGAGGTATGATTCCAAGCACTGTAAAGGCCCTCCGTTAGGCCCTCAGTGCTCCCGGTACCAGTCTTCTAGACCCGGACAGCACAACATGGCTGCTGCCGACCAGAGACACGATTCTGCCCTCCTGCTGCTGAGCCAAGCTCGAGCAGGGGAAGGCAGAACAATAGGCATCCTGACACAGGGAGGTGTGACCACCTCCCAGACAGGGTTTAGTGTATTGGGGCAGGGTGGGAGCGCTTGCCAGCGCCACATAGTCTGCGTGTAGGGCACATTTGGTGCCCTCCATGCTTAGTCCAGTTCAAACCAGTACAGGGAGCTGTTGGCTCCCGCTCTGGCGCGAAACTGGACAGAGGACAGGGGAGTATCCTCCCCCTTGTCCAGCCCCTCCTTAGGGAGGGACCCCTGAATCGTCCAAACCCTTTCCTTAGGGTACTTAAGGGCATACCCGAGGGTGGGTCCCTAGATTCGTCGTGGGACATGATTCAATTCAGACACCACATCAACTTTGTTTGCCTGGGGACTCTGGACTTCGCTGGACTTCGCTCTGGGCATCAAGGCTGCAACCAGGAAGACCCCTGCTGCTCCTGATCTCTTCGCCCTGCTAGTCTGCTGCAACATCCGTGCCTGTGCTCCATAAAGGAAACCTTCCAAGGCCAGTGGGCATCCAAGACATCTGAAGGAATTTCCCTTGAAGTGAAGGAGTCACTTCCCTGCGTCTGCAGGCACCACAACTAAGCCGACCAGTCTGCTGATCCTGGGCTCCCATGGACTTCGAAAGGCTCAGAAACACAGGTCATGGTTCTTCACATCCCTCAAGGCCTGCCCTGTCCTCTCTTCAAGTTTGAGGCCAGTATCCCTCGTCGGTGCTGCAGGAATCGAATCCCTGTGCACTGCGTTGACTTGCAGTTGTAAAGGCTTGCTGGCTTCCTTTCACCAAAATCTTCGGACTCCAAGTAGCCCCAACCTCCAGCATCTCCAGTGACCAAGATCTTTGTCCTCAACGAATCACTTGCAACCTCCATCTTTGGAGAGTTTATCGAGGTCTTCGGCGACTCCAGTGCCTCCGGCCTGTGGGTCCTCTTGAGGGTCACCTTTGAATTATTTTGGGCTCCCCTTATTGCTCAGGGCCTGCCCTGACTCCCCTGCTTGTGGTCAGTCTCTTGGACCTTGCTGGTCCTGACATTGCACCTTCTTCAACTTCCTCATTGGTTGCAGTTGCCAAGGGTTGTTGATGTTCCCGCCAGACACCGACCCTTCAACTTTCGACAGCCAATGTGGGACAGCTTGTGCACAGCTCCTGGTCTTCCACAGCATCGCCTGCTCCATGCATACAGCTGCAGTTCCAAGGTCACCGTCATCTCTCCTGCAACACCCACATCGGTGGGCACTCGTCGTCTGTGCCTCCTGGTCACTCCTGAATGGCATAGACACTGTCCCCTCTGCTTGCAGGTTCTTCACATCTTGAATCCACCTTTGGGTTCCACCGGACACTTTCACCTTCTCCAGCAGTGGCACCTGTCTGAAATTTCCCATTGAGTTTGACGACGGTTTCCGATGCCATTTCACATCTATGCACACGGCTTCCCTGGTACAGGTATCCTGGTTCCTAAGGTATCCACAGGTGGGGTGGCTCTCCAACCTCGTGTCTTCCACGGGGTTTCTTCAGGGTCCACTGGGAAGGGTCCTTTTTCTTTAAAACTACAACCATGACTTACATGTTGATTTGTACGGAGAACTCGGTCGTGTTCTTACATTGCACACGACTTCTGTGGGGCTCCTAGATACTCACCTTGGGTGGTTCCTTGGATCCCCGGCACTTCTACGTCCTCTGACTATTGTCTTGACTTGAGTCGTGGTACGCATACCACCATTTTATTATATGGTTTGGTCTCCCCCTGGGGACCACTATGTATTCTGTTCTATTTACCTGTTTCTATTGCAAAGTATTGTTTCTATTGTGTATTTCTCCGCTTAGGAGATATCTGTATGTGTTAGTGAGTGTCTTATAATAAATACACATTTTTATAAATACACCGTATGGTTCTTTTCACTTAATCTATACCTATAGGATTATGTTCTGGTAAAACAAGTTGCTTTACACTCCTTCTGGACTAAGACTGAAGCCTGCTCTCCACAGCTACCACTTAGAGAGCTTTCTAAGGTTGTCTAAGACCACTAAAATCACCATAAGGGTTGTCTGGATCAGTGCAAGGTGTTCACTTACATAAGTGTACATCATATACTGAGCCAGCGACTCACAATGTTGTTTTAAAGGTCTCAGCCTATGCTGATGATATTGTGTTGTATGTTGAAAATTCCACTACCTCTGTTCCTATTATTTTACATATTATCAGTCACTATGTTCTTAACATCAGTAAAATGAGTTTTTCCCATTAAATGTTTTTTGTACTCCCACTATGATAGCAGATACAAATATTCTATGTAACTCTATTTCCGTAAAATACTTAGGTATTCCATATCTAACTCTATCAAAAGAACAATTGAAATCACTTATTCCAAATTAATAAGCAAACCTAGAGATAATCGTGATAAATAGTCAGCCCCTTCACTTGAACTGGTGGGGCTGAACTGAAGTGCTTAAATTGCTTATTAGTTCCCAAATACTTTACACATTATCTATACTACCAATTTGTTTCCCATCCAGCCTCTAGAATAATTTGTATAAGTTAATAAATTGATTCCTTTGTAATAGTAAGTCTCCACACATTAGTCTTAAAACTTTGCAAATTCCTGACAAAGACGGTGTATTGGATTACCTGATTTTAAGAAATACCATACATTATTTCTCACTGCAAAAAGTTCATTATAGTTTCAATTTGTTGACCCTGCATGTACTCCTAAGTGGCTTTTCATAGTAAATAATCTATTACATCCCTTTCCTTTGCCTACTTTTTTAACCATGGCTACCAGTAAGATTGGTGAATTTGTACCTGTCACTACTACCACTAAACCTGTATTATTGTCTTTTGACGAATAATTTGATATCAATACAAGGACATCTAAAAAGATTTCACTTTGGTATAACCCAAATTTAAAACATAATAAACATATCTCTTTTTGGGACTCCTGGATTATTGCAGGTGTATATATAATATTAGTGATATTTGCCAAGGAGAAATGTATTATTCTTTTATTGAATTGAGATATAAATTCCATCTGCCTACATCATACTTTTCTAAATATGAACTTCTTTGTAATTCTATTCTTAATTCCTATCTCAATTTGATACCATCAGTTAAGGTGACTTGTATCGAATTATGTGTAATCATGTTTAGTTATTCCGGACACATAGCTTCTAAAGTCTATAAAAAAAACTCACCACTAAGCCCTATTTTTTTACTCACCTGATGAATAGATAGAGTCCGGACTTAGATGGTCAACTATCTATTGAACAATTGAAATCTGTTTGGCTGAGTAATATTGCTAGCTTTCTCCCAGTTTCTATTTCACAAACTAATGTATTTCTGTTAAACAATTTATTCAGGTCTTCAGATAAAATGTCCCAAGCAAAATTAATTGACACACCAAACTGTTAGCATTGCAAAAATACTATTGTGTCTTTAAAGAATATGTTCAATGACAGTTCTGCTTTTTTAAATTTTTGGACAGAAGTATGGAAAATTATTGGAAATATTTTTTTCCTTTGTCATTCAATATCGTGTAAATCTCATGCTCTTACATACGCTCTTTCTCATGATGATTGTAAGCTCTCTGATTGTTTCTATCTCTACAGCTGTTAAATCAATTTCTCCAAATTGGAAAGATGCTAGCTTATTATCTGTTCATTCATTGTGGGATTTGACAGTTTTTCTTAGATGTGGATATTCTTCATTATTATCTCCATGTAAGGATTCTTCCCTGCTGGTTTCACCTGTGTAGCATACTCTTTTTTTTTTTGTGTCCTCATTCTGCCAATTCTCTTGTTGGTAGCGCTCTTTTCCCAATTGCCAAAGCATGGGGTTGAGCCATTCCATCCAAGAAAAAAGCTGTTTCCTTTTCCAACCCTTCACCGGTGTGCCCATAGCAGAGAGGGGACCAGGACCGACAGCAATTATTTGGCTTAATCATTGGACCTCCTGGAACTTTGACTCCAATCAACCAGCATTGTCCACAATTTCTCCTGACTACTGGGATCACAGGCCATATCAAACTGACTTGTACAAATTATATGTTTAACACAGTCAGAAAAACGGGGAGAGACTCCAGATTTCCAAGACCTGCAAATCTCTTGTCTCCCTAATAGGATCGTGTAGAAAATAAATCTGGAGATGACAGTGTTTGGTCGGGTGGGACAGTCCTGACGAAGCCCAAAAAATATAAGCATAGGGCTTACCTTGACTTGCAGGCCAGTTACTTCAGTCAAAAACTTACACAGCTCAGTCCAATAGTCAGTGATCCTGGGGCATGTCATAAACATATGCATATCATCCGCCAGAGGGTACATACATCTTGGGCATGCGTACTGAGTTCCTGTGAATCTTGATAACTTTGCTGGAGACCAATATACTCTGTACATAGTAAAAAGATGATTACGCTTGAGAAAAGCGGGTTTCACCACCGCTCGGAGTATCGCAAAAGAATCAAGCCAGACCTCCTTAACATTTAGATCGACTAAATCTTCTGCCCAAAGCTTTAAAATATCTGTGTCTATGTCATCATCCACCTCTAGCAGAGTGAGATACCACAAATAAACTTCCTTTTTAATAGGGCCTGTTCTAATCGCCTAGTCTAGCCAGGAGTCCTCTTCCTCCTCCTCCCAAACCTGTCTTGCCCACCAGGAGGAGACTTGGTAGTATTTAAATCTAGTCAGTTGACCCCTGGTGCAATGACTCAGGATGTCCCAGCTGACCAAAGATGACGCCGATTTGAGGTCCCCCCACCGGGACAGCCCTGCAGATTTTAAGGGAAGACTGAGCAGATCTCTTAAACACTCGGGGGTTCCTGGTGAATCCCAAATCGGCGCCCTGGAAGAATAGTAAGGAACTCCTAGTTTTTTCCGAAAAAACACCCAGGTTCTTAAGGCCCCCTGCAAAATCTTCAGCCTCACTTTTTTAAAGTACTTCGGTCTCCATATTTAAAAAGAAACTGACCCTGTCCCTCCCTCAGAACACTTAACATTGCCCCAAAAAGTATTCCTAAGGGGGACCTGTCCACATTATTTAACAGCATACGAAAGTTCTTGAAATGGAATGCATACCAATACGTCATAAGATCAGGGAGAGCCACCCCCCCCCCCCTTCTCCAGCCTCCTCCTAAGCTTTTTCCAGGATATCCTTGATCCCTTGGAGGACCAGATAAAGCTATCAATCTTCCCCTGCAAATTAGCTAACTCTCCTTTGTCGAAAGATAAGGGTATAGAATTAAAAATAAAAGTGATCTTGTGATAACAATCATTTTGATGAGGTTAACCCTACCATATATATTTATGGGTAGGTTCGCCCAACTTACCAACAGCCTCCCGATCTCCTGACTTGCCTTCTTCCAATTAACTCTAGGAACATCCGCTAATTTCTGCGCAATTATAATACCCAAATAACGCATTTGCGACTTGGCCCCCTGGGTTTGCCTAGGTTGGTTTCATTCCATAATTTTGGTCTTCCCTCTGTTTACCTTATAGCCTGATATCTTCCCAAAGAGTTCCGCCTTAGCCATTAGATTTGGAATAGCCACCTCAGGGTTAACCATATAAAGTATAAGATCGTCTGCATCCAAAGCCAGCTTTGCCACTAGACCCGCAAACTTGAACGGAAAGATAGTAGAATCCGCTCTAATCAGGGAGGTGAACGGCTCAATATAAAGATTAAATAGAAGCGGGGACAGGGGACACCCCTGTCTAATTCCCCGCGTTATATTAAACCAATCCGATAGCTCCCTGTTGATCAAAACCCTGGCTCTAGGCAAACAGTACAAGTTTTGGACATCCCTTACTATGTTCTGCAGAAACCCAAAGATCTTTAAAACCTCCCAAAGGTAGGGCCAGTGAACTTGATCAAACGCCTTAGCGGCATCAACAGCTACAGCTGTTACGGGTAGGTTATAAGCTTCTGCCAGATCCACAACCCCAAGCATCCCGAAGGTAAGCTCATTGAGCGGCCTCCCGGGGATAAATCCTCGTTGATCCTGATGAATAACTCATTTAATAACCTGGGCGACCCTGGAGGCCAATATCCCCGAAAAAACCTTATAGTCAGTGTTCAAAAGCGATATTGGCCTATAGGAATCTACTGCCAAAGGGTCTTTGTTGGGTTTCAGGATCAGCGTTACCGTGGCCTCAGCCCAAGACAACTGAGCTTTTTCCCCTTCCAGAAATATTGCGTTAAATAGGCATTTCAACACTGGTGCTATACTATCAAGGAGTTTAGAATAGATCTCAACAGGCAGACCATCGGGCCGGCCGCCTTCCCCCTTGCCATCTTTCTCAGCTGTACCCGGACCTCATCTTCCGTTATCTCAGCCATTAAGGACCTCGTTTGATCATCATTTAAACTAGGGAGTTCAACCTTCCCCAGCCAGGCCTCTATATTCTCCCTCTCCGGCAAAATATCATCTTTGTATAGCCCACTCATATATCTACGGGCTTCCGTGCCTATTTCTGAGTTGGTATCTAGTAAAACTCCTGTTTCAACATCCCTTAGATTACAAATTAAATTTCTAGATGTATCAGATTTGGCTTTCCAAGCCAGAAGCGAGCTACTCCTCTCTCCATACGCAAAATGCTGCAACTTACTGACCCTCCATCTATCCAATAGCCTTTTATCAAGTTCCCTTTGATATTCCGCTTGGAGCTGTTCTAACTCTTTGCCAAGCAAAGAAACTTTACTGGAGCCCTCCAATGATGCCTTTTTGAGCTCCTGTTCCTTACACTTGATCTTTTTGGAGTGTTCCTCCTCTTGCTGTTTCATAGCTCGCCTCTTTCCCACCATTATAGAAGTTCCTATAGCCCTTAGAAAAGGTTTGAAGATATCCCAGATGACTTGAATTTTTGCTGATCCCATATTAGCTTGAAAAAAGACCAAAGCCTCATCTCTTATACTTAATACCACCCCTTCATTTAACAGTATAGTTCTATCTAAGGTCCACCTTTTCATGCCGGACTTACAATAATGCCTGAGGGACAAGAACACAGCCGAATGATCTGAAAGAATGGCGGGGAGATGTTTAACCTCTTCAACCGATGTTAATAACTCCTGATCTACTAAGAAATAATCGATACGGGAGTGGTGGCCATATTTTTTTCTGTAAAAGGTAAAGTCTTTTGTCTCCCCCATCTTACATCTCCAAATGTCTACCAAATTCAGCTCTCGAATCATGGTCTTAACTACCGCTGATGTTCTAGGGGGACTGGCATATTTAACTTTAGAGGTTCTATCCAGATCCTTGTTTTGTACTATATTAAAGTTTGCCTCCGATTATGACCGGAGCAATAGCCAGTATTAGGCATGCCTCAAGCTTAATTAAAGCATCTGGAGCATCATCATTCGGATAATAATAATTAGCGCAGACTATTGACAGCCCCTGTATCCTCAGATTGGCAACCAACCATCTCCCGGAGGAGTCTGTCTGATAGATTTCTAACTTTATGCCTAAATTATTTCGTATAATGACCGCCACACCTCTTGCGCTGCCTCTTTGGTCCGAACAAACTGCTTCCTGGACCCAGCTCAATTTATTAAAAGAGGTACCACACTCATCCCGTTCCAAATGAGTTTCCTGAAGCAGAATAACACTAGCCTCGCTATTCTTAAGGAATTCAGAAACCCGAGCCAACTTCTTCCTGGACCTCAGACCATTCACATTCCAGGATATAAAATGAACCGGGTTTATTTACTCATTTCTGCGGTATGATCCCCAGTTCCAGAAAGACCACCTTGACCTGTCTTCATAATCCGCTCCCCCTCTGAATAGAATCGAATGACCCCCCGTAATTAGGACCACACTGACGTATGACAGAACAAAGACAATTTTTTCCATTTTTCTCCCATGCTCCCACCACACTGTGCACCCCACCACCCACCCACCTTGGGGAACCCTCCTTCCTATCCCTAGGCGAAAAAACGCCTTTCGGGAACCCCTGAGCTAGAGGAGGGGAAGTCCAAACCAAAATGCTAATAAAAAGATAACTAATACTAGTGAAGAAAAACATGACTGGGGGTCAGATTTCTACCCATACATAGATTGATCCTCAACTCCCTATTTCAACTCCCTATTCTGAGCCTTCCATCTGCACCAAAAGAGAGTCCACCTCTTCTGGATCTCTAATGTTGTACATATTATTCCGACACATTATCCTCAGCATTGCAGGGAACTTCATCTGTACCTGGGCCCCCTTACTGCATAAATCATTCATTTTTGTGCCCAGCTCCCACTGCCTCTGGGCTGTTCTCTTACCCACATCGGATCGTATTTGATAACTGAGGTCTCCAAACTTCAGGAAACGATCCTTCAAGGCACGCCCCAACACTAACTCCTTAACCGAGAAAGAGAGAAAGTTTCTCAGTATTTTCCTTGGGGTCTTCCTCCCAGGGTTTAACCTGAACGGGTCTCTATGCACCCTTTGTATCTCTCTGTCCCAATCAATATCCGACCTATCCTGAAGTAGACCTCCCAACAGCTTCCACACAAAAACTTTGATGTCATTATTTTCAGAATTTTCGGGGATATTCAAAAGTCGCACATTATTGCACCTAGCCTGCAATTCGAGCCTCTCCAGGTCCTCTTGCAACAGCTTATTTTGCTTTTTAAGACCCACAATTTCACTGGTATTCACAGCCGTCGCAGCTGACAATGACTTCACCTCGCCTTCTAAAGCTGAAGTCCGTTGGGCAATTCCATCTATTTTCTGTTCGAGTATCCCACATTTTTCTTGAATGCCCTTTTGATTATGTTCAGAAGTCTCGAATTTAACTAGGATATCTTGTCTCAGGGTAAAAAGTAGATCTGCCAGCTGGTTTCCTGAGGGAGACTTTTCCTGAAGACGATGATCCGACCCAGAGCTCTCACCGTTGTCCTGGCTGGGACTGTTACCTTCAGCCCCCTTACCCATTATACCATCCTGAGCTACTTGGGCATCGGGTATGATATCGTCTCAACTTTCTGCCAGTGGGGAAAAACGATTTTCCAACTGCAACGGTTCAGCCTGGGATGGCCGTTCCACAGCCTTACTCCCCCCCCCCCCTCTGAGGATGCCGCAACCTGCTCCATGATTTTAAAGTAAGACCTAAGGGAGGGGTAGGCTTAGGAAATTAACGCATCTCCTTTGGCCCGCACCTCTTGGTTCTCCCAGTCCCTCTGGTCACTTTTTTAACAGGGGTTACTGCTTGGGGCTCTCTGGCTACAGGGACCTTTGCTTTTCCTTTCTTCTCGGGCATAGAGCGTAAAAGATACCTGTTCCTAACAGGCGGAGGTTGCGCCTCTCTAGCGGCAACAAACTCTGTAACCTTTTTCTCCCCTGTAAGAACCTGTGGGGTGACTCCTCTATACCTATCACCCTCCAATTCCTCATTTGTCAAATTCACGCAGGAAGGGAAATCCTGGGAGGGAAGGTCGTTTTCCATCCACCTCCACTTTACCTTGACCTTGCTGCTGTAACGCTGTTGCTATGGCCGAGTCTCGTCAGGGAGACCTAAGGTCGATACCTCTCGACTTACTGCCGGCTCCCTAAAATCTGAATTGCAGCCTCTCCTGTGCTTTGCCTCCAAGGATTCAGATCCGGTGGAGGCTGTACAGGCTCTGCCCCGCCTGAGCCCGGTCAACGCCGTCACCACCCGTTATCTTCGCAGAAAGGCCGCCGCCCAGCACCAATTTCCCTGAGGGGCTGGGCTGGCTGCCGTATCCGTGCCTGTGCCCATACGCGCCGCTAACGCGGAACAAAACTGCCGAGTTCACTTACGCTCACCACCGTTCCTTGCCACCGCCAACCAAGTCATTACCCCTAACCACGAGCTTCACACCGATGGACTCTCCACTCCTCCGCTCAGGAGCTCTCACGACCGGCGTAAACCGGCCGCCATGTTACCCGATCACGTGACTGCAATGAGCTGTGTGGCATACTCTTGACTCGGATATTATTAACCCTAATGCTTTATTGGGCCCAGAATATATTGCTCTCTCTTTATTATAGCAGCCATTATAATTTTGATCTATATCATGCAGGTTTTTATTCACTTGCACTAATCTAATAGGCTTATGTAAGTTATTGTTATTATACTATCTTACAATGACCTAGATTTTGTTCCTTACAGTGACTGTACTATTTTTGTATGCTCCTAATTATTTGTCTTGCTTATAATCAAAACATTGTTTTGAACAGTAGTGACACTAGCAAGTTTTGTGACAGAAAATGTGGAAAAACATACAGTCCATGCATGGGCTATTATCTGCGCCTCTTTAAGGGAGAACTCATTGCCAGTTTACAAACTAAGCTGCTTTGAGTATGATTTTGTTCTTATGCTCTTCATCTTATAGAGAAGACCTAAATAACTGACATTAGTACAGTGGACTAAATCAGACAGTCACATAATCTGCAGCAATTCACTTCAACCTAACAATTATAGTGTGCCAGTGCCCACTCTGGAGCTCTACAGGCAGAACTTAAGGACACTACTACAAACAGCAATGCTGTAACTAAACAGGACTGACAGTTAAAGACTAAATCAACTAACTGACAGATAGAGGACCTCATTTTGATGTCAATACTATTGTTGTGGCAGAGGCAGCAAATTGACTATGCCACGAAAATTAAACCACCAAGTTTAAAGTGGTTTACCAGTTTTCGCAGACATTTTCCACGACATGGCTTCCACCTGCATGTCAGGAGAGGACCTTTTGTCTGGGATATTCATGTTGGACTCAGAGAGAACCCATTTTAAATGCAAGTCCCTTGCATGTTGAAAGAATATTTCCAGCCAACAGGGCATTAATGGTTAGGTCATTTCTTGAAAGAGATCCCTGGATTTTCCCCCTTAGCGGCTCTGTCTCCAGGAACTCTCATGCCACATGCTATAGTTTGCTCTTGGTAGGCAGTCTTATTTTCCTGTGCGCTTTTTTTAATGGATTTTTTTGTTTTTCCGTATGGTCAGTGACATGAGTTACTGGGTGTACTGCATTACATAACTGTCAAATTTATGTCATTAAGCATTTGAAGTCAATTGTGTTTCTTTCAGGGCATGCATATATACAAGTTGCAAAATGTTATGCCTATTATCAATTGATTGATGATAGAAAAGTGTGTACAGCTATAGCTTGTTGAATTAATTCCACTCCACAAAGCCTACAGCACACTGTCATAATCACTGGCTGATATCATAAGGGATGTCTTCAATGCTTTTCTCTTCAACCATGCTTCATTGGACTGTGCAAAAGAAACAATTGATGGACGGAATGCTGGACAATGCAAATATTCACCTCCAGTCACAAGCAGTTCGGGCTGGACTGTTCCCACAAGGAACAGGGTCAAGACTGATTTGCATATGGCTGGGTCCAATGGGGTGGTGTGGTGAGCAAAAGAATGATGGATTTAACTTTAACCCAGATCCTTGTGACTGGCGGTGAATGTTTGCATTGTCCATCATTCCGTCCATCAATTGTTTCTTTTTGCATATGTCGCCCTAAGTGGGAAGGGTATGCGCAGTCATGGGTCCCGTGCTCACTACACCACTGGATTCAAGCTAGCCTGGCTGATGAAGGGTGATGCCCTGAAACCGGTCCCAGGATGCTTGTTTCCGGTCCAGGGAGGACCTGGCTTGGCAGTTCGGGCTGGACTGTTCCCACAAGGAACAGGGTCAAGACTGATTTGCATATTGCTGGGTCCAATCTGGGGTGGTGTGGTGAGAAAAAGAATGATGGATTTAACCCAGATCCTTGTGACTGAGGGTGAATGTTTGCATTGTGCAGCATTCCGTCCATCAATTGCTTCTTTCGCATATGTCGCCCTAAGTGGGAAGGGTATGCCCAGACGTGGGTCCCGTGCTCACTACACCACTGGATTCAAGCTAGCCTGGTTGATGAAGGGTGATGCCCTGAAACCGGTCCCAGGATGCTTGTTTCCGGTCCAGGGAGGACCTGGCTTGGCAGTTCGGGCTGGACTGTTCCCACAAGGAACAGGGTCAAGACTGATTTGCATATTGCTGGGTCCAATCTGGGGTGGTGTGGTGAGCAAAAGAATGATGGATTTAACCCAGATCCTTGTGACTGGGGGTGAATATTTGCATTGTCCAGCATTCTGTCCATCAATTGTTTCTTTTGCATTGGACTTTGCAGCACATAGGTACAGATCTCTGAACCATTGAAACAATATCTTAAACGTTTTCCAGCACATATTAAACATTATAATATATTTACTGTTCTGAAGAGTGTCTTTTGATAGAGGATCTCACCCAGAGCCTCATGTAAGATACTTTTAAAGAGGTAGAACTTTCCAAAAACCGTAGCCCCCCTCCTGGAAACCATGCCCACTGTGATGTACTCACCTGGTTCCAACAATGGAGACAACACTGGAGCCGATGCTGGACCTTCTATCCCTCCCAGAGCCACACAAGATCAAGGGACCAAACTCCTTAGATGACACACAGCCCCTGGGTGGAAGACGGTTGGGGTAAAATAAAGAAAGAGAGACTCGCGGTATTGGATCTGCTCAGCAGCTGTGCAACACTGCGTAACAGGATTTGCCACTTCTGAGAACTTCTGCGTTTGTGATGTAGATGTACACTGTACCAGAACCTCTGGTTTTGCGATGGCGCAATACACTGCAAATAACAAGAGGAGGCAGTTATCATCAGTACACTAAAAGGTCTCTACATACAATAATCACGCATTAACTTCAGTGACATACACTTATCAGCTGCACTGCATGAGAGCAGAATAACCAAAATCACAGATTGGAGTGTGGCACTACCAGGGGTAACTCGGAACACAGGTTGGAGTTACGTGCATTCCCAAGGATAAACTCGCAACACAGGTTGGAGTTACTTGCACTCCCAAAGATAAACTCGGAACACAGGTTGAAGTTTCTTGCACTCCAAGGGATAAAATTCTGACACAGGTTGGGGTACAAGGTAAATACATATACCAAAGACTCTGGAGTGCTTTCTCTTGGCACTACTGTTCATCAGAGAAACACAGATCTGAAGTCTTTAGTCTTTGTGTAAATATCACCTGTTGTTTCCGCAGGAGCAAGATGCAAGGTTGTGATGCTGGATTCCAACGTCCCACACCTACCAGTACGAGCCCAACAAGTTAAAAGCCAGCACAGTAGAAATGGGGGAAGAGGAGAAACAAAACAAGGGATAAGAAAGGGAGAATGTCACTAATGCACTTCAGGAGCAGATGTCCCTGTGTTGTAGTTTGCATGGTTCCTATAATGGAATCAATTTACATGTATTACCAAGTGTGCATATGGAATACTCTTCCCCAACAAAGACTGTATGCCACTAAATGTAACAACCTGGGTTGATCCCCTCTTCCGTATGAATAGGGTAAAGGATAGTTGATAATAGATATATGGTGGATTTATTTGGAAAAGAGAAACCGTCATTTATTAGGTGTACTCACTGTAACAACTCTATGCTAAATTAGAGTAAGTAGTATACTAACCTTTAATATCTCTAATGAAACCTTTGATCATGCCCAAAATGAATTATATCCAACATTTATCAGGAAAAAAACAAAAAAAATATTTTCCATACTGGATAAACTATGATGCACAAAAAGATGCAGGGCCTTGGATAATAACAATTAGCTCCTTATAAAATCAGGAAACTAATATCTAGTCTCTTGTCTTCATAGCAATCAAGTAATGACCAAGAATCCGGATCCCCATACACCAAAAAGGGAATCTATATTAGATAAGTATTGTGGCAGAGCTTAGTTTTTTTAATAATAAAAAAAAGGAAAGAAAATTTTACCGCCTTGAGTCAATAAATGAGTGCGATACTTTGTCTTTTTTCTTGTGTCCTCCGTCAGGAATCAACGATGAAACTCCACCGGCGCTGAAGGATCTCCTTGAATGCCGTTATCCAGAAAGAGCAAATGAGGAAAAATGTGAGCCAAAGCCCGCAGAGGGAAAATGCCGCACACCCTGCGACCCAGAAGGACTCCGGATCAAAACCCTCTGAACCAGAACATGTAGATGGACGCCCAACAGGAGGAAGCCGGCACACGTCCGAATGCGGCTCAGGAATTCAGGTAAGTGCTCTGCGAGGGCTGGGTGCTAGGAATGCTCGAGTGAAACTGAACGTGAACCACGTTCACAGTTCACTCAGCTTCCTGTATTCTGTTTGGCTCCGCCCCGCGCACACATGCGATCGGGATTAGAGCTGGAGCAGGAGCAGGACCGACAGTATACCTCCCCTAGGTTCCCCCTACTGGCTTGGGTTTATCAGGACAATTTCTGTGGAACGATCGCAGTAGAATAGGGGCATGAACATGTCCAGCGGGTTCTCATGTGCGGTCTTCTGGCCATACCCCTTCCGATGGATCAACTATTGTACCCGGGCTCTGATTCTGCGGGATTCAATGATAGCTTCTACTTTGTATTCAGGTTCCTCATCTACCAATACGGGGGGGGGGGGGTTGGACAAGCAGAGCTGTTCTGGACACTACTGGTTTTAACGAGACATGAAAAAGAAGGCGGTAAATCCAACTTCATGGCAACAGGGTTATCTACCCTTGAAATGGTGTAAGGCCCTACAAAACGAAGCTTGAATTTACGTGCGCCTTTCACTGCAATGTTTATCATGAACAACCACACCTTGTCTCCAATTGTATAGACAGGAGATAGTCGGCGATGGAGATCCGCACTCTCTTTGTTTTTTTCAAACAAATTTTATTCATTTTCTCCAGTTACAGTACATGAGAAAAAAGAAATATTCAAGTAACCGTTAGGTTCATAGCAGGGTCTCACATATATACATGGCAGTGCCATAACTCGCCTATTAGTGCTGCACAATTTGACGTTGTGCCACCTTCATAGTCTCGTCTCAAGTGGGACCGGCTGAGTGGCCTGCGTCCCATCGTGGCATCTCTTCCTACCCTGCTATTACAACAACAGCACTATTGTCTTGGATCAAGATATAGCAAGTAATAGGCATTTTTTCAAACTCCCCACCCCCCATCCCCTGCTGACTGGCCGCTCTGGAATTTTAAAAACCTAAATCTATAAGGTTGCGACTCAGACCTAGCTTGTGAAAGGCGGAAAGTAGGATGTCTGTCCCAGTGAGGACACTACATACTATGAGGCTAACTGGGAACCAGGATAAGACTTGATCACGGAGGTCCTCGTGTCTCGGCTACGAGAGTGGAGGCTCCTATTGGGGCAATGGATTAGAAGTGGAGTGTGGAAGTCTACACAGGGCCTCTGGAGTAAGGGTGTCGGCTGCTTTGAAGGCTTCCAGCAAGAGGTCCCAACTCATAGCAATCGGTTCCTTTCGTAGGCCTCTTTTTTCTTCTCGCCGGATAGCTGTGCTTTCAGCCAGTCCCCATTTCTCCACTTCTTCCTTCCAACTAAGCAACGTTGGGGCCGAGGGGGATTTCCACCTCCTGGCTATACCTCGCTTCGCAAGTAGCAATGCCAGATCTGCGAATTTGGCTCGCACCTTTTTCTCTTTTCACCGTCTATAGCATGGGTACTCACAAACTTTCTCTCGGGGGCCAAATTTACAGTGTGGTTTGTGGCCGAGGGCCGCACCGGTGGGGGCGGAGTCATTGGGGGAGGGGGCGGGGCTAGAGCAAAACAAAACTGTGACCATGAGGTGGAAAACACACAAGATGATGGACGGAATGCTGCACATTGGCAAACATTCACCCCCAGTCACAGATCTGGGATTAATCCATCATTATTTTGCTTCACCACGCCACCCCAGTTCAGACATAGCCATATGCAAATCAGTCTTGACCCTGTGCCTCATGGGAACAGTCCAGACCGAACTGCCAAGCCATGTCTTCCCTGGACCGGAATCAAGCATCCTAGGACCGGTTTCAGGCTATCAGCCTTCATCAGCCAGGATAGCTTGACTCCAGTGGCGTAGTGAGCACGGGACCCACGTCTGGGCATACCCTTCCCACATAGGGCAAAATGCAAAACACACAAGATGATGGACGGAATGCTGCACATTGGCAAACATTCACCCCCAGTCACAGATCTGGGATTAATCCATCGTTATTTTGCTTCACCACGCCACCCCAGTTCAGACATAGCCATATGCAAATCAGTCTTGACCCTGTGCCTCATGGGAACAGTCCAGACCTAACTGCCAAGCCATGTCTTCCCTGGACCGGAATCAAGCATCCTAGGACCGGTTTCAGGCTATCAGCCTTCATCAGCCAGGATAGCTTGACTCCAGTGGCATAGTGAGCACGGGACCCACGTCTGGGCATACCCTTCCCACATAGGGCAAAATGCAAAACACACAAGATGATGGACGGAATGCTGCACATTGGCAAACATTCACCCCCAGTCACAGATCTGGGATTAATCCATCGTTATTTTGCTTCACCACGCCACCCCAGTTCAGACATAGCCATATGCAAATCAGTCTTGACCCTGTGCATCATGGGAACAGTCCAGACCGAACTGCCAAGCCATGTCTTCCCTGGACCGGAATCAAGCATCCTAGGACCGGTTTCAGGCTATCAGCCTTCATCAGCCAGGATAGCTTGACTCCAGTGGCGTAGTGAGCACGGGACCCACGTCTGGGCACACCCTTCCCACATAGGACAAAATGCAAAACACACAAGATGATGGACGGAATGCTGCACATTGGCAAACATTCACCCCCAGTCACAGATCTGGGATTAATCCATCGTTATTTTGCTTCACCACGCCACCCCAGTTCAGACATAGCCATATGCAAATCAGTCTTGACCCTGTGCCTCATGGGAACAGTCCAGACCGAACTGCCAAGCCATGTCTTCCCTGGACCGGAATCAAGCATCCTAGGACCGGTTTCAGGCTATCAGCCTTCATCAGCCAGGATAGCTTGACTCCAGTGGCGTAGTGAGCACGGGACCCATGTCTGGGCATACCCTTCCCACATAGGGCAAAATGCAAAACACACAAGATGATGGACGGAATGCTGCACATTGGCAAACATTCACCCCCAGTCACAGATCTGGGATTAATCCATCGTTATTTTGCTTCACCACGCCACCCCAGTTCAGACATAGCCATATGCAAATCAGTCTTGACCCTGTGCCTCATGGGAACAGTCCAGACCGAACTGCCAAGCCATGTCTTCCCTGGACCGGAATCAAGCATCCTAGGACCGGTTTCAGGCTATCAGCCTTCATCAGCCAGGATAGCTTGACTCCAGTGGCATAGTGAGCACGGGACCCACGTCTGGGCATACCCTTCCCACATAGGGCAAAATGCAAAACACACAAGATGATGGACGGAATGCTGCACATTGGCAAACATTCACCCCCAGTCACAGATCTGGGATTAATCCATCGTTATTTTGCTTCACCACGCCACCCCAGTTCAGACATAGCCATATGCAAATCAGTCTTGACCCTGTGCCTCATGGGAACAGTCCAGACCGAACTGCCAAGCCATGTCTTCCCTGGACCGGAATCAAGCATCCTAGGACCGGTTTCAGGCTATCAGCCTTCATCAGCCAGGATAGCTTGACTCCAGTGGCGTAGTGAGCACGGGACCCACGTCTGGGCATACCCTTCCCACATAGGGCAAAATGCAAAACACACAAGATGATGGACGGAATGCTGCACATTGGCAAACATTCACCCCCAGTCACAGATCTGGGATTAATCCATCGTTATTTTGCTTCACCACGCCACCCCAGTTCAGACATAGCCATATGCAAATCAGTCTTGACCCTGTGCATCATGGGAACAGTCCAGACCGAACTGCCAAGCCATGTCTTCCCTGGACCGGAATCAAGCATCCTAGGACCGGTTTCAGGCTATCAGCCTTCATCAGCCAGGATAGCTTGACTCCAGTGGCGTAGTGAGCACGGGACCCACGTCTGGGCATACCCTTCCACATAGGGCAAAATGCAAAACACACAAGATGATGGACGGAATGCTGCACATTGGCAAACATTCACCCTCAGTCACAGATCTGGGATTAATCCATCGTTATTTTTGCTTCACCACGCCACCCCAGTTCAGACATAGCCATATGCAAATCAGTCTTGACCCTGTGCATCATGGGAACAGTCCAGACCGAACTGCCAAGCCATGTCTTCCCTGGACCGGAATCAAGCATCCTAGGACCGGTTTCAGGCTATCAGCCTTCATCAGCCAGGATAGCTTGACTCCAGTGGCGTAGTGAGCACGGGACCCACGTCTGGGCATACCCTTCCCACATAGGGCAAAATGCAAAACACACAAGATGATGGACGGAATGCTGCACATTGGCAAACATTCACCCTCAGTCACAGATCTGGGATTAATCCATCGTTATTTTGCTTCACCACGCCACCCCAGTTCAGACATAGCCATATGCAAATCAGTCTTGACCCTGTGCCTCATGGGAACAGTCCAGACCGAACTGCCAAGCCATGTCTTCCCTGGACCGGAATCAAGCATCCTAGGACCGGTTTCAGGCTTCTTGTGTGTTTTGCATTTCGCCCTAAGTGGGAAGGGTATGCCCAGACGTGGGTCCCGTGCTCACTACGCCACTGGAGTCAAGCTATCCTGGCTGATGAGGGCTGAATGCCCGAAACCGGTCCTAGGATGCTTGATTCCGGTCCAGGGAAGACATGGCTTGGCAGTTCGGTCTGGACTGTTCCCATGAGGCACAGGGTCAAGACTGATTTGCATATGGCTATGTCTGAACTGGGGTGGCGTAGTGAAGCAAAAATAACGATGGATTAAACCCAGATCTGTGACTGGGGGAGAATGTTTGCCAATGTGCAACATTCCGTCCATCATCTTGTGTGTTTTGCATTTCGCCCTAAGTGGGAAGGGTATGCCCAGACGTGGGTCCCGTGCTCACTACGCCACTGGAGTCAAGCTATCCTGGCTGATAAGGGCTGAATGCCCGAAACCGGTCCTAGGATGCTTGATTCTGTTCCAGGGAAGACATGGCTTGGCAGTTCGGTCTGGACTGTTCCCATGAGGCACAGGGTCAAGACTGATTTGCATATGGCTATGTATGAACTGGGGTGGCGTGGTGAAGCAAAATAACGATGGATTAAACCCAGCTCTGTGACTGGGGGTGAATGTTTGCCAATGTGCAACATTCCGTCCATCATCTTGTGTGTTTTGCATTTCGCCCTAAGTGGGAAGGGTTTGCCCAGACGTGGGTCCCGTGCTCACTACGCCACTGGAGTCAAGCTATCCTGGCTGATGAGGGCTGAATGCCCGAAACCGGTCCTAGGATGCTTGATTCCGGTCCAGGAAGACATGGCTTGGCAGTTCGGTCTGGACTGTTCCCATGAGGCACAGGGTCAAGACTGATTTGCATATGGCTATGTCTGAACTGGGGTGGCGTGGTGAAGCAAAATAACGATGGATTAAACCCAGATCTGTGACTGAGGGTGAATGTTTGCCAATGTGCAACATTCCGTCCATCATCTTGTGTGTTTTGCATTTCGCCCTAAGTGGGAAGGGTATGCCCAGTTGTGGGTCCCGTGCTCACTACGCCACTGGAGTCAAGCTATCCTGGCTGATGAGGGCTGAATGCCCGAAACTGGTCCTAGGATGCTTGATTCCGGTCCAGGGAAGACATGGCTTGGCAGTTCGGTCTGGACTGTTCCCATGAGGCACAGGGTCAAGACTGATTTGCATATGGCTATGTCTGAACTGGGGTGGCGTGTTGAAGCAAAATAACGATGGATTAAACCCAGATCTGTGACTGAGGTGAATGTTTGCCAATGTGCAACATTCCGTCCATCATCTTGTGTGTTTTGCATTTCGCCCTAAGTGGGAAGGGTATGCCCAGACGTGGGTCCCGTGCTCACTACGCCACTGGAGTCAAGCTATCCTGGCTGATGAGGGCTGAATGCCCGAAACCGGTCCTAGGATGCTTGATTCGGTCCAGGGAAGACATGGCTTAGCAGTTCGGTCTGGACTGTTCCCATGAGGCACAGGGTCAAGACTGATTTGCATATGGCTATGTCTGAACTGGGGTGGCGTGGTGAAGCAAAATAACGATGGATTAAACCCAGATCTGTGACTGGGGGTGAATGTTTGCCAAT